>OX422140.1:302265939-302757367 GCA_949129095.1 Volucella bombylans
CGGCTGAACCAGGAAGAATGGTAGCTTCCTGTTAAAATATATCTCAGAGTTAGCAGATCTAATACTTACTCTATACATATACTCTCATGCAAAACCATGTAAATACAATCACAGGCATACTACATAAAGGGTCCGCCATCTAACGTTTTTTTTTTTCAACTAGTACTTATTTCGTGAATGGTAACACATAGTTCCTGTCTGATTTGACAGATAATTAGTTTTATCCTTCCGGTTAATAACGGAAAATAATTTTATTCAAATGGCTGCCTCGGCTGGCCATGCAGTAGCCTACACGATCGGTCCAATTTTTAGCTGTATTTCACCAATGGCTTCACGAATATTGTCCTTTAAAGCGTCAATTGTCTCTGGCTTGTAGGCGTAACACTTGTCTTTTACGGCACCCCACAAATAATAGTCCAACGGTGTCAAATCGCAGCTCCGAGGTGGCCAAACGACATCAGTTCTGCGGCTGATAATGCGATCTTCAAAAACAGGGCGCAAAACATCGAGTGTAGCTTCGGCTGTGTGGCACGTAGCGCCGTCCTGTTAAAACCAAATGCTGCCAATATCCTCCTCTTAAATTTTTATGAACAAAAATTCGTTCAACATGGCCCGATAACGATCGCCATTGACTGTAACGGCCACTCCTTGCTCATTTTCGGAGAAAAATGGCCCAATTATGCCTCTGGCCCAAAATCCGCACCAAACAGTGACTCGTCTTGGGTGTATTGGCTTTACAATGTATGCGTGCGGATTTTCTGTGCCCCAAATGCGACAATTTTGCTTGTTTACATACCCGCCAAGATCAAAATGAGCTTCATCTGAAAAGATGATTTTTTTGGAAAAATCGGCATCTTCTCTAAGTCGATCGCAAGCCCACTTAGCGAAGCATATACACAACCATATTCGTTCAGCGGAAGGATAAAACTAATTATCTGTTAAATCAGACATGAGCTAAGTGTTACCATTCACGAAATAAGCACTAGTTGAAAAAAAAGACGTTAGATAGCGGACCCTTTATAAAGCGTAACAATATACAATAAAGTTAGTTCGTGTTCTAAACTCAACGCGTGTGTTTTATTCTTTGCTCTCGTTTCATTGCTATTCGTCTGTTCTTCGCTCATTTTCAATTAACCATTTTATCACTTCCGCTTCACTCTTTTGGCTCTAGCTATAACGAATAGCTTAACCCCTACGAATTTGAGCTCTTCGCACTCCTTCTCTTTCAGCAGTGCAAGGAGCTCCTCCGGATCAGTCGACGGTTCTAATCCCCTCAGCAGCATTGTCTGCAGCTTTTCACCTTTCGGTGTGAAGGGGAAGAACTCCGTCGTCGAATCCCTTAACATTTTTTTAATTTTGTGATAACGTTCCACTGTATTGCAGTGGATCGCGTGCCTATCTAAACTAAGTCTTTTAACAAAAAAAATTATTGCCTATGGCCGACTTACATAGTTCAATGGTTTCCTTTAGTTCCATCTTATATGTGTTTATAGGTGGAACTCGTTGCTTTGTTGATCTCGGTGGCTGTTGTTGTTGTTGCTGTTGCTTCTGTTGCTGCTGTTGTTGCTGTTGTTGCTTCTGCTGCTGCTGTTGCTGCGATTTTTGTTGCTGTTGTTGCTGCTTCTGCTGCTGCGATTTTTGTTGCTGTTTTTGCTGCTGATGCTTTTGTTGTGGTTATACATGTTTCTTTGTAAGTTCTTGTGCCGATTTCTGTATTTGTTGTTGTTTTAACGGCTGTTTCTGTTTTTGTGGTAGCTCCCCGCTTACATTTGGTTGTTTCGGAGGGCTTTGGATTTGTTGTAGTTTGTTTGTTTGTTTGTCCCTCCTTGCCACTTGCTTTGCCTTAATAGCAAGCACTTTTTGCTCTAGCTGTTTAATGGTATTATTAATAGCTTCCACCTCATCCTCTTCGTCATCTGACTCAGATGGAGCTAGGGATGCGAAGGTATTATCTGCTCCCATGTAGTGGCCTTCTCCACCATCCGATACGTAGGAATAATCATTGGTATCCAACACTTGCTTCCTTGGCTTTAATGCTGCCCTTGCTGTTGTTGTTACCGTCGTTTCTCTCGCTCCACCATGCACCATTTCTGAGGAAGCTGATAGGGAAAGGCGCTTTACGAGATTCGGAGTTGGCCTTAGCTTTCTCCTCCTCTTTGTAGCTATTTCTGTTGTTGTTGTTTCTGTTCTTTGGGCTGGCTGTTCGGCCTGATCATCAGATGACATCATGCCATCTGCTGACCCCGCTATCAGAATAGCGGGCCGCTAACTTCCACTCATCACACGATTGATCGATCACACTTTCTGTTTGTTGTTTGTGCCGTTGTATATCGATTTAAACTTTTTTTTTTAATAAAAATTCGATGTGGTTTTTCCGGGAATCGAACCCACGACCCCTGCTTTGTCGGCCGACACCACTACTGCTGCGCCACCGAATCACTTGGCCAAAATGGTCTTAATTTTTTTTTTTTTTGACACTATTTCACTTGAGAGAAAAAAACCGAAAACACGTCTGTCCCCCATCGAGGTCTATGAACGACTAATGACCGACGCCGCTGACCGCTCAGTTACCGAGTCAACTAACTACACTTTGTCTGTTTATCCTTAGGAGGAAACTGATTCACTATTTTTTTTTTTGCTTTAGAAAAAGCCGAAACACGTTTGTTCTTTGCGAAGTTCTCCGAACGACTGAATATCGCGAAGCTTCGAAGGTTATTGTTATCGTTCACTTGCAAAAAAAAGCTTTCTACATTATTTCTTTCGATCTTATTTGGACGGTTCTAAGATATTAAAATGTACACGAATCGTAGATATATAATTATGATAAGCGATATGTACGCTGATACTCAAACGAAAGTTAAATGCACATCGGGCAAATAACCGGCGAATTTTAATTAAAATTGTAATATACTAAGGCAGTGTACAAAGTCTGTTGCTTTTTAATGTAGTGCAAGATTTTTTGAAGCAGTTCATCATCTAATCCGGAACAACTTCTCTTGTTTCGCCGATTAATAGCGCTTAAAGCCAACGACGTGATAGCTCTTCAAACAACACTTAATAGTTCGTAGAAGATAACGAGTTGGAAATCAGTTGTACTATGACCATATCTCAGCATTACCGTTTTTCCGAACCGTCGAGCCCAGCTGGTTGGTTGAGGACCCCCTCTATTTGCTGCGCCACCTATGGCCAACGCCTCTATTGAGTTGTCCTTCCATATTGGAATCCACGACTCCAATAGTGTTCATGATCTTGCCATCTCAGGCGACTTATCTGTTCTGACTAGCTCAATGTCACTGTACAGCTCGTAGAGTTCATCTCCCCAAACTCCGTCAACGCAAACTAGACCAACTCGAAGAACTTTTCGTTCAAAACAACCCATAATATCTTCATTCGCATTTGCTTATGTCCATGCTTTTGCACCATAAAGCAGGACTGGGATGACGAAGGTCTTATATATAGTCACCTTTATTCATTTGCTTTCTTCAGGCCGAAGAAATAGTGAGTAGCAAAGAGTAACAGTTTGTTGATGAAATTTCATTATCCATTTTGATACCGGAGCCGAGGTGTACAAAACCCTTGACTTCCTTCCCTTAGTTTTGCCGTCATTCACGACTAAACCAATTTTTTCCGTTCCTGTTCCAATACTTGCGAACACAACAGTGAGCGCTCGCTGAGCTCTTCCAATGATGTGAATGACAACAGCATATGCTTATATATGCATTAATTTTTTTCAGGTCTGATGTTAAAAAAGTTGATTGACAATGCGTTCTTAAATCCATTTTCGACAGCAGAGGTCTCGGAACGATTGTTTACGACCAGCGAGCAGCAAGCAGCAAGCAGCGAGCGTTCTCTATCGTCATTCTGCACCATCTGACTACTTTTATAGGGATATCACGACCCTGTATAGCCCGTCTAATAGATGAAATCTATAAAGAGGTGGTGCGTATTGACTTCGACTTCTTGCGTTTTCTCCAGAATCTGCGTAGTATGAAATATGTGGTCGATTGTGGGCTTACCGGGCCTAGTTAATAACACATGACCAGTTTAGGGTTCATCCGCCCGTATCTCTATCTTAGCACCCTGATTACTGGTAGTCCTGAAAAACCTTAATGACTTCAGCTCCAAATACCTTGAAAATACACATACCTTATAAGCATCAAATCACCGCTGATTTAATAATATGAACTCAGCTGCCGTACATCCTTCTCCTGAAGTTTAATGATTTCTGGGATCGAATAATAGATTTATTATTTTCTCCTGCTTAAAACTCGATCTTATAAACTTGACAGTCAGTTTCAGTTCAGTTTATGTGCATTTTTATTTATACACCTTAAATTACTCTTACATGCTAAACAAAAAAATGATTAAAAATCAGCTTAAATTACTTAAAAATAATCTTATTCTAACTTACTGGCCCCATTCGGGCACTCTAAGTTAAACCTAGCACTTAAACTATGTCTTTCGATGAATCTTAGAGTCTAATTTTATTTCTGTTTTTTACATTTATTAATACTAAAACTAAGAAAATATATTTTAACAAAAAATTAGTAAAAGCACATTTTTTAATTTTTTATAAAACTTAAAACTAAAAGCCTACAAACTACCTAAAAATAAATCTTAATCTACTTAACCTACTTACATCTAATACGTATACATATATATGTATTTTTTTGTTTTTATATATTTTTTTTTCTTAAAATCGAACTTAAACCTACGTAAAACTATGTAAGCCGGCCATGGCTAAAAAAAAAATAGGCTGGCCCACCTTGCTTCACGTGAAGCTAAATATCACTGGAGGAGTTCGACGACGAAGCAACAACCCACCAAAATTGTTGGTGCTGCCGAGCAATATCCCTCATGTCCACTCTTATTAGGTTCGCCCTATTGTATAAGACCTCATTAGGATAGAATTTTATGTACTCAGACTCTGGTGTTCTGTATAAGCGAATACAAGTCCTAAGACAAGCCCTCTCAAACACCCGAATCTTTTCCCATAAACTTGCTCTCACGTTGAACCACACGGGACATCCAAATACAAGCATGGGCCTGACAAGGGCCATGTAGCAGATTACCTTCACACTCGCATCGAGTTGGCTGTTATAAAACAGTCTCTTTGTAAGGGCAAAAACACCTTTGGCTCTGGCCAGAGCAACATCTATATGTTTGTTAAAATACAGATATTGATCTAGCCAGATCCCAAGATATCTGACTACATTTCGACAAGCAAGTGGCTGTCCGTGTTGTTCGACGATAGAAAACTTTCGCCAATTCTTTCTGGTATCCCTAGAGGCCCCAGACAAAGGCGTTATAAACAGTATGGTTTCCGACTTCTGAAAGTTGATTTTCAACTTCCAGTCATCGCAATATCGCTTAATTTTGTCGAAGTCACGCTGCAAAAGCATATTAATGACTTCAATCTTTGGATTGTACGCGATTAAGTCGTCTGCGTACCCCTATGGCATGGTGAAGTGAACCTATCAGATCACTCGTGTAAA
Source organism: Volucella bombylans (assembly GCA_949129095.1). Taxonomy (NCBI): domain Eukaryota; kingdom Metazoa; phylum Arthropoda; class Insecta; order Diptera; family Syrphidae; genus Volucella; species Volucella bombylans. Next base: position 302,271,435 of record OX422140.1, read on the forward strand.
TGTTGAACAGGATCGGCGAATTTACCGCACCTTGTTGCAGACCGTTTTTAATGTTAAGTGTTCCAGCAGAAGTCACATCGCCATTCTTCACGATGAACTGTCTACTGGAGAGCATATCAAAAGAATATACAACAGTGGTTTACTAATGCCCAACCTGTCTAGCAGGAAAAAGAGTCCTCCTAACCATACCAGTACACTGGTACTTGCCTTTGTTCCATTGGATATCAGAAACCTGTTAAACGCAGCATGGATGATATCATGCCCCGCCTTGAAACCGAATTGATTATCCGGAACTATATTTTTGTCCTCAACCCACTTAGAAAGAAACTCTATTGATCACCCTTTCGAACACCTTACTGATGTTTGGAAGAAGACTGATCAAGCAGAGATTCGCCGGATTGGAAGCGTCTTTATCCCTTTTGGGGGATGGGATGTACCACCGCAGTTTTCCAATGCGCTGGATAATGTGCATTATTCATTGTATTATTAAACGGGGTGGTATAAATTTTCACCGCTTCTAGAGGGAGATGTCGAAGAACAATGTTCGGTATTTCATCGGTTCCCACTGATTTCTTACTTCTAAGTGATTCGAAAATCATTTGGAGCTCTTCCTTCGAAATGAACGGGGGTAGTACCCTATCGTTGGCGATGCCATTATTTGACATATTCTCGTCACTGAACTGGGTGTAACCCGAGCTCTCGAATCGCCAATTCACAATATCATTTCGAAGGTAGAAATTGTGCACAAGGACTCGATTCTCCAGATCGTGGTTGGGGACAATGATAACATTCGCCTTGTACACTTCCTGGAAAGTCGCTCCTATAGCCTCTACCTGCTCCTGCGGATCCTCGATCACAATGAAGTTGTCATCATCAACAGCCTCATTTGGATCTATGCCTGCTGCTACAAGTATTTGTTCGTTGTTCGTCGTTCGGGCGATTTTAGGACATGGAATTTCGTTCTGATTATTTCTCCGAAATATTTTATTTATTTACGGGAACATATGCTTTATATTTTTCTGCACTTCTAAAGCCGAAACACAAAACACATGTGATCTGAGTGTTAGCCACTCCGGCTACCGAAGACTTGAAAATTTTTTGTTTAAACGTACACTTTATTTATTTTCTATACTTGTAAAGCCGAACACGAAAATACGTCTGATCACCACTATAGTCTATGAACGACTGTTATAAACTTGACAGGTCACGTTCGGTTGGACAGGACCCGTACCCAGCGGCTAATACTAAATGACCACATTTAATGCGTAGTGGTAGTTGCAGCGGTCATCGCCAGCCTGAGGTCGCTCAGTACCTACCCTAGCCGTACACACCCAACATCCGCAAGCCCAGCTTCTAACATCTATTTAGAAGGAGCCTTCGTGCAAAAAGTTGAAGGAATTCAAATAATTAGGCCCTGTCATTCTCGATGGCAATGACGTTGTCACACGTAGAGTCAGTATGGGCTGGCTTATTTACTCGGAAACTCCTTATCTTATGACAGAAAAATGCAGCTTAAACTTAAAGACTTAAAGGTTTGTTATATACGACAGTCGTTGGATGTAGCAAAAGGAAAAAGAGGCGGAATTCAAAATTTTACGAGTGTCAGCGTGTGTAACAAAACGTGGTCTTAAAACAGGTACGCTCAGTCGCGAAAGTCTTGGTTTTTTAACGATAGTAGAAAAACTTCAAGCTGAGCAAATCAGTTGCCCAAAACACAATAGAGGCTCAAGTTTCAGCAGAGGTTCAAAGAAGATGCACTACTCTATTGGGCGATTATCAGAAAAGAGATGCTATACTTTGTGTTATTTCAGATACATATTGCGCCGGAAATAGGTCTCATGTCCGAGAAGATCAAATAAACCACAGAAATCCGTATTATAAAATGGATGAAGTTTTAAAACTAAAATGTAAATATCACAGTGGTTCGGCTACTTCAAACATTAGTTTATCTTGAAGAATCTTGACATCAGTTTTTGTGGGATTCTGAAATTACTCATCGCCGAATATACGAGTATATATAATAGAACTCCGAAGAATGAATTCTTTGGCTTTAAATTACATAGAAATATGATGTGATCCAGCATGAAACTTTTTTACTTTTCCCAGGACCTCGTGATGCATATAGGTGTAATATTTAGTCTTGTCATCTCAAAAAACGTTCAACCTTCCTTAGTAAGACATTCAAGACAAGCTCTGTATTCTGGGTTCAAAAAGAGTTTTTAGCTTTGTGTGCGCTGATTAAACTTATGTTTAAAGATTTATCTCATGCGTAAATTAAATCAAGTTCATGACGTTCAATCTGGCCCAAGTTATTATTACCGGTTCTTATGACAGCTCGTAAATGGCACATTGTTTTGCTCTAACTATGATTGCTATTATGCAGAGTAAAATATCTACATCGGCCATGCACGGCGAAAGAATTATTATATTATTACTTTTATTATATTTATATTATATTATTGAATTACTTTTGGATTGTATAGTGAACTTACATTCCTAGATTATACTTTTTCCGTTTCAGTTTTGGGTCCAGATCCTAATTAAAACCGTTTATTACCCGGAAGCGTATCTTTCCATAATATGTGTTTTAACCTGACGCAGGTTAAGACCTGGCTCATTTTGTAACCCTAAGACATAAGATATGAGCCATTGTCAGTAGCTCCACCTGCGATAGTGGGCGCTGTCGTTGACCATTAAGATTCCAGCGCCAAAACTTTAACGTTAAAGCCCTTATAATGTAGAACCCTTAGTAAATTAAGTGAGTGTGCTGTTATAACTTTACGCCTTACCTTTTAATTCGTCCACTCGACCACTGAAGAACTCTTGTTAGCCTTCGGAAGGCCAAAAATCAATCTAACCAACAAGATATACCTATCTTGTTTTGCATATTTTGTCGGTGCCGGAACATTTTGTTCAAATTCATATACATAACATACATAGTAGTATTTAATAGATCCTCATTGCTATTTAACTACTACTCGTAGATAAATACTTTTATACAGTAAATACATATTTATTTCAGCCCATAAATACTACCACACTTAAGAATACTTCCGGATTGGACGATCTAAGCTTCCAATAAATAACTGTTTCCTTTAAGGAAAATATAGAAGTCATTGTGGAATGCAATACATAATTGCCAACTCCTATATATTTTGTAAAATTGAAGAATTAGATGTGCATAGTTCCATCCTGATTTTCACAGCGTATTACAAAAGACAGGATAGATAGGCTACACGATAGATAAGATACGATGGATAAGATAAGACACGAGCTTTTTTATGCGACATTGCATCTATCGAAATTATCAGGTATTTTTTCTCTTGCTTGTGTTTTTTCTTTTTTTGTGAATTCAGTGAATATATTGTACTTAACTAGATTGGAAGATATCTTACACACTAATAATAAATTTCCTTAGGAAAGTTTGACTGTCAAATATAACTCAATTTATTTTAGAATGATGCCAATATCATACATAAAACTTGAAACTCAACGTCAACAAATTTATTGTTTATTTTTTAGTTGATAAGAATATTGACCCTCAAAACAGGTTTAACATATCACACATTGTAATAAACACAAAGTAATGTCTACTTCTACTTCTGCTATGTACTTCTAGTAACTTAGCGTCCCCTTAGTTCGAAAGCGGTAGACGCAAAAAAACAACAGATACAAATAAATTAGTCAATGAAATATTTACCAGTCGTAATGGGTACGAACATGCCGGAAAGAACCCTTGCGTTGAATATAAATTCACTTATAAGGATCGAACGAAGAGCCACGCTGTTCAAGCTGCTCAAAGACCAAGCTCCTTATGTACTTTTTACTTTTGTTTAGCGAAACTAAGTTTACCAAAAAAGACAAAAAATACAGAAAGTACAATGTAATACGAAGAAACCGAACCAAATCCATTCAAGGAGGTGATGTTGCGATCTTCATAAGGACAGGCTTCCGATTAATAGAGTGTACAGCCGTGTAGTGCGTAGGTTCCAGATTATGGAAGCATATGTCGTGTACATCTCTTTCCGTAGTGGTTATACATGGTCTCCTTCTATGCTCCTGAAGCTACTCAATCCACGTTATTTATCTCAGAACTCGAGACACTTTTTGGATTCGTTTTTTAAAGAGAACGTAACACTCAAATGGGTATAAATACACTTATAATACCTTAGCATGTGTTAAGTTTTTGGAAAATGGGATAGAGAGAAAAAGAAAGATGTTTGAGCTTAGCTCCATGGGTGGCATCTAACTTTTAATGGGGAGACTAAATTCTTAGTGAAAGTTGGCTTGTTGTTTATTTCTAGTTAACTACTCGTCTTACTTGATTTTCGTTAACTGAAAAAATAAATATCTTTCGAGCAAGGCTGGGATTCGAACACCGAACCTTCCAATTTTGAAGCCAGTCCACTACCACTTGAGCCACGGCCACCAAAAGTACTGCTAACAGCAGGTATAGATCCAGAAGAAGCCATCGATAATGACTACTTCCTTGCGGTCGAAGAGAAGGTACAGGCCATATTGGAGAGTTTTTCCAAGAAATATACAAGGCGAATGATGTCATTGCATTGGTCCGAATCGCGGAGTGGAAAATCAGGTCCTTTCGCACAATTCCTACCTCCGCAATTATATGGCGAACTGGCGATTCGTGAACTCAGGCTACACTAAGTTTGATGACGAAAATATGGCAAATAATGTCACAAGTGTAAATGAATTGGATATAATAAAAATGTATATAAACTGAATTGCAATCAATGCATTTCCCATTTCTATTCAAAGTGTAGGGATTTGAATAAAAAGTATGCAGAGTTTGTTGTCATTCAAGAAGAAATAGTTGACAAGCAGAAGACAAAAGATCATTAAATATATGATAATTAAGATTATAAGTTTCGCTAACAGAGAAAACCATTCAATAAACTATACATTTCGAAAGGTTATTTCCAATTTATTGAAGAAGATGCTGAGCGCTTACTAAGTCACGCTGATCCTATGTTATAAAGAAATTTATACTATGTGCACAAAAATATATAAGTATAACATGTTTATACTGCAAAAGATGATTTGTTCCGTTGAATGCGATAAAGATGCAAAGCGTTAAGATGGCTGCAAAGTGCGCAACATGTAGGTTAACTTTACGCAAACAATTAACAGATGGAGTTTTATTACAAATAAGTGATACCATTCAGGACTATGAGGAGTTCCTATATTTTGAATTAACAACCAAACATTTTTCTAGCTTTTGAGTCCAATTTTTTACATCAATTGATTCATTGAAACATGTTGCATTGCACATTGCAGTCACTTCTACCCAGCTTGAAAATTCTGTTTTTAACTCTAAGTCACTCTAGATCAAAAGTTTTACAGAGTGTTTGCTGCCTTTTTTACTCTTTTAATTTGGTGAAACATTTAAGACTTCAAATCATAGAGGACAATGTTTACTACCGTATCAGTTACGAGGATACGAGGATCACAGTTAAGATTCCTATACCTCCATTTATCTCAGTCATATAGACCGACAATTCTCTTAGGAATATTTCCCTCTAAAAGTATAAAAACAGAAAAAAATGTTCATACGACACAGTGGGCGGACAGGCTCAGAGGAAGATAATTTATAAAGCGTATATTTATCAGGGTAAGGAATTAAAAAAGAGGTCAGTTTGCTTGTGTTATGACAGTTAACATATGGTAAATGCTCATCTGCAAGTTGTGCTCCTGTCACTACTCAGAACATCAGAGCTATCTACAATTGGTTATATGAAAACTGCGAGCAATAATAATTTCTGATACAATCATTCAAATCAAATTGTACCAAGAATTAAACTTATTAAATGTCGAATTGCCTTCGAGGTCGAAGATTTCATAAGTGAAACAGTAGTAAATCATTTGCTTATGATAGAATTTAAATCACACAAAGTTAAGTTCTGTATACGGGGCATTCTCTTACAAATTGAGCACCTAATTGAGGGTCTGTTTTTTTAATTGTCTGAATTTGAAACACGGGTCTATCAGGATTTTCTTCTCTTTTTTTGTCGGGAAATGTCGACACCGTGTAGAATGGCCAATTAGACCTATTTTTAAATCTTTTTTACTTTTAACGCTGATGAATTGATTTTTTCAATTATAACGTTTTTTTTTATTTCTGCTTTTTTATTGAATTCTTCATGCTATTTACATAAAAATACATAGTTTTAATTGATGGAGCTTTTATTACTACTACCATCAACATATTAATGAATATAGCTGTAGCACTAAGTGCCCATTTCTACTTAATACGCTGTTTTTAATATATGTTCATACATATGTGTGTACGTAGCCCCTTATCTTTGTTTGATTTGGTGTCTGAATGCACATACAAAATTTTTTATATAAAATTATTAATTATTAATAAATTTATAATTTAACAACAGCGGAAATAAAAATTTTTAAGAAGGTTTTATGTTTTCAAGCAATGGTATTTTATTTCAGTGACTTTAACAGTGGTTACAGATTGAGATAAAGGAAATTTTTTTACTTAGAGTTTCTTTTTTTTAATTTTAGTTCAATCTCCCTCATGATGAGTTAGGTTAATGAATTTTTTTTTTTTTTTTTTATTCGACATTCGCACCGTCACAAAATTTTATAATTTTTTTAATATCACTTAATGATTTCTTGATACAATTAATTATATCAAATACAAACAAAACTTTTCATTTGCTTCTTTTTGGTTTTGCCCATGTAACATATTGCAAATGGATGGAACATTATTCCAATGCATGTCTTGGACAACAAATGCATGATTTTCAGCAAAATGGCACATTACAATGCATTCATTGTGTTTCTTTGCGAAACTATGTATTTTTTATTGATAAAAATGGACTGTATATATTTTTTTACTTGGTTCGTAAAACCGTTTAAAATAAGAAAATAACGCTAGAGCGGAAAAATAAAATGCACGGTTTTGTGTTCTATAACGTTATAATTAATATTAATTAATTAAAACGTTATAATTAATAATTTATACATTTCTGAGCGGTTATGTTTTTGTTTGTTTATTGTTGTGCTATTTGACGTTTGTAGTGTAGACTTTTGTGGATTTTGTTTCTGATATGTTTGTTTGATGTTATCTGTTTTCTTATAAATGGTTTTATTTGATGTCATCTGTTTTCATGCTTCAACATTCTCCCCCGGCAGTGAACTACGTTCGCAATAAAATTGTTCGATCCAAATTAGCCGCCCTATTATGTAATAATGAAAAGTTTGCCAATATTGTGGTCTACCATGCCGTTGCTCATGTAATGAAAAAGAAGATTATTATTATGACATTCAAACACATAACAAAGAAAAGTACAGCGATCACTCAATCATTACAACGATTGAGACTCGGAACGAAAATTCTGGCGGATATTTTTTGTACTATACCTACTATATAAACTTCTGACAGATCGTTGGCGGGAACAAATTCTTCTGAAAAGTGAAAATTCGGTACGGAATAATATTATTAATTTTGTTAAAGAAATTTTTGTTTTCAAATACGTGTTGGGTTAAAATATCGAGAAAAGATACGCGAGTTTCGAAATAAGTGCTTGTGAAGTGTTTAGACGGAATAGTTTAAATAGAATCGTGGTTTAAAAAATGTAAACAAAGCATTTATTAAACGCGAAGAAATTGTTTTTCTAGTTATTTATTTATTCAATATTAAGTTCGTAATGAATAATATAAAGTGTTTATTTAATATACTATTTAAAAAGTCAATAAAGACTGTGAAATGCAACTTAAAATTTTCATAGATGGAATCCTATTAATGTTACAGCAATATTATCTCAAGGGGAATGTTTCAGTTGGTGAAACTGAAAAGTTGGTGCAAATTGTCTTGGTTCTTAAGTTATAATTGCTTCTACCGTGAGCATCGAACTTGTCGAGTTGTAGAGGCTGAGTAGGGTCAATGACTCTCGAGAAGAAATTCTCCAGACGAGTCCTGAAACCAAAGGATGCTCCCCCCCCCTCCCCAACTCCCAAAGCACTCCATCATTCCCCTGGGCTGGATCAAGGTGTTATACGACCCGTGCCGAAGATCAACCTGGCTGAGGGCCCAGTATCTCCAAAAATAGCTCAGTCGCAAACGGAGTATCCGGATACCTGGCGACCTCCGGATTAGCTAGCCTTATCTGTATATGGCGGATCTCTGTACAGATGGACATCCCTTTCTCCGCTACTCGTGGGGCTATTATGGACAACAACCTGACAACAAAAACCGAGGCCGGTACTCCTCAATTACCGGGCGGTGGAACGGTGACTACACCGACTACCGGCAAGGCTCCTGCATTGCCGAGAGGAGGCAAAAATGTGGCAGGCCATGGTGCGCCATCCTCTAAAGGCAAAAGGAACAAGCCAAATAAAAAGAATTCAGGAAGTGTTAAGACTGTGGCAGGCCATGGTCCTATCACCTCCTCCACCCCTAGCAGCAGCAAGTTTGTGGCAGGCCACGGACTTGTCGCGGCTACCAAAACTCCTTCAGGGAGTGTTAAGACTGTGGCAAGCCACGGTCCTATCACTTCCTCCGCCCCTAGCAGCAGCAAGTTTGTGGCAGGCCACGGACTTGTCGCTGCTACCAAAACTCCTTCGGGGAGTGTTAAGACTGTGGCAAGCCATGGTCCTATCACTTCCCCCGCCCCCAGCAGCAGCAAGTTTGTGGCAGGCCACGGACTTGTTGCTGCTACCAAAACTCCTCCCTCCAAAGAGGAATCTGGAGCTCAGCCGCATCGGCAAGCTCCATCTAAGGCGCTATACATAAGACGCCGAAATGCTTCACGCATTATCAAAACCTTCGGATCCATTCCGGAGGTGGAGAGAAGTGCGGAAATAAAGAGCAAGGTTGAGTGGGCTAAAAACATCCTAAAAGACGGATTTCCCACTGCTTCCATTGCTCACAAAATGTCAAAAGACTCCTCTAAGCGTCAGAGATCGTTGGAGGAAACCGTACCGGTTTCCAAGAGGCCCAAAATTCACAGTTCCACAACCCCTGGGCCATCCAACAGCAGATCTCTGAAGTCTTATAACGAAGTCCTAAAGGACGCATTGGTGATCGCGGTGATCGATAGAAGCGATACCGACGGTTCCATTACACCGGAACGGTGGCAATTGGTCAAGTTGAAGCTCTCCAGCAACTTCTTGGCCATCATGCGGGAGAACCCAGGACCACCTCCTATCACAAGCGACGCTGGCTGGCACCAAGGCCATGTCAAGCTCATCGCTTGCTCCGACCAGAGATCTCTCGATCTCTTCACCAAGGCCATCGATGGTTTAGGAGAGGTTTGGCCAGGTGCAAAACTCGAGGTCGTATCTAAGGAAGACATTCCTAGTAGACCTCGAACTCGTACCTGGATTCCAGCCGAACCCTCCTCTCCAGAAAATATCCTGGAAATCATCCGGCTCAGCAACCCGACTCTTCCGACTCATGACTGGAAAGTCGCGAAACTGGAGGAACTAAGGGGTTCTTATAGATGCGCGTTAATTGTGATCAATAAGGAATCCCTTAATCCTCTGGCGCAGACGAAAGGCATGATTCGGTTTGGATTCGAGTCCATTCATTTAAGGGTGTACAAAAAGGATGAGTTGGATGCTGATAAGCAACCTCCTCCTCCTTTAACACCTGACATCACAACCGTGGATCTTGGAGCATCGATATCCTTTCCAGAATTGGATAGCGACGACTCCAATCTGTCCGAGGTGACTACAAAGCCGTCGGTCTCCGATTCTGACACATTGTCGGAAATGGAAACCGATGGCGAAGCAAATAGAGGTTCTACACGATCAGAGATTGAAGATGAGCTCTTGGGCACATCTTCAGAATCGGAGGACCTCAACAACACCGTGGTGGAGGCGACTCTGGAAGACTGTAGCAATGATACGGTTTCTCCAGATTAATCTCCACCACTCAAAAAAGGCTTCGGCCACACTCATTCTGCGTCTTTCCAAAAGCGCAGAAGACATTATTCTAATCCAGGAACCATGGATTGCAGAAGGCGTGGTTCGTGGACTTAGGACACCCTCATACGTTCCGCTCTATACAAGAGACAAAGGTAAGATTAGAACTTGTATATTAGTGAAACGTAGCCTTAATGTATTTCTACTTCCCAACCTCAGTGACCCCGACCTAACCGTTGCCAGATTAGAAACTGCCAAAGGCTCATACTGGCTGGCATCGGCTTACCTTGGCCACGACCAAGTGGGCCCTCTCCCTGGTGATAACCTAGAAAGGGTGGTACTGGAAGCGGGAAGGCAAAAAACTGGCCTCATAATCGGATGCGACGCCAACGCACATCATACGGTATGGGGCAGTACCGACATCAATGATAGAGGTGAGTCACTTTTAGACTATATTTTAAGTACTAACCTCTTAATTTGCAATATTGGCAATGAGCCCACTTTCATAACAAAAAACCGACAAGAAGTTTTAGATATTACTCTTGTCTCCGACAGCATCACCCAAAGGCTAACAAACTGGATGGTATCGTCTGAACACTCCTTTTCGGACCATAGGTACATCCAATTCAGTCTGAGTGATGCTCCCCCTCGCCAACCAACTTTCCGGAACTACCGGAAAACTGATTGGACAAAATATAGAGGAATCCTATTGGAAACGATATCCTCCAAACTATCAAGTCCCCCGCGTGACACCAATGAGCTCGACATGAAAGTCAGGGAATTTACTCTGACTCTCAATAAGGCTATGGCCGCTTCCTGCCCTCCTATTCAACCAAGAGGCAAGAAAAAGCCACACTGGTGGACATCGGCACTAGGACTGCTCAGAAACACATGCAGAAAACTTTTCAACGCAGCAAAAAGCACAAGAAAAGTGACCGACTGGGACTCATATAAAGAATCCCTCAAATTATACAAAAAAGAACTGAGGAAGGCAAAGCGACAATCCTGGAGGTCATTCTGTGACAAAATTACAGAAACCTCTGAGGCTTCGCGGCTAAGAAAAATCCTCTCCACAAATCCTATGATGCCCAGCTGTTTGAAAAAAACCGATGGCTCTTGGACAACCTCAAGTGATGAATCACTCAACCTGCTTCTGGACACCCACTTTCCAGGTAGCTCCCAACTCGCGGCCAGTAGCAGCCCAAACAAGCCTACTGCAACCGTGACCAAAATTCATAGTCTGATTACGAGAGACAAACTGCTCTGGGCGCTACATAGCTTCAAACCATACAAGTCTGCTGGTCCGGACGGTATTATACCTGCCGAGCTACAGAGATCCTCAGATATTATTCTACCAGTGTTGGAAAATATTATGAGGAGCTGTGTAGAACTTATCCACATTCCACTGTTATGGAGAGAAGTCAATGTAGTATTCATTCCCAAAGCTGGAAAATGTTCTCATGTGGTCCCAAAGGACCTCAGACCCATAAGTCTATCGTCATTCCTTCTGAAAACTTTAGAACGACTGATTGATATCCATATTCGAGCTAAAGTTGATCCAAGACTTCTGTCTACGGCTCAACATGCCTACTGTAAAGGAAAGTCGGTGGAAACGGCTTTGCACTCTCTGACTAGCCACATCGAACGATCCCTACAACATAAGGAGTACACAATGGTTGCTTTCCTGGACATAGAGGGCGCCTTTAACAACGTCAACACATCCGCAATCACGACTGCGTTGTCAACTCTGCAGGTAGACGACTCACTTGGGGAGCTGATTAATCTAATGCTAACAAGCAGGATAATCAACTCCAAACTGGGTGAGACTTCTGCTAAAATATATGTCAGTAGGGGTACGCCGCAAGGCGGTGTCCTCTCCCCCCTTCTTTGGAACTTAGTGGTTAACGAACTACTGATATACCTGGAAGCGGGAGGTAGCAGAGTGATTGCCTATGCGGATGACGTTGCCATAGCCGTCTCAGGAAAACATTTAAATACCATTAAAGAACTCCTCCAAGTAAATCTTAACAGATTAACCTGCTGGGCAGATCGCTGTGGATTGGGAATAAACCCCCATAAAACTGATCTTGTCCTCTTTTCTAGGAAATATAAAATTCCAATCATAGACCCTCCTTCAATAAACGGTACCAGTTTAGCTTTCTCCGATACAGCAAAATATCTGGGTCTGATTTTTGACAGGAAACTAAACTGGAAACCTAACATTCAAGAAAGAGTCAATAAAGCTACAATAGCTTTATTCTCCTGCAAGAAAGCCATTGGGAACAAATGGGGCCTTCAACCTCGCATAACCCACTGGCTATACATCTCGGTCATAAGACCGATACTCACTTACGGGGTGGTTGTCTGGTGGACGGCCTTGGAAAATGCAGTCAACTGCATTAAATTAAGCAGAGTCCAAAGAACAGCATGTCTATGCACAAGCGGAGCCTTGCGGTCTACCCCCTCTGCGGCATTAGATATTCTGCTTCACTTGACACCCCTCGACATTTTTAGCAAGCAAGTAGCTGCGACTGCAGCTATTCGCCTCAAAGCGACTAAACAGTGGACAAATAATTCATTTGGCCACGCCAACATTCTTAATACATTAGGAATCCTCACAGAGAACACCGATTACACCATACCTGAACTTTGGTTTGACAAAAACTTCCATGTAAGCTTCCCCTCTAGATCATTCTGGGAGGAGGATGCTTTCATGGAGGACAAGTCAATCCATCTCTACACAGATGGATCTAAAACCGACAGCGGAGTTGGTGGCGGTGTTTTCTCAGATAAGCTTAACCTAAGCCTCTCTTTCCGCCTTCCAAATCACTGTAGCGTGTTCCAGGCGGAAATTTTGGCGATTAAAGAAGCTCTGTCCTGGCTGAAGAAAAACGTGATATCTGCAAAGGATATCCGCATATTTTCGGATAGTCAGGCCGCCATCAAGTCCCTGGACTCGGTCTCATTGTGTTCTAAAACTGCCCTTGAATGCCGATCATCTCTCATGGAGATGGCAGAGCAGTTCAACATTCACCTCTGTTGGGTGCCGGGCCACAGAGACATTCCAGGGAACTGCAGAGCCGATGAACTCGCCAAAATTGGAACCACTCTACCTATCCTACCAGACACGTGCAAACTAACACTAAAGCTAGATGCCAATAAAAAAACGGACCTTAGGTGGACTGCTGGACAAACATGTCTAGCGACAAAACAGATCTGGCCAAAGCTGGATCTGAGTCGATCTAAGTGTCTGATCCTCTTAGAAAGGAAACATCTCAGCGCCATAATAGGTGTCATTACCGGACACTGCCTCATAGGCAAGCACGCAAGAAGGCTTGGCGCTTTTACTAACGATTTTTGTAGAAGCTGCATGGACGAGGAAGAGGAGGAGACAATCCCCCACCTACTCTGCACATGCCCAGCTCTCTCTCAGAGAAGGAAGCTTCACCTAGGAGCTTTCTTCTACAACGACCTAAACGATCTAGAAAAAATAGACGTTAACAGTCTCCTACGCTTTATTAAAAGCTCAAACTGGTTCCAGTAGTAAGAAGATCATAGATCCACGTGGCATCACAATGGGCCAATAGGCCTAAGTGGGTTGGTATTTCCAACAGCCACTCTTACCTAACCTAACCTAACCTAAGTTATAATTGAAGCAGGATCAATTGCAAGAGAGTAATTGCAACCAGCTTTCAGTATTCTTGCACTTTCAATAAACGAAATAGTCCTTTTAAAATATTCTGCTATGAGTATATGCATATACATACACATGTGTAGTATTCCAAATATGCGAATTTTCAGCAGAATTTCACTATTTTATTGATTTATTTAACAATATGTTTAACAAAAAGACACTATATTACACAGTATTCACTAAATATTTAACGGAAAAGTAACAGCACAACAACTTCTTCGTGTTTCACAAGTGCTTTGTTTACATTTTTTAAGCACGATTCTATTTAAATTAACCACTTATTTCGAAACTCACGTATTTTTTCTCGACATTTCAACTTTATGCTTATCAGAAAAAAAATAAATTCTTTAACTAATTTATTTATTTTGTTCCACACTGAAATTAAACTTTACATATGATTTTGCTCCCGGCCAAAATCTATCCAGTCGTGGAGGTAAAAAAAATGACACCAAGCACCAAATGAAAGCACTTTACCGGGTGTCAATAGAACACATACGTAATATGGCTATATCTATCTTATCTATCTACGAGTATCTTACTCCAATTGGCACTATGTGCATGCACGGAATGCAGTACATATAGTATCAAATTGCCATTGAAGATTTAATAGTTTTTTACTAAAGCAACTGCCGGTGGAAATTTTGTGTAGTTTCGTGTTTAATTTGGTTTTTTTTTTAAAACATGTACCAAAATAAAATAAATTAAAGGTGTTGTATCAGCAAACTGGGTGATGCAGGAGGAAATTCGTAGTGATTCAGGTGAGTAGATTTTGTTTAAATGACATTGAATTATTTATTTATTTATTTTTATATCGAGTGCTTGGATTGATCTTTTGAGTGTTGGTCCAAGTTAAGTTTAGTTATAAGTTGTAGTATTAAGCTTTTAGTGTTTAAGTTTCATTAGTTAATTAAATTTTTTAAGTGATATCAGTTTATGAGAGGTTTTTATTATTTAAGTTTTGTTGTTCAAGTTGGATTCGGAGTTGTTCGGAATTCGATATTCGGAGTTCTGTTACCCTGAACTTGACTTGAAAGATTATGGAGTGTGTCCTTACTGAAACATAGGTTTATGGATGTGCTACGCAAAATATCGAATTTTGGGTCTAGGCTAGATGATCGGCTCATCTAAGTTTTTATTATAATATTTCTAGAGTTATTATTGAATTTGTCACATTATGGTTTGATTTATGCGATTAATGTTAAGTATTATATATTCATATTGTATTATAATTTAAATTATATTAGGCTTGTAGATTTAGGTGTTTTTATTTAAAGGATAGCTTGTTCTTTGCTGGTGTTGTTTGAAGGTAGGTAACAGATTTTTGTTATCGGTCGTTTCATCATTCCATTTTTCGTTTTCAATGTTACGACAGGGTGTATCTGATGTATCCTTACTAGACACCACTGTAATGGAGGAAGGCGTTCGCCTTTTATAAGTACCAAATCTCCAACCTTCGGCGTTGCACTGGTTTGTGCCCACTTTGGTCTTTGTTGTAGCCTAGTTAGGTATCCGGTACTCCATTTTCGCCAGAATACATCCGCTAGCACCTGCAATCGTTTCAATCTTTCAAGATATCCGATCAACTTTGTTGAGCTGTCACCTTGTGCTATAGAGTCCAAAGCTTGTCCAACTAAAAAGTGTCCTGGCGTGATGGCGCTCAGATCTTCTAGGCTTTCCGTAAGAGGGCGAAGAGGCCTTGAGTTCCAGCACGCTTCTGTTTGCGCAAGAAGTGTTGTGAGCTCTTCGAAGATTAACCTCTCGTTCCCAACAATTCTTTTTAAATGGTGTTTAACCGATTACACCCCGGCTTCCTGTTCCAAGACTTTACCTTTATAGGACCCGCGTAATCCATTCCGGTGTTGTTAAACGGTTGGTCTGCTTGCACTCTTACCGCTGGAAGACTTCCCATAAGTTGCTGCATTCCTTGCGCCTTGTGCCTATAGCATTTTGCGCAACGGTGGATGTGGTATCGCACGCTGCGGGTGATTTGACAGATCCAGTATGTCCTGCGGATATATGCCGTTGTCTGTTGAATGCCGCCATGTAGAGTGTTGTCGTGACGTTATTAGCGACGGTAAACGCGTTTAATGCCATTAATTGTTTTGACGTTCCTTTCTTACTCAGAACTGTAAGTTCCTCTGCAAACATTTCCCCTTTGTGCGGACTTCACAATTAACAGTCGCGACTTTTCTAGTTCGTCAGCAGTTAACGGAGCATCATTTCGGGAACCTTTTGGGGATCTACAGTTGGAGGCAAACCGAAGACAGGACGCAATCACCCTCACCACTTTTGAGAGACGAGAGTAACGGTGAATAACTTGGCTGATGCTATCCCGTGAAACGCCTTGGGTACAGTATGTTTTTACTGCACGCTTCTCCTCCTCTGTAGTTATATCGACAGGTTGGTCGGGAACGTCGTATTCCCATCGATTTTGCAGGAATTCGGGACCTTTCCACCACAAGTCGGATGATTGGAGTGTAGAATGAAGTAGTCCTCGTGATGCTAAATCAGCAGGGTTTACATTGGTAGGAACATGTCTCCATGCTTCGATTTTCACTTGACGTTGGACTTCCGCTACGCGGTTTGCTATAAATGTTCCCCATCTTCTTGGTGGTGCTCGTATCCATGCTAGTGTAATTGTGGAATCCGTCCATGTGTTGACTTTGTGGGTCGGTATTTCCAGGATCCTTACAGCATAGTCTACGAGCGAAGCCAGCAGAACAAAGTTCAAGACGAGGAAGTGTAACCGGTCTTTTCATCGGTGCTACCTTAGTTTTGACATAAGGAGATGCGTGTGGATCTTGTTGTGTGCGTCTAGGACCCGGATGTACAGCACAGGTCCATATGCCTTTGTAGACGCGTCGCAGAAACCATGCAGTTCGACGTCCTTGTTGCTTTGTCTTGTGTTGATCCACCGTGGAATTTCAATGGTCTCGATTTTTGACAAGTCCTGTTTTAAGGCTTTCGATCGTTTTCGTAGTTCCGTAGGAACCGGTTCATACCACTTCGAGCCCAAACTCCAAAGGTTCTGCATGATTATTTTTGCCGTTACGATGAAGGGAGAAATCCAGCCGAGCGGGTAGAAAAGTTTGGCGATGGCAGACAAAATAAATCTTTTCGTCATGTCGTCTGTATGGGGTTGAACATTCCGAAACGAGAAGAAGTCTTTCTTAGGAAACCATTTGATTCCCAACTTTTTGACGTGATTTGCTGATTCGAATGGTAACTCGTAGTCTATTTCCCGGTCTTCTTCTGCAATCTTCTACAGTATGGATTGTTGGTTGCTCCTCAAATTAAAGCCAGCGGCAGAAAGCAACTGACATGCTTCATCTCTCTTCTGAATTGCTTCTTGAATGGAATCCGCACCACTTATTAAGTCGTCCGCATACATCTCGTCGCAAATCACTCTGGCGCCTAGTTGGAATTGGCTACCTTCATCCTCAGAAAGCCTTTTGAGCACTCGGAGTACTAAGTAAGGTGCAGTGGCTGTTCCGAACGTGACAGTATTCAATTTGTATATGTTGAGCGGCTCCTGTGGTTTTCTCCTCCGAACAATCAGCTGGTAGTATCGGTCGGGTTGATGCACAGCGATTTGCCGGTACATTTTTTCTATATCCGCCGTAAACGTGATCTTATATGTCCTCCATCGTAAGATAAGATCAACAATATCCGTCTGCAATTTTGGACCTACTAGCAGACGATCATTCAACCCGTCGCCGCTGCGTCGAAGACTACCCTTAGCTTGGTGGTTGTACTACTCTCCTTTATCACGGCCTGAAGGAAGTAGTGGTATGGAGTTTTGAGGACTGGATCGTCCTCGCTTACCTGTTCCATATGTCCGAGCATAGCATATTCAGCAATACATCGAGCGCAAGCTTCGTACAGTTCTGGGTCCTTGCTAAAACTCCTTTCGAGATGAGTGAATCTTCGCACTGCGCATTCTTTACTTCTACCCATCTTTGGATGCCGTTGCTCTTTGAAAGGTAGCTGGACTTCGTATCGCCCATTAGGAAGCCGCCTGGTATGCGTAGTAAAGTGTTCTTCATAGACAACTTCCCCTTCTATCTCTGGCCTTTGAAATGGCGTCTCCTCGATTTCCCAGAATTTCTGCAGTTGATGGTTTAGGTCGGTGAACTGTACGAAGCTACGTATGCGTTTGGACTCTCAGCTGGAACTTTTCCGAAGATAGTCCAGCCTAGTAACGTCATCTGTGCCAAGGGTGTATTAGGCTGCCTGCTTCTGACAATGTCCGGAAGGAGAATTTCGGCGAAAACGTCAGTTCCGGACAGAAGATCAATCTGTGCTGGTACACCAAATTGAGGGTCGGCTAATCGTAGTCCTTCAAGATGATGCCATTTATCTGGTACCAGATGATGCCAGATATAAAAGCATGACTTTGAGCTGGAACATTACCTCACCAGGTAATTATATCCAAAGCAATTCTTGCAAACCCCTATCTTTTTAACCGTTTGTTTTCTTTCTATGTGGTCCATGTTGAGGAATCGTGTGCCTCTTCTCAACGCATGTTTTCTTCCTTGACACACCCTGCAAGTTACAGATCTCGATGTCTGATTTGCGACGAATACCTTTGACTGGTTCGCATGTGACCGCTGTTTGACACCTGATGATTGACCTGATCGTCCTGGATACGAAGAACCTCCTTTTTGCTGCTTCACTACCTCCAACGTCCGAAATCGCGTCTCAAGGAATTCGATAAATTCATTGTACGTAGGAAGCTCCTTTGTGCTGCCCAGTTTCTCCTCCCCAAAGTTATTGAAGTGGGCACGGAAGTTTTTGCAGGAGGACAATTGTGTCCCACTTCTCCACCGGTAATTCCAAATTCCCCAGTGCATGGATGCATTCCTGCGAGGTGTCCAACAGCTCCTTCAGGCCATCTACAGATTCCTTCCCCAGCGTCGGTTGACCGAAAAGCAACTTCAGCTGTGCATTCACTAGCACACGCTTGTGGTCGTAACGTGACGTCAGCAGCTCCCAGGCCTTTTCGTAGTTGTCGGAGTCAAGCTGAAGATGTTGGAGCAAACGTTCAGCTTCACCTCTCAATGAAGACTTCAGATAGTGCAGCTTCTCGATGTTGCTTAAGGCTTTGTTGTTATGCACCAATGATTTAAAGAGATCATGGAATGATCGCCAAGACGTATATGAGCCTGCAAAATTTTGTATGTCGATATTCGGAAGCCGCAATTCATTGCCTGAGCTGTTTGTCGTTGTAGCTAACGTACCTGTAGACGGTGCTGCTGCTGTGGATGATTTCTTGCATTGTCCCAATGCGTCCATCAACTCTGCTTTGTATTCAGGTAAATTTCCGTTAGCTGTTCGTAGATCACTAGTAACTCTTTTTTTTACAGCGTAGCTTCTAGCCTCCCCCCACCAACGATCGCCTGATGAAGAAAATTTCTTTTTTTAGCAACAGTTATCATGCATTTTATTGCAGCAGGAATATGTTTTCACCTGCAGCGTTTTATTGATTATATTTTTCTTGCAAAGTTCACAAGATGTCGTCATCATCATTTTCATTATATCGGGAAAGATATGAAAAACGTGTTGCTCTAATTTCTCAGTTATGTTTTTTTTTTCCTCTAAATATCGTTTAAGTGCCACTTTTGTTTGAATTATAGCGGGAGTTCCGATATAAACCAAGCCAAGCAGAATCAATGATGTTATTTACAACTTCATCATTTTCAATTCCAAACGAACTTCCTTCGCATGTAATTTTCATCTCCAATTCTTCATTCGACGTCTAGGTACTACATGAAGAAATTGTATCAAAAATCACAGGCTCTGAATGCTGCTAAAATAATAAAATCTTATTATTTATATTTTAGCAACAAATTATTATTATTGATTTATCAAGTATTTTTTTTTCTGTAACTTTTCTTTTTTTCTTGAATTTCAACTTGAACTCAATGTGTTGAAGCATCAAGTCCATCAAACTTGCACATCTTTTAGTCCTTTTTTTTTAGATTGTTTTTCGTTGTTTCAACAATATAAATCAATTTGTTTAATTATTAATTATTTGAACATACAGTGTACATCCCACTACAATTCTAAAAAAAACTCTTTACGGAAAATAGTTATTATGGTACTTTCACTATCACTTAGTGTTTAGTTTAACGAATCAAATTCAACTAAAGGTATTATGATTCTAACAGCTGCAGTGGAAGGTATAGGTACTTAGTTCCAGGGAAGGGGCTGCAACCTTCGAGGATTCTTCACAGGTAGTAAAAGATAGTATTTAAAAACTGTAATTATGCTTATTGAAGTATTGTCTTAAACGTCCACTTTTACAACAAAACAATCAACCGCCATTAAAAATATTGCAGCTGGCAGATTACCTTACCCCTAAGCCAAGTGCGAGTGAGACCTAATCCCTGATAATTGACTTGGAAGGACCCTAAGCAGTGCTTTTCCAAGTCCAAAGTAATTCTAATAATAGAATAGCGATTACTGTACATATACATATATCTATATATTTAATTGCATTCCATAGAAATCAATATTAATATTTTATTTATAATTAGTTTATATTGAAAATGGTTATTATAATAAACCACCACTTTGGGTATTCAAACACAAAGTCAAATAAAGACAGAGACAACGTAAATTAAACAGTACGGCGTCTAGCGCTACTGTTCAACGCGGCGCATTATATTCATTAATATTTTGATTCCAGGAATTATGCAACCTCACCAATTAACAATATATTTTTGTATGTAAATCGCATGAGGAATTCGAAATAAAATGTGACCAAATCTTTATGGTGAGTTTTCAGAAAATTCAATTTTAATAATTCATTTCTTTATGGAAATATTTAATTATAAATAAACAAAATTAAAAAAAAACTTGTTAAACAAATCAATTCACTAGTTTTGAAAATAAAAAGAAAAACATCACAATGACCTATTTTTTTTCAGTTTAAATGCATTTTTATTTATATACTTAATTTACTCTTACATGCTAGACAAAAAAATGCTTAAAAATTAGCTTAAATAACTTACAAATACACTTTTTCTTACTTACTGGCCCCATGCGGGCGCTCTAAGCTAAACCTAATACTTAAACTATGTCTTTCGACGCATCTTACAGTCTAATTTTATATTTTACATTACATTACTTAATACTAGAACTAAGAAAATAAATTTTAAGTAAAAACTTAGTAAATGGACTATTTTTTTTTATATTATAAAAACTTAAAACTAAAAACTTAGAGACTAACTAAAAATAAATCTTAATCTACTTAACCTACTTACATCTAATACATATACATATATATTCATAATACCTATATTCATATACCTATATATTCATAATACCTATATATATGCATATATATATATTTATTTTTTTTTTAAATTTTTATTAATTGTGTTTTTTTTTGTTTTTATATATTTTTTTTTCCTAAAACTAACTTAATCCTACCTAAAACTATGTAAGCCGGCCATGGCTAAAAAAAAATTAAGCTGACCCACTTTGCCCCAGATGAAGCTATCTATCACTAGAGGCATTCGACGACGAAGCATCCTCCCCTTCAACTAGCCACCAAAATTGCTGGTGGTGCCGAGCAACATCCCTCATGTCGCGGCTCCCTACCGACCTACTGAACCGGAGACGCTCCGCACTGCCGTGTGCGACGTCTCTGTCTTAGTTAAGTCGCCTGTCCGCAGCTGTTCGAGCGACGTGAAAGATTAGCGGCACCGCCAATCTGTCCTGGATCAGACCTTTACTATCTAGATAGAGGAACGCTTCTGGAGGAACAAAGCCGTCAAAGCGAACTCTCTCGTGATACATATAATTGGGGTAGTAAGCCCCAGAGATTAGGTTGTTCGATGACGTCATTGCTCTTGCAATGTGCCTTCGAGTCAACTTAATGACGAAATTGTCCACTCTTATTAGGTTCGCCCTATTGTACAAGACCTCATTGAGATAGAATTTTATGTACTGAGACTCTGGTGTTCTGTATAAGCGAAGACAAATCCTAAGACAAGCCCTCTTAAAAACACGAATCTTTTCCAATAAACTTGCTCTCACGTTGAACCACACGGGACATCCAAATACTAGCATGGGCCTGATAAGAGCCATGTAGCTGATCACCTTCACCCTCGCATCGAGTTGGCTGTTATAAAACAGTCTCTTTGTAAGGGCAAAAGTACCTTTGGCTCTGGCCAGAGCAACCCCTATATGTTTGTTAAAATACAGAAATTGATCTAGCCAGATGCCAAAGTATCTGACTACATTTCGACAAGCAAGTGGCTGCCCGTGCTGCCCCACGATCGAGAACTTTCGCCAATTCTTTCTGGTATCCCTAGAGGCCCCAGACAAAGGCGTCCTAAACAAAATGGTTTCCGACTTCTGAAAATTGATTTTCAACTTCCAGTCATCGCAATATCGCTTAATTTTGTCGAAGTCACGCTGCAAAAGTATATTAATGACCTCAACCTTTGGACCTGATCTGTACGCAATTATGTCGTCTGCGTACGCTATGGCATGGTGAAGTGAACCTATCGGATCACTCGTGTAAATGTTGAATAGGATCGGCGAATTTACCGCACCATGTTGTAGACCGTTTTTAATGTTAAATGTTCCAGCAGAAGTCACATCGCCATTCTTCACGATGAACTGTCTACTGGAGAGCATATCAAAAAGAATATACAGCAGTGGCTTACTAATGCCCAACCTGTCCAGCTTGAAAAAGAGTCCGTCTAACCATACGGTATCGAAGGCCATCTCCAAGTCAATCAGGCAGGCACCTGTGCACTGTTTCTTGCCTTTGTTCCATTGGATATCAGAAACCAGTTTCGACGCAGCATGAATGATATTATGCCACGCCTTGAAACCGAATTGATTATCCGGAACTATATGTTTGTCCTCAACCCACTTAGTCAGGACCCTATTGATCACCTTCTCAAAAACCTTACTGATGTTTGGAAGAAAACTAATCGAGCGGAGATTCGCCGGATTGGAAGTGTCTTTATCCCGTTTGGGGATGAGATGTACTACCGCAGTTTTGCAATGCGCTGGATAATGTGCATTATTTATTGCACTATTAAACAGGTTGGTATAAATGTTCACCGCTTCTAGAGGGAGATGTCGAAGCACAATGTTCGGTAGTTCATCGGTTCCCACTGATTTCTTACTTCTAAGTGATTCGAAGATCGTTTGGAGCTCTTCCTTCGAAATGAACGGGGGTAGTATCGTATCGTTGGTGATGACATTATTATATTCTCGTCACTGAACTGGGTGAAACCCGAGCTCTCGAATCGCCAATTCACAATTTCATTTCGAAGGCAGAAATTGTGCACAAGGACTCGATTCTCCAGATCGTGGTTCGGGCCAATGATAACATTCGCCTTGTACACTCAATGGAAAGTCGCTCCTATAGCCTCTACCTGCTCCTGCGGATCCTCGATCACAAAGAAGCTGTCATCATCAACAGCCTCATTTGGATCTATGCCTGCTGCTACAAGTATTTGTTCGTTGTTCGTCGTTCGGGCGATTTTAAGACATCTAAGGTCGTTCTGATTATTTCTCCGAAATATTTTATTTATTTGCGGGAACATATTCGGGTTGCTGGTGTTTACAGCCCGAATTTTATTGTTCCAATACAAACTTACGGAATTTCTGTAATTTTCCTTTATTAATGTTTGGAGGTTTTTAATCGACGACTTCAGTGTCATGATCTCCGGTTTGTGTCTGTCAGTAAACTGTGTGTACAAGGTTTTTAGTCTTGACAGCAGCCCACTTTTATGTCGGTGCAGTGCGTCAATAGTTGCGTTGCGGAATAAGTTTTCTTCGTCAGTGTGTTGGTACCGAGGTATCGTTTTGTCCATTGTTCGTTTGATTGTCTCGTCCATTAGTCTTAGATACCTGTCAATCTCCTCGTTTGACAGATTTCTGTTGGACGGTTGGTAGAGCGAATTCGAGGAGAGTGCTCTAGTCAGTGTTCTGGTGAAGTGTGTCCAGCGCACCCGACTATAATTGTAGGAATGCCTTTGAACAAACTCATCCAATTCCGCAATTTCGTTGGGAACAGTTATTTCGGTGCTGAAACCGCAATGGTCACTCTCACACACGAAAGTGCGTAGACAGTTTGTGGTTTGTTGGTTAGTGCATGTCAGTTGTATTCGTGAGTCGAACAGCAGAAGATCCAAATAAGACCCGTGTCTGGGAAATGACGGACTATCTGTCGCCTTAAGCCCGAGTCGATACATCTCACTGTGCTGACCCAACCAATTGAATAGTAGGTTCCCTCTAGTATTTGGTGTATTATTTCCCCAATCGCTATGTTTGGCGTTGAAATCTCCGCCGATAATAGAATAGTTGTCTTCCAATTCCAGCCTCAGAAATCGAAAAAGCGTCTCGAGCTCTGAGATGAATAAGGTGGATTGAGTAGCCTTCGGCGCATAGACAGACACCATGTACAACCGCTTTCCACTACGGAGGGGGATATACACGATGCATGCTTTCAGCACCTGGAACCTATGTACTACACGACTGTATACTCTTTTAAACCGTATACCTTTTCGTACGAAAATTTCAACGCCGCCTCCCTGAATGGAGTTGGGTCGGTTTCTTCGTACTATTTTGTATCTTCTGTGCCTCATTTTGTGTCTTTTGGTGAGGTTAGTTTCGCTAACCAAAAGCACATCGGGGGTTTGGTCATTAAGCAACTTAAATAGTGCGGCTCGTCGCTCGAGCCTAATCAGTGAATTCACATTCACAGCAAGGACCTTCAGGGTTTGCTCCCTCAGGGTTTGGTACGTACGTGACCGTACCCATTACGACTGGAGGTGCGTTAGACCCGGCAGCAGCGCGTATACTTGATCCACCAGCGCGGTCTGTTCAGTTAAGTGACGTTGTAGCTGAGCCATCTGCCCCTGGATAGAGAGCAAGATAGCTAGCATGTCAGGGCCTGAGAAGCAACCTTCGCTTGCTGTACCGTATTTCCCCTACCTGCCGCCATTTGGGCGTAGGTAACATGGGGAGTAACGGCCGGAGTTTGTGAGTGCACGGGTGGACGTTTTCACTTTCTGCTGCCGGGCCAGATTTATTCTTTTTATGTACTGGAATTTGGGACAACCCCGATAATTTGCGGTGTGTCCCGTGTTCCTACATAAAGCACAAGAGAATTGGCTTTTCTCAGACGCTCCGTCCTTACCCAGAGCGCATTCCTCGTTCTTGTGGTTCTTTCCGCACTTCACGCATCGAGGCTGCATTTCGCAGTTCGACGCGGCGTGCCCGAACCTTTGGCAGCGAACACATTGTAAAATGTTTTCGCTCCTCTTTAATTTCTTCCAGTGTACAACCTGGTAATCCAGGACTTTGATGCTCCTTAGACCATCCAGTTTGCTGTTGGGACTTAGCTGAACCAGGAAGAACGTTAATTTCCGCGTCTCCCTTTTAGCTCTAGCCGTGACAAATGGCTTGACCCCAATTTGAGCCCTTCGCACTCCTTCTCTTTCAGCAGTGCAAGGAGCTCCTCCGGATCAGTCGACGGTTCCAACCCCCTCAGCAGCATTGTTTGCATTTTCTCCCCCTTCGGGGTGTAGGAGAAGAACTCCGTCGTCGAATCCTTCAGTAAATTTTTTATTTTATGATAGCGCTCCACTGTGTACAGTGGATCGCATGCCTATCTAGGGATAATCTTTTTATGAAAAAGTTGTTGCCTATGGCCGACTTACACAGTTCAATCGTCTCTTTGAGTTCCATTTTGTAAGTGTTGATAGGTGGAACCTTTGTTTTAGATGTCTTGTGTTGTTGTTGTTGTTGTGGTTGCTGTGGTTGCTGTTGTTGCTGTTGTTGTTGTTGCTGGCTCTCCTGCTGCTGCTGTTGTTGTTCTTTTTGTTGGTGTGGTGACCGCTGATTTTTTTTTGAGATTGCATAAGTTTATGCGGCTGTTTTAGTTTTTGTTGTTGCTGTTGTGTTGTTATGTGTTGGTTTTGTTTTCTTGCTAGTTGCTGCTGTTGCTGTGGCTATTGAGAATCGAGCAGTTCTCCTAGCTGCTCCTTCTCCCTCCTTGCTATTTGCTTAGCTTTAATAGCTAGCACTCTTTGCTGGAGAAGTTTTATGTTGCTTTGTATTACCTCAACCTCCTCCTCTTCGTCATCTGACTCAGAGGCCACAAGAGATGCAAACATATTGTTCTTTTTCTGCTGTGCTGCTACCCTTGTTAATTTTCTTGGCGCTCCTTCCCTCGCTCCACCAGGCTCTTCTGTTGATGCTGACAGGGAAGGGCGCTTCATTACGTCAGGAGTGGGCTTCAGTGTCCTCCGCCTCTTCATCTTTGGCTCTGGCTGGCTTGACGAGCTCGAAGCTTCACCTGAGTTTTCCGCTGGTCCCGCTATTGGCTTAGCGGACCGCTCACCGGAATGCATCGCGTGATATTTGCTCACTTTTTATTTTTAATTTTTAAATTAAAAGAAAACAAAAAAAAAAAACAGAAAAACTTTTCGCTCCACGTGGACGAGTGGACTCGAATCGAACCCACGACCTTTGCTTTGTCAACCGATCACACTGCCACTGCGCCAATTGGAGCCTAATGAAATTTCGCAAATGTCTTATTTATTCGCTTTAACACTTTTTATCACTCGCAAGCCGAGTCACGTCTACACTCTACTGAGGTCTATGAACGACTCCTGCAATCTTGTAGAACTGTCACAATGACCTATAGGAGCCGAGATATGACCATTTAAAAATTCTTAATTCTTCAAAATACACGGATTCGGTGTTTCCCAAAAATTCGAAAAAAAGAAATTCCTGATACGCTTGCCCTTACAACTTGCAAAAACGTTTTATGTGTACCTCATGTAAAAAAAGTTTCGGACAAATCAGACTGTCGATTTTTGTCCAAATCGATTCGATTTGTAAATGAATGCTCAATAATGGACTGTTACCATTGTCATTGGAGCCGAAAAGTTACGTTACCACGTCTATCGCAAATTTCGACAAGTATTATATTTTCTCTCTGATAGAGTTATCCCTCTAACTACATTTTTTAAAGTTCCTATGAGTTGGTTGAAGTAGCTAACCAGCTTCCTTAGTTGTGTGTTCATTTTAACGAACGCACAGTGCGCTTTGACACTTAAGTAATGTTTGTGAAATGAATTCACTAACCCTGTGTGCTCGTGCACAGTATGAGACCTCATAGTAACGTTTGTGAATACGGGTGTATGTAACGTAAGAATTTTATGTGTCCTGTTATTTCCTTTTCGCTCGATGTTCTATCTTAAGGTAAGTCTATTATTGCTTCAATACGCTCATATAAACACCACTTCAAAACGCAATGAAATGTTCAATGCATGGTGTTTATATGAGCGTATTATAAATTAGCTATATGTGTCCATTTTCCTTTGGTGGCATTGTCTCATCATGACCTTGAGGCAAATGGGTTGATACCACAAATTTGAGGCGGTTTATTTCATTTGTTAAGAGGTACTAGACTTTAAAATAGCTGTATATAGATTTACCGCTATGTTTGGGATACCATTTGGGGTGGGCGTGGTGTAGTGGTACTAGCAATCGCTTCTCACTCTGAGGGTCCAAGGTTCGAATCCTCCCCATGGCAAGTCAGTCTTTCATTTTGTGTAATTGGAACTCAGACAGAAAAATTCTGCGTGTGAAGGCATAACACTGACACGTAGATTTGGCTGTTGTAGAGTTTCAACCACAAAAAACTAGCGCGAATTATAACTTCGTATCACTCTGAGTGAAGAAAAAACTCTCCGTTCTATTCGGACTCCCACCCCCTGGAGAGCTAATATCGAAACCAAATACACCTGAGTTTCAAACCACTACGAAAAAATTTTCCTTTCTCCTCCTCCTACCTTTCCGCCCGCGCCCTGGCAACAGTAAAAGGGTATCTAACCCCTTAGGCGCGCGTAAATTATAAAAAAAAAAAAATCCGAACCTGGTGTTTTTGCTGCCACTCATAAGTGAATTCTTCTCATTGAGAATTTTCATGTTTTTTCGCGAAATAAATCGGGGCCTGTTGCCGCTGTATCCATTTAGAAAAATAAAAAACAAATTTATCTCAATACAATTTTAATACAATACTTCGAAGTGAAAACCATCAATTTCCAAAGCATGAAGTGACGTGATTATACCCATTATGGCATATATTTATTAATTTCATATACACACATCATTCTCTTCCATGATGCAAAATTAATAAAAGGAAGCAATTAATCTTCATCCACACTGCTTTATGTTTGTTTTTGTTGCCGGAGAGCAATGTGTGTGAATGAAAATCACTTTTATAACCAGAAGGCTGAAATCAGGCTGATTTTCGTTTCAAATTACTGACTACGGTGGACAATAACGCCCCGTTCTAAATGACGTAGTATAAATAATGAACAGAGCAATACTGGTCTTATCGTAATGGTTGCAAGAGATTTTAACGCTTCTGAAGTTTATTACGATTTGACTAGGTACAAGCGGCCTGTCATAAGGTCCTGTTGGGTGGCAGGAATACCGGTAATCCCACCAGGACTTAAAAGTCGGCACCATCGCAGTCAGGGCCTCTCGGACTTTTGTCCGCCTTTTTCCTTTTGATATGTCCACATGAACTGGATTAAAAAATATTTTTTTTGTCTTTTCTGGATACACCCTTTTCAATCGTGTCCAACTTTGCATCTTTTATATGTCACGAAGTATTCCAGTAAAAATATGATAGTTCGAATACACTGCCTCCTATTAAAGGGATAACATTGCTGCGCACTTATAATTTCCGGGGTTTTCACAATTATTTCAATCCGTGTCTTCTTTCCTTCCTGTTCTCTGTTCCCGATTCAAATCTGCGGTCTCATTATCTAGAGCCTATTTTCTCTGTATTACCGTAAAGCCAAGGAAAGATTTCGCTTTCAAATCGCCTTATTTTCTTTCTCGTCGCACCTCCTTTCGTAGAGTGCTTTTCTATGTCTTTTGACATTTTCACTAGACTTCTTATTTGTTCTCTTAAACAGTGGAAAACAGAGTGCTGCGCGGTGTTGAATGGTTTCGGTGCCGCGATACTACACTGAGATGCAGCCATACGATAACCTGGTGACTTCTGCATCCTTGAGCTCACGAGGAGAGAGTTGTTTTTAAGCCCGTGAGGCCATTTGGTGTTTACACAAACTCTTATGGAGTTTTGCGGTACCTGTGAGGTGGTTGTTTACTCATCATGCCACAGAAAAATCAAAGCGGTTCTCTTGACTTGTTCTACTACAGCCACATTATCTCCACTCTTAGTTGGTACTATGAGTATGCATATGCAGGTAGCAAATATGCTGCTTACCCTTGTTATCAAAATACATTGATAGATTGCTAGTTATTCAGAAAAAATTGTTTTATTTTAAGAAACTAAGGGTTTTTCGCTTAGCAAAATGTGGGTGAATGAAAATCACTTTTATAACCAGAAGGCTGAAAGTAGCCTCATTTTCGTTTCAAATTATGACCGCAGTGGAAAACAACACACTGTTCTAATTGAGCCTTTTGGACAAGAAAGAAGAAGGTCATGTAGAGTCTTTGAAGAAATTGCCTTCTCCTCAATAAGGGAGCCCCCGCCGAATTATCAATGACGTAATCTAATAATGAACCGGGGTAGAGCAATAGTTGTCTTATTGTAATGGTTTCAAGAGATTTTAACGCTTCTGAAGGTTATTACGATTTGACTGGGTACAAGGCCTGTATAAGGCCGGTACGATGTCCTGTTGGATGGCAGGACTATCGGTAATCCCGCCCGAACTTCGGTCCGAGCCCGACTTCAAAGAGGTAGGCCTCATAGTGGCCCTCATGGATGTATGGGCATCCCGTGAAATTACGTCAATTAATGGCAGGTATTCACAGAAAATACATGCGACGTTTCTTAGTAAGAAAGAGATTGACTCCGCTAATTAAGAAACACCAAGGCTACTGGCTGCGTTGGATATGAGGCGGGGCATCTATGTTTTGGATAAAGAAAATACCAAATTATCACCAAAATATGAACAGATGAAATCGTGTCCGATTATTGGATTATCTTATCATATCAAGTCACTTGATATCGAAAAAAAAAACAATTTTATGGCTAAATATTTGATATGTCGAGCAAACATACAATCCTTCCGCAAGAAATTAGCCGGCATTTATTAATATGTGAATCGTTAAAAACGAATTCTAAAAAGTGACTCATCATCTTTAGGCACCATAATAGTTTTAATAGTCTCCAAATCGATTTTTAATCGAATTCCAAAATCCAAGCTCTGTTCACGAAAATTATAGAGCAATTCGTACGGTAGACCTCATCGGCCATATACTATTCATCGAATTATTGAAAAATTTCTCACCCAATTCACGCTTTTGGATACTCGCACACCAACACTGAGTTCGGGAGAAAATATCGCGGCTCTGGAAGCTTGTATTTAAAAAGACCCCAATTTATCAATTCGTTTTCATTCACACCAACTTATTCATCCACTATTTGGAAAATTCTGCGTTAAGATCTTTGTCAAAGGGCGAGTAAGATCCAATTTGTGCAAGAGCTAAAGCCGCGTGACTATTTATTGCGTCGGGTGTTCAATGATTGGGATTTAAATCAATTGGAACTTGATCCTTAAATTTTTTTACCTTTTTTTTATAATTTACGCGCGCCTAAGGGGTTAGATACCCTTTTACTGTTGCCTGGTCGCGGGCGGAAAGGTAGAAGAAGGAGAAAGGAAAATTGCTTTTGTAGTGGTTTGAAACTCAGGTGTAATTGGTTTCGATATTCGCTCTCCAGGGGTAGGAGTCCGAATAGGACGGAGTGTTTTTTCTTCACTTAGAGTGATTTGAAGATTATAATTCACACTAGTTTTTTTGCTTGAAACTCTATAACAGCCAAATCTACGTGCCAGTGTTATGCCTTCACACGCAGAATTTTTGTGTCTGAGTTCCAATTACACACACCTTTAAATTTTGTTTAGTGATGAGGCTCATTTTTGTTTAAACCGCTACGTAAACAAACCGAATTGTCCTATTTGCGTAATTCAAATTTGCGTAATTCAACTCTTTCTAACTGGGAAGCATCTAAAGTAATGCAAAACGATGCGAATGCTGTAGTTTGCAGTGCCAAAAGAACCTTTTTTACTTCCAAATTGAATACCTCGCTACTGCCCAAAGAACTGTAGAACAATTTACGTAAAAATTGAGTTAGTGCAAATAGAAGCAGTACCTACTAAGTATGAATTTGATCCAGATGTACTCAATGATCACTTTTTGGATACTGATGACAAGATTAACTTATTTTATTTCTACTTGAACCCTAATTTATCAATTCCTAGTCTAGTTGATTTTGAAACGGCAACAAAAAGCGACGTGATTGAGTGCATTGTCATTAATAGGTCGGATTTAAGTAGAATAGATGGAATTCCTATTCGCTTTTTTAAACTTACACTTCCATTTATCATTAATCATTTGACGCATATAATTAATTACTGCAATACAACCTCAACATTTCCACAATCCTGGAAAATTGCTTAGGTTATACCTATTCCAAAAAAGGCTTATGTTTCAACTTCAAATAACTTTAGACCAATAAGCATATTACCATGCTTGTTGAAGGTTTTTGAGAAGATTATTGCCAAGCAAATACAAAACCATTTATTAGCCAATTCAGCCATTTTCAGTCAGGTTTTCGCAGCAG
This sequence comes from Volucella bombylans, assembly GCA_949129095.1. NCBI lineage: Eukaryota > Metazoa > Arthropoda > Insecta > Diptera > Syrphidae > Volucella > Volucella bombylans. The sequence goes on from OX422140.1 coordinate 302,302,682, forward strand.
TTGTACATATTCTTGATGACATACAATGGGATTTTGATAATGAAATAATGGCATTTTTTACTGGCAGTTGAAACGTCTTTTGGATTTAGTGAGAAGAGTACGCAGCTGATAAAAAGCTTCTTGACAGGTAGAATGTAAAACGTTTTTAATGGCGAAATCTTTTCCCGGCTGTAGCCTTTAAAAGAAGGTGTTCCTCAGGAATTTATGATAGCACCTCTTCTGTTTTGCATATTCATAAATCACTTGCCAACGAAATGTGAATATGCTTCAATATGCTTCATAAATGAATATGATATATGCTGATGACGTCCAACTCTACTTATCGCGACCTGTACACGAAATTGATGAGCTGGCTCACGTAATCAATAAATATTTGGTCAATATCCATCACTGGTCATTAAGGGATGATATTATATTAATATTTTTGACTTTATGATATACAATAATAAACATAAAGTTTTTGAATCTGTAACTAGCCTCGGTTCCAGCATAAATCGCCAATTGACTGCCTACAATCATTTGAATGTAATAGTAGGTAGAATCTACGGATGTCTTCGGAAAATTTGATTCACCGCAAATTTTATTCCGATAGATACTAGACGAAGGCTTATTAGATCGCTTGTGGCACCCCACATAATGCACCCTGAGAATGTTTATTGTAAACTGGACTCCTTTTCTGAACACAAACTATAAGATGCCACCAATAACGCAATAAGATACATTAATAATATTCGAAGATCCGACCATGTTTCTGAACTATCTAGGAACTTATTGGTATGCACGCTTCAACAGTATCTTAATGCCAGAAATTGCACATTTCCATTCATTATAATTAAGACTAAATTTCCACCATATCGGTTTTAGAAAATTCAATTTGCTCATTCTCCTAGAACGTTTAACATTATCTTACCAAGACATAAGTATTTAAACTCCTCTCGTATGTTTTTTATTCACACGATTAAACTTTGAAATTCACTGCCCTTGGCTTTAAAGTGTACAATATATTATTACAACGCTGCTAGGTTTAAAGATGTAATTTCTAAGTATTTTAACATATTAACATTTAAATCCTTTTTGTATTTACTCAGATTCAATTTCACTACCGAACGTAATTTAAAACAAATTATTAAATCAGTAATTTTTTTTGATATGAAATGTTATTTAGGTTAGGTTAGTTATATTAAGAATATTTTAAACTACCTTCTATGCACAATAAAAGACTATATCTTAATGTAATTATTATGTTTGGAAAAATAAAAACAAATATTGAAATTGAAATCGAAATTGACATCAATGTTGATGATTTATGATTTCAACAGGGTGGTATTCCACCCCATAATCCCTTACTGAAAACTCAATTTGGAAGTAAGGTAATTTCAAGAAATAGATCCGTCAGTTGGCCACAAAGGTCTTGCGATTTGATGCCATTGGATTATTTTCTGTGAGGCTACGTCAAGTCACTAGCGGATGCCAATAAACCAGCAACGATTGACGGTTTATAGTAAAATATTGTTCGAGTAATTTGCGATATATCCCCCCTAATTGCTTAAATGAGTGGTCGAATATTGAACCTTTAGAATACGCTTAGTTCAAGGCAGCCGTGGTGGACATATTCCTAAAACTATTTTCAAGTGTTAGATGGTATGAAATTGTCCTTCAAATGAAGTTAATATGCATGTTCTAAGTGTTGACGACGGATACAAGCGAAAAAGGCATAACGACGTAAATGTGATACGAGTATGTTAATATCTTTCACTATGGGTTTGTAGTAAACCGTTTAAAAACATTACACATTTCTTATCAATTGAAAATAATATGAGTAAATATAGGTAAGAAAATTAAGAAATTGCAACGTACATAGTTGATTATATACTCACGTGCTTTTTTATAAGTAAACAGATCTCGCAACCATAAATAATTGGCTTTTGGAACATCTGTTACTCATGTAGCGAATTAAAAATTATTTAACCTTAATTCAACTTCGATTTAACAAAATCCTTATCGAGTATGGCAAATCAAAAGGTAGACCTTCATTAAATGTCTCCAGCAAACTAACTTCAACGACCAACTTTCAAGAATGACAGAAAATTATTCCCCAATCGAATTAAGCCCAAGGGCTTAGCTAAATTCAAAACGAAAAAGAAAACATTTCCGAAAGTTCAACACTTCAATAATCCCTTTATTCCCCGAACACCAGCAGTCTTTGGCTTCCACACACAATGTGGATTAAAACACGCTTCGGATTCCGGACGGGTATAAAAATCTCGATTGAAAGCTAAAGTCAACCGTAATTAAAAACTTATTAAACCCCCTTTCGAGTGCAGTAAATTAATCGCGTAATTCCCTGTTCGAAAGTAATTTACCCCCTAAGAACAATTTCCACCAAGCTAACGTCTGACAACCTCGTACAAACTGGGTACGAGTACTTCATTGTCCCAAAGAATTGATTTTGTGCGGGTTACAAGGTCGCACAAGATTGGATACTTTATTTCGTATATGTAGTTTAGGATCTTTGGGAGAGAAAAATGTATGGATACAAACTACCGTAATGATTTTCGCTCGCAAAATACGAGTCCTTATTCATTTTCTACTCTGCACTGGGGATTTATGCAAGACGCAGTGAGTACACAGTACCCTCAAGTAGAACAATAGCCCCCGGCATACGAATAAGTGAAGAACTTCTACACTCACAAGGACTTTGTGTTAATTATTGCAAGTAGAGCTCTCAGGTAAGTCATGTTAATTAAATTTTAAACAAATTGTACCCGAGCATGGTGGCGTGTGCTTTGGACAGCGCTTTGCAATCATTTTGAAATATTAGAGACAAGCTTTGTACGCGGTGAAATTTATGAAAGTTATTACGATGGCACAAGTGGCACCGTGCTTGGTTAAATGCGTTTTTACCTTTTTCTTTTCGGGAGGACAGGAGGTAGACAAAATCTTACATTAGTATTTTATTAATGGGACAAGACGTTGAACGTGTGCTTTCGGATTGAAGGTAATGTTTTAATGCAGGTATGGTGATGGTGAGAATTTACAGAATTGTACATTTAAACAAAGGCTATAAAAGAGGCAGGATGGTGGCTTTAGACTTATTTTAATATGAAATTCTTTTTCTATGAGTGCTTTCGCTTACGTTCAAAAAAAGCATCTGTTTTGGAATACGAGTTCTAGTAGTTTTTGGGTTGAAATGAGTTGCACTTGGATTTATTCAAATTTAAAGTTGAAAGCCTTTTCATGTGGTACATCAAATTTATATCATTAATAAAATCAGTTATATGGTATGTATACAACTCAGAAACGAATGAGCTGATCTTCACCTGTTTTGATTTTGATATCCTATGAATATCAGAAATAATACTTTAATTGGTACACTAGTTTTGTTTTATCGATAATATATAAGGAGTTATTGCAAATAACAGTAAAAGCAAGTGCATTATTTGTGTCTCTGTTGATATCAACATTTTTGATTTACCAAGGCGTAATTACCTAATTTGGAAAAGTTTTGGTAAATCCCACGGTAATGTACTACAAGTTAAAAAAAAACTGTATGTCCTTGTTTGTAAAATACAAACGCTTTTTGTTTCAATGCAGAGTTTTTAAAATCTATCTGTTAACGTACGAGTAAATATATGTTAATTGAAAACGAGCTCTTCGCGTTTTTACTTTATATACACTTAGAATTTCTAACAAATGAGCATTGGGACGGAGGTTGAAATTGAATTTTAAATAATTAAACGATCAAAATTTTGTATTACCTCTGAGACACTGTAGTATCTTTTGCCTGATTTCGGTAATATTGAAGCTTCGCATGCTTCATTTCCAGCCCATTTAAGCTCTGGTTTCATTTGCCAACTTGGTCTTAAAAGACCAATATAATGGATCTCTAACTGGCAACCTCTTTATAGCACGTATAGTAAATACTAGTCATTTTTTCTCCTTGCAGTGCTTGCATTTTTACCAGACATTATTGAGTTAAAGTGAAAAAAATTTGCCTTTTTTTTTTTTCTTCATAATGTAATATATTATGATTAAAGTGAAGAAGTAATTAAAAGAAAACATAATACTGTTACTTCTTTAAATGTTAACTATACTCGTATTTTTGTTGATTGTAAAAATTTGCCTTTGCGATTTCGGTCGGTTTTAAGGTATCATAGAGTTCAATGAAAATTGTGGATAAACATTAAACATAGCGAGAAAAATTAATTTATGGTAAGTCTTTGTTTTAATAAATTAAACACCAAGCACGTGGTAGAGTTGCTATTGCGGTTGAATAAACAAGTTCTTTAATTTTTCCCCATACAAAAAAATCCAGTACGGAGATCTTGCAGGCCAGTGAACTGGTCTGGTCCATTTCTTACTACTCTTTATCTAGCCAGTTTTTAACCTCAAGACCATAGTAGGCTGAGCCTCGTCCTGTTGGAAATATGATGAAGCTAGTTGAATTAGTGGAACGTCCTCCAATAGTTCTGGTAAATAATTTCGGGAAAACTCCAGATAGTTTGTAGAACTCAAACTAGGTGGTAATTTGAAGGCGGCTGATTAACTAGTTTCCAAGTACACCTGCCCCCATATTGACACTGAATTTGTGTTGAAATGATTTATGTCTCCTTGTATGTGGATTGTCCGCAACCCACGTATGAAGATTATTATTTTTTTTTAATTTATTTTTTTGGTTTGAAACTCAGGTGTGTTTTTTCTTCAGGGTTTTTTCTTCACTCGGAGGGATTCGAGGTATAATTCACAGTATTTTTTCTGTGCTTGAAACTCTACAACAGCCAAATCTACTTGCCAGTGTTATGTCTTCACACCCAGAATTTTTCTGTCTGAGTTCCAATTACACAAATGAAAAACTGACTTGACATGGGCAGGATTCGAACCTGGACCCTCCGAGTGAGAAGCGATTGCTAGTACCACTACACCACGGCCACCCCATGAAATTATGAAAATTTGTGATCCCATCTCTTGTAAATGGAGATTCGTCCGTCCAAAGAATTTTGCTAATAAACTCGTTGTCATCCAAACTCCGTTCCAGCAACCAGTTAGCAAACTTAAGTCTCTATTACATATCATTGGGAAACAGTTCTTGTACAGGTGTATGGTGGTATGGATAAAAATTTTCTCCATGCACTACATTAGAAATATTATGTCTGGAAACATTGAATGGCAAAGCTAAGCGTGTGATGCATATTGATGGATCAGTTGTAACAGCTTTCAGTATTTTTACATCAGCCGAAATCCTTCTTACTTGTGGAGCTCGCGCATTCGGTCGTGTATTTGAAACTGATCCCGTTTCTCGAAGACTTCGATTGATATAGGGTTTTCCAATAAGGACTTGACAACTTTTTTTTTTTTAAATAAGACGCAAACCATTTGAGATATATCAAAAACTTTATTATCGGCTTGAAGTACAATCAAAACATATATGAATGGAACTCGACTTCGTTCATATGGCCACCGCGGGTACGTTTACAGCGGTCGATTCGTTGGACACAATTTTCATCGATTCGGCCGAAACCGACGCTATTTCGCGTTCAATGTTGGCTCTGTGCTCTTCCAACGTCGTCGGCGTGTTGGCATAAACCAATGACTTAACGTAGCCCCACAAAAAAAAGTCAAGCGGCGTTAAATCGCACGAACGAGGCGGCCAATCGACTGGCCCATTCTTGAGGTAACACGCTCACCATACTTACTCTTCAATAAATCGATTGTAGCGTGTGCTGTGTGGCTTGTGGTATCATCCTGTTGAAACCACATGTCGTCCAATCGTCCATATCTTCCGATTCGGGCCAAAAATAATCGGTGATCATGGTGGGGCGCGATAACGCTGACCATTCACAGTAACGTGACGATCTTTATCGTCGACAAAAAAGTATGGCCCAATAACGCCGCCGGCATGCAAACCGCACCAAACAGTTATTTTTTGTGGATGAAGTGGTGATTCATGAAGCACATGTGGATTTTCACCCGACCAATAACGCATATATTGCTTATTGGCGAACCCATTGAACCAAAAATGAGCTTCGTCACAGAAGATGATTTTGCGATGAAATTCATCATCTTGGCGCATCTTCTCCAGAACTCAATCGGAGAACGTACATCGCTTTAAATGGTCCATCGGCTTCAATTCTTGAGTCAGCTTGATCTTGTATGGGTGTAAACGAAGATCCTTACCCAAAATACGCCATAATGTGGTCTGAGCGATGCTCAATTCTTGAAAACGCCGTGGAATTGACTGATTTGGATCGTTTGCTACGAACGCCTGAACGGCAGCGATATTTTCGACACTTCGACCAACCCGTTCTCTCACTGACACGGCAACATTACACAACGAATATGTAGACTCAAATTTTTGCACTAAACTTGTTATTGCCTGTCCACTAGGGCGAGTATTACGACCGAAAATTGTAGTTAACGCTCTTAAAGTTGCAGTTACCGACTCCGAATTTCGGTAAAAAAATTTTAAAATTTGCAGATGTTGCTCGTTCGTGTACTTTACCATGATGAAAATGTTGAGTTTACTGAATAAACTGACAGTGACAGTTTGATGATTAGTGAAAGAATGCGTTCACAAATTAAATTCAAAATTGTCAAGTCCCTATTGGAAAACCCTTTATTTCCAAATACTCCTTTACTAAGTTAGTCGGTTGGGATAAAGTTCATGGTATCTTTGTCGCGCACTAGTTGAACTTCCATTGCACAGCTCATAAAAGTAAATAATGACTGCGTATTCTGGGTTTGTAAATGCAGACATTTCGAATAGCGTTCCTAAGCAACTGTAAATTTAGTGTAAAAAAATCATTTGATGAATCTTTTTTTTTCTAATCTTTTATACCATTTTTATTCGGTAAATTTTCGAAATGGCCTTCAAATACCAAACCTACCTCTTTCTGAGAACTTTTAGGGAACAAGGTAAGGAAATGAGAGTTTTGACAGGTATTCAAATAAAAGAGCACACGTTAAAACTTTTTAATAGCTATGCAATTTAAAAAAAATATTGGAAAATTAGTAATTTATGGAAAACCACCCTTATTGTCAACTGCTGTTAGAAACGTTGGTGGAAATCATAAATTCCTTTTTCTACCTGCTGTTTTCTTCATAAAATCTATGGGTTTTTGTGCAAACTTTATGATGAGTTTTTTTTATTATTGTTACTTTCATAAGGAAAAAATAGTAAAACATTATTTAACATTATGTAGCATTTTCTGGAGAAAAGTGATTTCAATCAAAAATTAGTATGGGCAATAAAATGGAACAGGCTAAGAAATTTTATATCTAACGACTCAAACAAGATATCAGCTTCATTTTAACGCCGTATTTCTTCTAAAAATAAAGTCCTACATAAAATTTGTACCATTAGCACTAGCTCCGTTAACATGGGTCTGGGTACACCAAACTAAGCCTTTTCATAAATCCTCGATAAATGTTGTCAACATTAGAGATAGACCCTTACTGTAGAACGATTTTTTTCTTAGAATATACCCAACAATTATTTCCCAAATTATCGTTGACGAGTTAGGGGACACCCTGTATAATAAACGAAAATAAAACCGTTTATAAAATTCCCACTTTCTACCATATTTAATAACTTGTATGTTATTAAAAGTGAAATAATTAGTTTTATTCGTAAATTGATAACATTATAAGTATGAAATTCAGAAAAGTTAAATAATAATTAATAAATAAAAATAGTGCGGATTTCGTTTTGCTTATGCGATATATTAATGTGAACAATGACAATTAACAATGAAATGACTTTTGAAATCAATTTTGTCAGACTGATAGATTTGTTAAATTTAAGTAAGAAGAAAAAATCAAAATATTTATTTACAGAAAATGCCTGTGTCAAAATCTCAATTGATGTGACCTAATCCTTCACTCTCCTTCACTATTCACCCTTCAGAACTTATCTTCAGCATATCAGTTCAATGATGTTTCGCCTTTCTCAAACAAAATATTATTAGTGTCATTAATGTGTATAATCTTCTACACAAAGTTTTATGCAGTTTTTTCATCGTATTATGAGTTACTCAAGGACAAAGATATATTATTTTTTTTAAGAATTATTTTTTATATTATAAACCTATAATTTTTGTAACAAGAAAACAACAAAAATCAGATAAACATTTTTTCTTAACCCAATGGTTTTTAAGATACAACCAAACTTGTAAAAATCGGAGAATTGTTAAAATAAATAAATTTTTAAAATATGTAGAAATAAAATGTATTAATTTTAGGTACACAGTTTATTCTTTTATCTATTTTATTAAACTAGTAACACATCGGTTCGTTCGTGTGTTCTGAAATTGTTCGAATATTTTTATCTCTACAATTTATCCTCTAATGCCTAAAACACACGTGCAGTAAAATTAGTAAACGTTGTTTTTAATGCAAGCAAGGTCTGCAGTGACGCGTCTTTGTCGTGTATAGTCAATTTTGCACAGACCAGCGGGAAAGTTCGTATCGCAAACATGAGAAATAAACACAGAGAGACAATTTTTTATCGACCCGACGACCACGACCAAACGATACAAATTAATGTTTGTGCAGATTGTCTGAACCGTGTGTGGTGAAGGGGTGTTTGCACAGACTTAAGGTTTGCGTGTATGGGCCCTATAAACATCAGCCGATCTTGGTGTGACATTTGAACGTTAACGTTTTATCAAAACTGGCTGTGCTTCAGAGCTCAAAATCATTTTATGGCATTAGTTCACATTTGAATGTGAATTAACACCGATGGCGTTTGCAATAAGATTTGCAACGTCTTTTGGAAGAAGATGACTCTGACTCAACTGACTTCAGTGCTTCAGAGTCTGAGTACAGTCCTTCTGATGATGAGGATTCAAGGTCTGAAGATACGGATGTAGAACCTGTACAACATTCTCAGCCAGAAATGAGGCTAATCCTTAACCATCCTACAAGTACTAAACAAAGCAACGATTTCATGGTCTCGAGTATGTTCCAAGCAAAAAAATTCCCAATGGTTCCAAATGTTTTTTTTCCCAGCACTTTGTTATTGCAAAAATTTGACTATGTTGCAGTTGGAACCGTTATAAAATCGAGGAAAAATCTTCCATCTTTGACAGCATACTGAAAAAATACGAGCTGGACTTCAGAATCAGCAACGGTGGAATATTAGCCGCAAAGTGGTTCGATTCAAAGGAATTATTAGTATTAAAAAACTGCCACCCACCTACAATCGCTTAAGGTCTACGCAAATGAAAGACGGTAAGAAAATTGAAGTTCCTATACCAGTTGCAATTAAAAGCTATAACGAAATAATGGGAGGAGTGGATCTGGCTGATCAAAAAATTTCAATTTATGATTTGAGTCGAAGATCTGCTAAATGGTGGAAAAAGTTTTTTTTCAAGATATTGAACATGGCGGCTGTAAACACCTCTACAATCTACTCTGAATTGCATCATAAAAAGCTACGAGTAGAACTACTCAAGTTTCTTGTTTCTATTGTAATAAAACTTGAATTCTTGGAATATGATTTTTTGTTTCTTGAGTCCCTTTGGGACGAATACATCCCACTCAAAAATACCAATGGGACAATATGTCCCAGCCTAAAATTCGAAAAGCCGGCCTCGAATTTAATACAAACTTATAAAAAAACAGTTAATCTATTACAGTTAACAAAATTTACATAAAAAATCAAATAATACAGAAATAAAAAATTAGGAGCGAAAGGGCTAAAGCCAACTCATCGATTAGTTATATCAAACGATAGTCTAAATAATTGTGAAACCCTTATGTGACAAGGTCACTTTACATTGCCCTTGTCCGCATCTTCTCGAATATACTAACCAAATGTGGTTCCCCTTTCAGCGAGTTCATATGCCCTTAATAGAGAACAGTCAAGGTCGTTTTCTTCGATTTTCCCTTCGTGGACTACCCTGGGATGACCCCTTTATCTTACCTCCCTATTGTGACCGCCTCAAGCCTCTTACTCTGAATACTCTCAAAAACAACAGAGACGTAGCTGACATTCTCTTCATTCATCGACTACCCTCTTACTCTGTGGACTGTGCTCCCCTTTACAATTCTATTTCCGTAAGCACTAACGCTATTTTATATACCAAACACATTGCACGTCTTATGGTTCTAACGAACCAACCTCCCGCATGCTGGTCAACTGAAACCGTTTTAAACTTGATCTGCTCTATTTAATTGTTGTTAGTTTTTAAGTACTAATTATTAATTTAGTCTAAGTTAGTATTAAGCGAAATAAATACGGGCGTCAGCGCCCACAAAATTAGAATTAAAATAAGTTTTGAGCTTCCAACATGTGAGTGAATGTGCTATGAAAATCCTCATCAATGCAAAATTCGTTAAACTTAGCTTAATATGCGCACATGCTCCTATGGAAGAAGAAGACGACGCTACCAAAAAATGTTTCTACGAGTTCCTAGACAAGACATATGTATGAGCAATGTCCAAAGAATGAAGTTAAAATCATCCTAGGCAATTTCAGGTTTAAGGTATGAAAGGGGGACATCTTTAGTAGGATAGGTGGTAAGCAGAGTCTACGCGCGACGTGGTATCAATATATCAAGCATACAGTTTCATCATCACTATATACACAAGTGGACACGACGGTCTCCGAATCATAAAACGCTAACTCAAATTGATCATATCACGATACACGTAAGGTATGCCTCCAGTATTCCGGGCATTCCAAAGATCGGGGCAGCCACCATTGACTCGTAAAACCACTTTGTTGCAGACAAGATGCGAATGCAGATTTCTCAAGCGCCACTACAAAAATTAACTACTGTGAGAAGATATCCTGCAATCGCAAAAGACCGCCAGAATTTTCGCCGAACGCGTATCCCGAAATCTCTCAACAACTTCTATGCCAATGCATATAGACCAATTCATATACACCAATGCTCCACCGAGTGTTCGAATTTAACCTGGATGAACAACACAGCAGAGGCTCGCGCATGTAGAAGAGGACCTCAACCCACTTGGAGTGTGGAACTGGAGACAGCTAACTAAAGACAGGGATATTAGGAGAAGCTTGTTAATTGAGACTCAGATTCACCACGACCTGTAGCGCCACATAAGTAAGTGGTCGATGTAAAGACAGAAACTTCCGGAATAAGATGTACGGATTTCAACCTGGACGCATTGAAATTGTATATACGATAATTTAAGTGGCTCTGATTTAACATAACCGTGAGTAAATTAAACAAAATTAAATTAATGAATAGAATCTTTTGGTCTGAATTGTTTGGTACCTGTATCTATACCCAAAATATGTCAGTCACTTCTCGAAGAAAGAACTTCCGAGTAACAAGCAGAGTCAATCTTTTTGTATAGAACATAAGTATGTACATATACCTAATGCAAACACGTATATGAAGACTGATGATAGCACAGAATGTCTGTAGCAAAAATATCTATTAAACGAAGAGCACTCACCTGTGCAATTGATCGTTCGCTCCGGTAGAAAATTAAACACAGGGAATATCATGTCGCTAGTATAACAAAGTGGAAACAAAAATTATCGGATTCAACACCCTTAATTTTATTTTGTTGTCTCGATCGTTGCTTTCGGTGTTGTATTGACTGCATTTACAATAAAACATTCCACAAAAGGAAATATTTTCAAATGTCAAAGAAATGCTATAAAAGAAAATCTTAAATAAAACTCTTATTTTATTTACATGGTGGCGCAAAAGTTGTCATTCGATGTTCTTTGGTTGTAATTTTTTTTTGGTGAACAACTTTGATTCTGCTTTTGGATTATGTTTACTTGACGTCTTAAACATTTTTTATTAAGTCGAGAAAATGATATCGGCTAAGTGGCCGCCGCCAGAATTGATGACCATTCGGGATCGATTTGTGGCATTTTCCATCACGCTTGCCAGAACTTCTGGCGGAAGGTCCTCGCATTCTTGACGGATATTCTCTTTGATTGCTTCAAAAGTCTGAGGCTTGCTGACTTTAAGAAAAACCCACAAAAAGAAGTCTGGAACGGTTAAATCCGGCGATCTTGCCGGCCAGTGCAAATCGGCAAAACGAGAGATTAGGCGGCCCAGAAATGTAGCTCTCAGAATTTCGGTAGTGGCTCGTGCACTATGCGCCGTTGCTCCATCATGTTGGAACCTCAGGTTCTCCAGTCCTAATTCATCCAATTGAGGAAGGAGAAAGTCTTTGGGTATGGCTCTGTAGCGTTATATTTAAATGTCAAAGAAATGCTATAAAAGAAAAAATAAAATTTTTATATTTTAATAAGATAATTTTTAAACTTTTCAATGGTTTATTCAATTTAAAAAGAAAGAATTTATTTTTTTGCCTCTCACTTCACATTGGTTCTGTTTTTCGCTACCCTCTTGAAGTGAGGCCTGGTTCGTGTACAATCAGCAACGTACAGTCACAGGCAGAACAAAACTAATTTTTTCTTATTTTACTACAATATATAAGTAACGTTTTGATCTCACCAATTGATTGCTTAATTTTTTTCCGTAATTGCTGTAATTTTTATTCCAACGGTCGTCAAGTAACCGATTCATTTTTCTTTATCTACACTCGAGCTCTAAGTTGCCAGCTACATGTGTGTTTTTAAAATTTTTATATATCTGAGGAGACATTATAAATCTGAGGAAAATTAAGCATCCATTTGGAAGTACAAGATTGAGAGCCGAATACCAAATTCTAGAACAAGAAAGCTGGAAAATTTTGAAGTGGATTTATAATCATATATATCAGAAAGTTTAGAAATGATAGAGAAAATCATAGAATCTGCTTCGAAAGAGTATGGGGATTTTTTCAATAAAATTCCCGAAGAAGGGATTAAGTAGTTGGAAGAAATTGAGGTTATCTACAAGCAAATCCGTGAAATGTATTTTCAATAATGAAGCGATTTACTGGATGCCAGAGATAAAGTGAAGGCCACCCAGGAGAAGAATGACACCCTAGAGACAGATTGTTCATCCACTGTCTGTAGGAGAACCAATAGAAGCCAACAATTAATATTCCAACTTTCGCTAAAAACTACGAGACGTGGAGCTCTTTTCGGGATCAATTTGTTTCTCTGATTCATCATACTCGTAATTCGACCCTTCCGATATCCAGAAAATGCATTATCTCAAAACCAGTGTTTCAGGCGAAGATTAGAGACTTCTTTCTCACTCAGACATCGATAACGGTAATTTCATTAAGGCTTGGGCTATCCTAATGAACAGATAAGACCATCAACGGTTTTTAGTGAATACCCAGTTTAAGTGTCTTTCCAACCACAGTCGTTTCACAGCTCGCATAGAGAACGGTAGGCGTTTCATAGTGCACACCAAAGTGAAAAGACAATTAAGTGGTTACAAAGGTATATACTAATATATGTATATTATTGTGTATAAAGTCTATGTGTGTGTATGTGTGTATTGCTTATGTAGGTTAGGTAGACTAAGCTTTATTTTAAGTTAGATATTAAGTTTTTATAAAAAATAAAAAAATATCCATATAAGTTTTTTGTTAACAATTTTTTTTTCTTAGCCTTAAGTAATACAAATAAGTAGTAAAATGTAAATAAAGTCGAAAGACATAGATTTAGGAATTTAGAGTAGCTTAGCGTGCCTGTGTGGGGCCAATAAGTTAGTATAAGATTGTTAAGTAATTTTATGCCAGCATTTAAGCATTTTTTTGCTAGATGTAAGAGTTAATGATTAAGAAAGAAAATAAAATGCATTTAAAACTGAAACCAATTAAGTGCTGAATAAGCAAGTCCTTGATAAATAAGAGTGTGGCTCAGTGGAGCAGTGGTTGACTCGACAGTCGTTCATTGATCTCCGTAGAGTATAGATGTATTTCGGCTTGCGAGTGAATAGTAAAATCAGTAAGAAAGAGACATTTGAGAAGTTTTCTATAGCCTCCAATTAGCACTGTGGCAGCGTGTTCGGCCGACAGTCGTTCATTGATCTTCGTAGAATATAGACGTGTTTCGGCTTGCGAGTGAATATTAAAATTAAAAAAAATAGTAAAATGAGTAAGAAGGAGATTTTTTAGGTGTTTCCTATAGGCTCCAATTAACACATTGGCAGTGTGTTCGGTTGACGAGTCATAGGTCGTGGGTTTGACTTCTTGTGCAGTAGGAATTTATTTATTTTTTTTTTAATTAATTCAAAAACAATAAATTTAAACTATTACTAGTGTTGTAGTAAACATCACGCAATGGAGAGCGGACCGCTATGCAAATAGCGGGTACTGCTGAAAAATCGGGCGAGGAATGAAGTGGTTCAAGCCAAACGCCAGTAGTGTCAGAACCAAAGACGAAGAGAAGGAGGAAGCTAAGGCCAATCCCCAACTTGGTACAACGTCCCAACCTACCAACTTCCGTTGAAAAGCTGCTTGACGGAGTGAGGGAACGCATTCAACGTCATCAACAGCAGCAAATAATCGTACCGGGCAATTTATTGACGACAACCCAAATGTCTCAGATGGTGGTGAAGGCCACTACCTGAGAGAGAACAGCTTCGCTTCCTTGGCTCCAACCGAATCGGAAGACGCAGAGGGAGAAATGGAGTCTCTAAGTAGCAGCATCAAAGAGCTGCAACAAAGAGTTCTTGCTATAAAGGAACTGCAAAAGATTAGAAGGAAGAGGGAAGAGCAAGAGCATTCCCAACAACAACAGCAGACGCAGCTAGCTCAAAAAAAGACACAACAACACAAGACAAACAAATTAACACAAGCGCTACAGCAACAACAACAAAAGCTCAAACAACAACAAGCGCACCAATAACAAGTGCAGTCACAACAAGGGCAGCAACAAAAACAGCAGCAGCAAAAGAAACAACAAAGGCTTCCACCTATTAATACATTTAAGATGGAGCTAAAGGATACGAGAGAACTATGTAAGTCGGCCATAGGCAATAATTTTTATATTAAAAGACTTTTCGTAGATAGGCACGCTATTAACTGTAACACAGTGGAGCGCTATTATAAAATAAATAATTTACCGAAGGATTCGACGACGGAGTTCTTCTCCTACACCCTACAAGAGGTATAGGCTGCAAACAATGCTACTGAGGGGATAGGAGCCGTCGACTTATCCGGAGAAGCTCCTTGCACTACTGAAAGAGAAGAAGTGCGAAGAGCTCCAATTTGTGGGGGTCAAGCCTTTCACCACAGCCAGAGCCAAAACAGAGAACCGGCAACTGCTGATATCCCGTCCCCAAAAGATATAAAGACACTTCGAATCCGGCGAATCTCCGATCGATCAGTCTTCTTCCAAACATCAGTAAGGTTTTCGAGTAGGTGATCAACAGAGTTCTGAATAAGTGGTTTGAGGACAAACATATAGTTCCGGATAATCAATTCGGTTACAAGGCGGGGCATGATATCATTCATGCTGCGTCTAAGCTGGTTTCTGATATCCAATGGGACAAAAGCAAGAAACAGTGCACTGGTGCCTGCCTGATTGACTTGGAGAAAGCCTTCTATACCGTGTGATTAGAAGGACAAGCTGGACAGGTTAGGCAATGGTAAACCACTGCTGTATATTCTTTTTGATATGCCCTCCAGTAGACAGTTCATCGTGTAGAGTGGCGAAGTGACTTCTGCTGGAACATTTAACATTAAAAACGGTCTGCAGCAAGGTGTCGTGAATTCGCCGATCCTATTCAACATTTACACGAGTGATGTGATAGGTTCACTTCACCATGGTATAGCGTACGCAGACGACTTAATCGCGTACAGAACAGGTCCAAAGATTGAGGTCATTAATATACTCTTGCAACTTGACTTCGATAAAATTAAACGATATTGCGATGACTGGAAGTTGAAAATTAACTTTCAGGACTCGGAAGCCATTCTGTTTAGGACGCCTTTGTCTGAGGCCTCTGGGGATACCAGAAATAATTGGCGAAAACTCTCGATCGTGGGGCAGCACGGGAAGTCACTTGCTTATCCAAATGTGCTCAGATACCTTGTGATCTGGCTAGATCAATATCTGTATTTTTAACAAACATATAGATGTTGCTTTGGCCAGAGCCAAAGGTGCTTTTGCCCTTACAAAGAGACTATTTTATAACAGCCAACTCGATGCGAGGGTAAAGGTAATCTGCTACGTAGCTTTTATCAGGTCTATGCTTGTATTTGGATGTCCCGCGTGGTTCAACGTGAGAGCAAGTTTATTGGAAAAGATTCGGGTATTTGAGAGGGCTTGTTTTAAGACTTATATAGAGCACCAGAGTCTGAGTACGTAAAATTCTATCCTAATGAGGTCTTATACAATAGGGCGAACTTAATAAGGGTGGACAATTTCGTCATTAAGTTGACTCGATGGCACGTTGCAAGAGCAATGACCTCATCGAACAACCTGATCTCCGGGGCTTACTAACCGAATTATATGTATCACGAGAGGCTTCGCTTTGACGGCTTTATTCCTCCAGAAGCGTTCCTCTATCTAGATAGCAAATTTCTGATCCAGGACAGATTGGCGTTGTCGCTAATCTTCCACGTCGCTCGTCGCACATGGTAGTGCGGAACGTCTCCGGTTCAGTAGGGCGACAGGAGGGATGATGCTCGGCAGCACCAACACTTTTAGTGGCTTGTTGAAGGGAGGTTGCTTAGTCGTCGAACTCCTCCTGTGATAGGTAGCTTCATGTGAAGAAAAATGGGCCAGCCTAATTTTTTTAGCCACGGCCGGCTTACATAGTTTTAGGTAAGTTTAAGTTAAGTTTTAAGAACAAAAAAATATATATAGATATGTATACATATATTTATATATTATGTGTATATACAGGGTGAGTTTTTTAACTTGAGACATCCAAATTACTCGAAAAGTACACGATATCGCGAAAAATGTCTCAGACAAAAGTCACAAGGTTCTTAAGGGGACATAAGATGGTGACCAGGAGTTTGACCTTAAGCCCGATTTTCAAGGTCAAACGAAGGTCAATTTTGATTTTTTTAATGGGAACTCCTATTTTTTTTGACAGATTCGTAATTTGCGTGGAAAATTACAATTCTTTTACATGAAGCCTTTTTTCAAAAATGCGTTCTTTTCCCGTCAGAGGGCGCCATTAAACTTAAGACACCAAATTACTCGAAAAGTACGAAATATCGCGAAAAATGTTTTAGACAAAAGTCACAAGGTTCTGAAGGGGACATAAGATGGTGATCATGAGTTTGACCTTGAGACCTATTTTCAAGGTCAAACGAAGGTCACTTTTGATTTTTCAAACGATAATCCCTAATTTGCATTGCTCAGTCGTATTGCTCGTAGGCTTGTCATTTGTTTTTACATACAGCGTTTAGCATAACCTAGAAACGGGGTGATTAATTAGAGTGGGTCCCCTTGCCTCCCACTGTTGAATCATTGAATTCTTCCCATTTCGACGTTTATTTCCCGAGACTATTTCAACAAATGCTCGAAAATGTTACCATTCACTTCAAAACACTTGTCTATCCGCGCTCTATATGAACCAACAGAACTGAGAAGTATTTCTGGGGTAATCTTCCGGCAAGCTTCAGTTATTCGTCTTTTCATGTCCTCACGTGTTGTTGGCTTTTTTCTGTAAACCTCACTTTTTAAGTAGCCCCACAAGAAGAAATCAAGTGACGTAAGATCAGGTTATCTAGCACGCCATTGCCTCGGACCCGCTCATCCGATCCATCGTTGATGGTAAACATTATTTAATACGCCCCGGGCTACTTGGGAATAATGGGCTGGACAACCATCATGTTGAAACCACATTGTTTGTCGCAACTCCAATGGCAGTTCTTCTAGTAATACTGGAAGATGGTCCAGCACGAAGTTTGCATACTTTTCGTCATTCAAGTTGCCTTGCAACAGCACCATCGATATTCCTTCCACTTTCTCCATAACTCAATATCATTTCAATTTTCTCTTGAACTAAAATAGCCTGCGTTATTAATCTGGAAAACGTTACTAATAATAATCAGTTCCTCAAAACAAATATCGAACTTCTAAATGAAGTAC
This sequence comes from Volucella bombylans, assembly GCA_949129095.1. Lineage (NCBI taxonomy): Eukaryota > Metazoa > Arthropoda > Insecta > Diptera > Syrphidae > Volucella > Volucella bombylans. Next base: position 302,320,632 of record OX422140.1, read on the forward strand.
AGTTCCGTTCAAGTAGAAAAAAAGAGCAGAGTGCATATCATACACTCTCAGATAAGTTTAGGACAATTTGTCTCTATCTGAAATTTCTTTGAGTTTTAACTTCACTCGAGGCAATAATGACTTCCTCAAAACAAATCTCGACCTTCTAACACCCTAACAACGTTGGAAACCGATTAATGATTTAGGCATGCCAGTGCAGTGGTATCTAGCACTGAATGAATAAGACTTTGAGACAAGGTCGTGTGCCCCATTGAGGAATACGACTGAGCAATGAAAATCAGGAATTATCATTTGAAAAATCAAAAGTGACCTTAGTTTGACCTTGAAAATGGGTCTCAAGGTCAAACTCGTAGTCACCACCTTTTGTCCCCTTCAGAACCTTGTGACTTTTGTCTGAAACATTTTTCGCGATATTTTGTACTTTTCGAGTAATTTTGATGTCTTAAGTTTAATGGCGCCCTCTGACGGGAAAAGAACGCATTTTTGAAAAAAGTGTTTCATGTAAAAGAATTGTAATTTTTCACGCAGATTACGAGTCTGTCAAAAAAATAGGGGTTCCCATTAAAAAAATCAAAAGTGACCTTGAAAATGCTGCTCAAGATCAAACCCGTGGTCACCATCTTATGTCCCCTGCAGAACCCTGTGACTTTTGTCTGAGACATTTTTCGCGATATCGCATATTTTTCGAGTAATTTGGATGTCTCAAGTTAAAAAAACTCACCCAGTATATAGTATGTATATATATGACAGGGAAAAATATTTCTTTTATTCTAGAAAAATTTATTTAAAATCAAAATAAAACTATCAAAACAATGCAGCTTTAAATGTATCTGCGGTGCATCGACCTGCACGTCACCTCACCATCGATATTACTTTTCGAATGTGAACGCAGACCCCTGTTTCTTGTTTGATCATCGAAGAGTGACACTCATGCACTCAAGGAAAACTCTCTCAGTAGATACTTACTGTATGCCTCAACATAACTTATCTTATGCCTTGTTCTTATATTCATTATTGAAGGGTGACACTCATACACTCAAGAAAATCACGTGAATAGGGGCAAACGGCACACATGAACATAAGCTAAGCACAAGTAAGTATTTGCAACAACCACTATGGGAGCAGGTACCGTATGATTTCAGAAAATTCCGTATAACTAGGGGCACACAACAGATTTCACAATTTCACATTATTTAGAAATTCCAAATGCACGACCGAATAGTAGTTGTGAAGTGTAATTTTGTAAGTAAGGGCACGTATGGATGCAAGCCAAATACAAGAAGTAGATGCTGACAACATCAAGCAGGTACCGTATGATTTCACAAAATTCGATACATAACACATAACAGACTTCACGTTAAAAAAAAAAATCGAACGCCCGGATCGAATAATCACTACTTATAGTTTTGGCACTATCCCACTTCTGATGATAGGGAAAAGTATTTGTTTTATTCTAGAAAAATGTACTTTCAAAATCAAAATAAAACTCTTATCAAAACAATGCAGCTTTAAATTTATCTGCGTTGCATCGAGCAGCACGTCACTTCACCATCGATATTACTTTTCGAATGTGAACGCAGACCCCTTTTTCTTGTTTGATCATAGAAGGATGATACTCATACACTCAAGGAAAACTCTCTCAGTAGATACTTTTTGTATGCCTCAACTTAACTGATCTTATGCCTTGTTCTTATATTCATCATTGAAGAGTGACACTCATACACTCAAGAAAATCACTGCTCGAACATATACGAGTATGTACATATGTACGTATGCATTAGATGTAAGTAGGTTAAGTAGGTTAAGATTTATTTTTTAAGTAGTTTATAGGTTTAGTTTTAATTTTTATAGATAAAAAAAAAGTCTAGATTTTCCTGGTCCATCTACGTCCCAACAGCAATCTGGATGGTCTAAGGAGTATCAAAGTTCTAAACTACCAGGTTGTACTCGTACACTGGGAAAAATTAAAGACGAGCAAAAACATTTTGCAATGTGCTGGAAGCATGAATCGGGTATATCCCCCTCCGTAGTGGAAAGCGGTTGTTGGGGTGTGTAGAAGTTTATACGAGTACTTTGTGTAATATGTGTGAGTTTACGAAAATGGGTTGAAAAATGGGGTTTAAGGGAAACACGTCTTTTCTTCTTAAATTCGAGGGCGGGTCAATAAGTCCGTGACTTTTTGATTTTCAGACCTCTTTACTGGAACAGCAACACTGCTCCTGTCAACAGGCGTCTGTCAGTTGACTCCTGTCAAAATTTAAACTTGCTGCGTCAGTTAGTTTGTGTTTGACAGCTATTTTTATCAGACTACTCACTAATTTGAGGAGAAAATGGAAAAAAGTGAATTTCGTGTGCTTTGCTTCACAGGAAGGTTTGGCGTTGTTTAATCGCAATATGGAGGAGTTTTTGCGCCGTTTTGTAACCGTGGACGAAACATGGATCCATCACAACACACCAGAGAACAAACAACAGTCAAAACAGTGGGTTTCTAAGGGTGAATCGGCGCCAAAGAAGGCCAAGGTGGGTTTGTCAGCCAATAAAGTTATGGCGATTTGAAAAAAAACCGACCTCATTTGGCCAAGAAAAAAGTTCTTTTCCACCAAGACAATGCAAGGGTGCACACATGTGCAGTTGCCATGGCAAAAATCCATGAATTGGGCTATGAATTGCTCCCTCATCCACCCTATTCTCCAGATTTGGCTCCGAGCGACTACTTCTTGTTCCCAAACCTGAAGAAATGGCTTGGTGGAAAAAGATTTGACTCCAATGATGAAGTCATCGCAAACAAAGGCCTATTTTGAGGACCTCGACAAATCATTTTTTTTGGAAGGGATAAAAAAATTGGAGAAGCGTTGGACAAAGTGTATAGAGCTCAAGGGAGACTACGTTGAAAAATAAAATTATTTTTTTATCAAAAAATCTGTGTTTTATTCCAAAAGTCACGGACTTATTGACCCGCCCTCGTAGTTAGAGCAAAGAGAAAGTTTATTTGTCCTCCGGAAATTACTTCCATATTTTAACATTTAACTGTCTTACATTTCTGCTACGAATTTGCAATTCATAATCTTACGTTAGGTTTCTTTGTTAACATAAGAATTTAGTTGCTACATTTAAATTAAGTTTTAAATAGATGTTACAATTTCAACAAAGAAAATAATTATTTGAGATTAGATGCAATTGTATTTCGTCCGGCGAATTTCGTCCGCAAGTTTCATCATGTACCTTACTGTTCAATATTGCAGTTGAAGTACGTTGTACTCCTTCTGTGTGTTGTGTGAGTGCGAGTTTGTTGACTACCTACATATAAATGAGACAAGATCGTGTAAGTTAATAAATTGAAACATTACATGTAGGTGACAAGGATGACGACATAACAAACGGGCAACAAAGGGAGACGAAATATGTGTCATTTGCCTTGTTTGCAATAGTGCAATAGTTTGTTTTGATCATTGACCACAACTAGGTCAATTTGCGTCGAGAGTGTTGTTCAGTTTTTGTTTAGTGTTCGTTGATTTTTATTGGTTTTCACCCTTTTTTTCAGTTTTTTTTTTATTGTGAATAAAAGGTAAGTGTTTTTTCAAAATTTTTTATCTTTTTTGCCTGCTCCCCTTCGCGAAATTCGATTTCGTTTTGAGTTGTACATAATCGTATATTCGTGCGTGTGTATATATTGATATACATACATCGATTTCTTGTGATTATTTTCGAGGAAGTGATATTCGTGCGCAAAAAAAATAAAGGCAATAAAAAGAAATGCGAAAATGAAAAAAAAGTAAAAATTCATTATAATTAAATTCCCAACAAATCGGTACAATCTGTGGTGTTATTTTGTATGATAACTGTTCTCCGCGTACTCAATTTTTGATTGTGCAGTGCGATGATGTGAGACGAAATTTTCGCGAACGGTTTGTGTTTTAATGATGGCCGAATTAGCTGCCTTAGTGTGTGTGGTATTTACATTTTTAAGTAAGGACCAAGAATCCGCCTTGCTATTGAATTTTTGTTGCTAGCCGCTGACGATGACGGCTTCTTTGTGATCGAGGATCCGCAGGAGAAGGTTGATACCATATGGCCGACTTTCCAGGAAGTATACAAGGCCACTGATGCCATTGGCCCTAATTATGACCTGGACAACTGCTACATTCGAAATGAAATAGGGAATTGGCGATCCAACGGCTCTGTTTTAACCCGGTTTAGCGACGAAATTATGGCAAATAATGTCATTGCCAGAGAGCGTGACCTACTCCCGTTCATTTCAAAGGAAGGACTCCATGAGATCTTCGACACAATCAGAGTTAAGAAATCAGTGGGGACCGATGGTATTCCGAACATCGTGCTTCGACATCTTCCTCTAAAAGCGGTGGACATCTACACCACCCTGTTTAATAATGTAATGAATAATGCACATTATCCAGCGCATTGGAAAACGGCGGTGGTTCAACCTATCCCCAAAAAGGGAAAGGATATATCCAATCCGGCGAATCTCCGGTCGATAAGTCTCCTTCCGAATATCAGTAAGGTTTTTGAAAAGGTAATCAATAGAGCTCTGTCTAGGTGGGTTGAGGACAAACATATAGTTCCGGATAATCAATTCGGTTTTAAGGCGATGCATGATATCTCACATGCCGCGTCTAAACTGGTGTCCGATATCCAATGGAATAAAGGCAAAAAACAATGTACTGGTGCCTGCATTGTTGACTTGGAGAAGGCTTTCGACACCGTATGGTTAGAGGGTCTTTTCTATAAGCTGACTAGGCTGGGGATCAGTAAACCACTCTTGTACATTCTTTACAATATGCTAACTAACAGACAGTTCATAGTTCAGAATGGAGATGTGACTTCTTATGGAATATTCCAAATTAAAAATGGTCTTCAGCAAGGCGCGGTCGATCCTATTCGACATTTTTACAAGCGACTTGATAGGTTCACTTCCCCATACTATTTCGTATGCAGGCGATTTGATAGCGTACAGAACAGGTCAAAAAATCGAGGTCATTAATACTCCCAGCGTGACTTCGATAAGATAAGATGATTTTGCGATGACTGGAAGTTGAAAATCAACTTTCAGAAGTCGTAAGCCATTCTCTTTAGGACGCCGTTGTCTGGAGCCTCTACGGATACCAGAAAAAATTGGCGAAAGTTCTCAATCATTGGACAGCACGGACAGCCTCTTGCCTGTCGGAATGTAGTCAGATACCTTGGAATCTGGCTAGATCAGTTTCTGTATTTTGGCAAAAATGTAGATGCTGCTCTGGACAGAGCTAAAGGCGCTTTTGCCCTTACAAAGAGACTTTTTTTTAGCAGCCAACTCGATGCGAAGGTAAAGGTAATCTGCCAGGGGTGGCCGTGGTGTAGTGGTAGTAGCAAACGTTTCTCACTCGGAGGGTCCAGGTTCGAATCCTGCCCATGGCAAATCAGTTTTTCATTGTGTAATTGGAACTCAGACAAAAGAATTCTGCGTGTGAAGGCATAACACTGACACGTAGATTTGGCTGTTATAAGAGTTTCAAGCAATGAAAAAAAAAAAAATACTGCGAATTATATCTCGAATCACTCTGAGTGAAGAAAAATTCTCCATCCTATTCGGACTCCCACCCCTGGAGAGCAAACATAGAAACCAAACACACCTGAGTTTCAAACCACTACAAAAACAATTTTCCTTTCTCCTCCTTCTATCTTTCCGCCCGTGCCCTGGCAACAGTAAAAGGGTATCTAACCCCTTAGGCGCGCGTGAATTTAAAAAAAAAAAAATTTCCCTTATCAGGCCCATGCTAGTATTTGGTTGTCCCGTGTGGTTCAATGTAGGAGCAAGTTTAATGGAAAAGATTCGGGTGTTTGAGAGGGCTTGTCTTAGGGCTCGCTTGTACAGAATACCAGAGTCGGAGTACAAGAAATTTTATCCTAATGAGGTCCTTTACATCAGGACAAACCTATTACGAGTGGACAACTTCGTAATAAAGCTGACCCGAAGGCACATTGTAAGAGCAATGAGCCCAACGAATAACCTGATATCTGGGGCTTACTACCCCAATTACCTTTGCCACAAGAGTGTGCGCTCTGACGGCTTCATTCCACTGGAAGCATTCCTCTACCTAGATCATATAGGATTTATCCAGGATAGATCAGCTGTGCCGTTAATCTTCTATATCGCTCGGACAGCTGGGGTCAGGCGACTTAACTACAGCAGAGACGTCGCACACGGCAGTGTGTATCGAATCAGGTTCAGTAGGGCGGTAGGGAATCGCGATAAGAGATATGTCGTTCGACAGCACCAGCATTTCTGGTGATTGAATGATTGAGAAGACGTTTCGTCGTCGTTTCCGTCAATTACGGACCAGCCTCACTAATGAGGCAGAGCTGACCAATTTATTTGCTTTGTGAATAGCGGTGGCCAGCTTACATAGGTTTAGGTTAGCATTTATGACACATACGAGGGGCGTTCAATATATTCTCGGTATCTATATGAAGGAAAATGCGAATTCAATTTAAATTGTTTTTATTTTTCAATATAATCTCCCCTAACATCAATGAATTTGTTACATCTTCAGATAACCTTTTTTAAACCCTCAAAAAAATAAATTTCCTCTTTCTCTGCAAAATACCCATTTATTGCCGACTTGAGTTCTTCATCATCCGAAAATCTTTTTCCACGAAGACATTTTTTCAAATCCGGAAACAGGAAATAATCACTAGGGGCAAGGTCTGGACTGGGTGGGTGTTGGATTTCTTCGAAACCACAATCTCGCGCAGCAGCCTTGGAAACTCGCGCCGTGTGAACAGGAGCGTTGTCATGAAGAAGCAACACACCCGCTGCGAGTTTACCCCGTCTTTTCTTTTTAATTTCCTCCCGCAAATTATGCAAAGTGGAAGCGTAGGATGTGGCGTTGATGGTTTCACCTTTTTTTTTGTACTCAATGAGCAAGATTCCCTTTGAGTCCCAAAAAACTGTGGCCATGAGCTTCCCGGCAGACGGAGTGACTTTGAACTTCTTCGGGGGGTCTGTTCCTTTTTTATGCCACTGCATGGACTCTTGTTTGCTTTCAGGGTCATAGTGGTGGACCCATGTTTCGTCCCCAGTAACAATTCGATCCATAACACCGTCCGCGTTCTCACTACACATCTCCAAAAGCTCTCTACAGCATGCGATTCTCACTTTTTTCTGAGGCGCTGTGAGCATTCGTGGCACCCACCTTGCACTGACCTTTGAAAGGTTAAGATGGTCATGAAGAATGGTGTGAATGGTACCAATTGAAAGCTTGGTGATCTCTGCCATCATTTTCACCTTTATTCGGGCATCCTCAAGAACAAGTTTTTCGACTTCTTTGATGCTTTCTCCCGTACAAGCAGTAGCCGGTGCGCCGGAGCGGGGGTCGTCTTCAATGCTCTCTCTGCCTCTCTTGAACTCACTTGACCACTTTTGCACATTTGATAATGAAGGTGCGGAACCCTGGTAAACAGCCACCATCTCTTCATGAATAGTTTTTTGACTTTTTCCTTGCTTAGTGAGAAATTTAATAACAGCGCGATGCTCAATTTTCACCATCATCGCCTCAGTTGCCATTATGATTCTGTTTAACTAGAGATAAAACGCGAATTAATAATCACATTTATATGAAATTTTACGTGAATGCACTAAAATAATAGTATTACTTGATAAATAAGTCAATTTATATAATAGCGGTGGCCAGCTTACATAGGTTTAGGTTAGCATTTATGACACATATACATGTATCAGTGTATACAAAGGTGTATACTGATATATGTATATGATTGTGTATAATGTCTATGTGTGTTTATGTGTGTATTGTTCATTTAGGTTATTTAGACTAAGGTTTAAGTATCTTAAGTTAGATACTAAGTTTTTATAAAAAATAAAAAAATGTCCATATGCTAAGTTTTTGCAAAGAAATTTTTTTCTTAGCCTTAAGTATAGAAAATAAGTCCTCCTAAATAAAATGTAAATGAAGTCGAAAGACATAGATATAAGTATTCAGAGTAGCTTAGAGTGCCTGTGTGTAGCCAGTAAGTTAGCATAAGATTGTTAAGTAATTGTAAGCTAGCATTTAAGCATTTTTTGTTAGAATGTAAGAGTTAGTGTTAAGAAAATAAAATGCATTTAAAACTGAAGCTGAAAACTGAATTTTTGTTGCAATTTATCTGCTGAAATTTTTTTTTTTTTATTATTTACATATTTATTATTTTTATTTTTTCAGTCACCGACTAACACTCGACTCGGCAACATCTTTCAGCTGATTGAGTTTCTCTCGGATTTCTTTTTTCGCGGTGCGAACCGGTTTCTACAACCAACCAAACTTTTTTGTACTTTTTGATTAATTGGTAACCTGCTAGTGCGTAAAATAATATAAATACAGCCGTTGACAAACCCTACGCGACTATGGCCGAACGGCCACGTGTGCTTTCGGGAAACCGTTTTAGCGAGCTGCAAACGGACCCACCCCCTGAATATAAAAATAAAAAAAGGAAAAAACCCAATTGCTCCCCTTTGGAACCATCAAATTTATTCTCGACTCACACTGTCCCGGACAATCCAAAGTTTATAGTGATCTCCTCGACTAACGCGGAAAAGCCTCTCACATCGTTTAGCGTTTTCCTGCTTAAGAAAGCCATCGACGGCATAAGTACAGCTTATGAACAAATCACCTAACTACGCGATGGCAGCCTCCTCATATTAGTTAAATCCAAAAAAATAGCGGATCTCTTCTTATCAAAGAAAGCACTCTCCAATCTATGCCCGATTTCAGTAACCCTTCACAGCCAACTGAACTCATCAAAAGGCACAGTATATGCCCCATGTTTAACCAACGTTCCTGAAATCGAAATCATTGAAGAAATGAAGTCACAAGGGATTACGGACGTGTTCAAGTTTAAAAAGACTGAAGATGGAAAGCAGCGTGCAACTGGACTGGTTCTATTCACCTTCGACCGCTTTCGTCCTCCAAACACAGTTAATATCGGCTGGTATAATGCCCAAGTGACCGAGTATTTCCCTAATAAAATGCGATGCCAAAACTGCCAACTTCTAGGCCACACCGCCAAACGCTGCAAAGGTAATTCTTCATGTGTCAATTGCAATCTACCCCCTCACTCCTCCGAAAAATGCACACGTACTTCATGCGCTAATTGCAATGGAGATCACCCCGCCTCTTCTAAGGCATGCCAACGTTACCAACAAGCAAAAGAAACACTTAAAATTAAGACCGTACGTAAATGCAGCTTGGCTGAAGCTAAACAAATATATAAAGAACAAAACCCCACCTCACTCATGCCATCAACCTATTCAGTGATTGTAAGTACGACAAACACACAAAAACCTAAGATTGCGGTGAACGAATCAATCCATAACAAAATCCCTAACAACGGCACTCCAACAACAACACCACACTCTCTTCAACACACACCAATGTCAAATGTTAATCATAGAAACACAATAGCAACTGTTCCTCACGAACCCAGCCTAAAACTAGCATCACCATCACAACACACACATACTAACGCTTTACTTAATACCGTAAAAACTAAATTCCCCAACACACCTGCTGGAGCCGAATTAACATCCGCCCCCGCGCAATGCAGCTCGTCCAGCACTCACACTAAAAACATAAACCTCACAGAGAATATTCTACTCAAACACCACTCAACGAAACCAAATACACAAAATCAAAACAATACAATACAATCTCTAATTTCATCTAGCACTCAATCACTAATAAAAAAGAACACATACTACACAATTCCCACTGAATTTGACAATCATGAAACCGAGCAATAACAACCACTTTAATGATAACTCCAACCCAGTTGATCGGGCACTTAATTATTTTAGCACCATGCCTAGATCGAAAAGTTTGGTTCCTGAACAACGGGTTGGGTATGTTTACCCAAATTCTATTCCCATATCAAATTTATACGCTCCGACATCCAGATATCGGGATTGCTACCCACACCTGTCTAACCTTCCCAACCCCAAGCCAAAGCACATCGATAGAAGACTCAAAATCCTGCAATGGAACATAAAAGGCTTCATCAATAACTATGACGAGTAGTGTATTCTTATAAAAGAACAGTCCCCTAGTATTATTGCCCTTCAAGAGACTCACTGTCCGCACCTGTTTAAACCTAACATACCTAAATCCTATAAAGATTATTTTTATAATTTTCCACATAACTGAACTGCCAAGCAAGGTATCGGAATTTTAATTAAGGAAAACATTCCACATAAACCAATTCCCATCACCTCGAACATTTTAACGATAGCGGTCGAGGTCCAACTCGTGCTTAAGTTCACCGTTGTCTCCATTTATATTCTCCCCGACCAAGCTTTTTCTAGGTCTGACTTAGAAAATATTTTTAACCAGATTCGGACCCCCGTACTACTGGCAGGTGATGTCAACGCCTGGAGCGTTCTGTGGGGTTCCGCTACCACTAACTCCAGAGGGGCTATACTGGAAACATTTTTAAGTGACTCAAATCTTATGATTCTTAATGACGGCTCCCCAACCCACTTTTCCACCCATAATACACTAACACACATTGATTTAACATGATTTAACATTAACTTAATCATATTCAAAAAATCGAACGCCAAATTCCGCAGGGTAGTAAAAATCAGTAAAGCCAAATGCCTTCACGATTTTACTACAACGCTTAACCCTAGTACATCTACCAAAAAAATTTGGCATACCATTCACTGTCTGACTGGTAACTACACCTCACAATCGATAAAAGTGATTGAAACGCCTGAAGGTCCAATATCCACTTCTCATGAGATAAGCAACTACTTTGCTCGAACCTGCTCGGATACATCTGACGACCACAATTTCACAAATTGTTTCAAAGTTTGTAAAGCTGAATCCCTCAACCTTACTCAAGAGTATAATTTAACATCTCCTTCCGCAAGACACATCGAAGGCCCAATCACTATGCTAGAATTCGAAGCGTGTTTAATATTACTGAAAGGTAAAACTCCTAGTAGGGATAGAATTTCGTACCCTATGTTAAAAAATCTTCCAAAGTCATCTAAACTTAGACTCATACAGCTCTACAACAACATCCTCATTGGAGGAGTGATCCCACAAAACTGGAAATTAGCAACAATACTGCCACTTCCTAAGCCAAAAAAAAAACTAAATAATATCAACGGATACCGTCCGATATCACTTATTCCCTGTATGTCAAAGGTTCTGGAGAAAATTATCGCCAAGAGACTGCTTTGGTTTATTAAATCAAAAAACCTATTAAACTCAAATCAAGTGGCTTTTCAACCAAAAAAAGGTTGCAATGATGCACTCATCCATATGGACTTCTTTATCTCCAAAGCTCTTTCAGCTAGAAACCATGTCACAATCCTCTCACTTGATTTCGAAAAAGCTTTTGATAAGATAGGCATCCATCTGGTATTAAATAAACTTAAAACATGGCATATGGGTCCGAAAATTTTTTACTACATAAAATCATTCCTTACCAATAGAAAAATTTGTGTAAAAGCAAACAATTTCTTCTCCTCATCCCACCCACTTATTAATGGAATTCCCCAAGGATCCCCACTATCGGTGGTGCTTTTCATTATCGCTTTTGATGATATAAGCAACATCTTACTTAAACACAAACAAATCGATCATTGTATTTATGCAGATGATTTATACATCCTGTGTAAGCACGCGGATCAAGTAAAAACTAAAATCTTACTAACAAATGCAATCAAAGACATACTTAAATGGTCTAATGTTTCAGGTGCCAAATTATCGTTAGACAAATGCAAGACTAGGGGTGGCCGTGGTGTAGTGGTAGTAGCAAACGCTTCTCACTCGGAGGGTCCAGGTTCGAATCTTGCCCATGGCAAAATCAGTTTTTCATTGTATAATTGGAACTCAGACAAAAAAAAATTCTGCGTGTGAAGGCATAACACTGACACGTAGATTTGGCTGTTATAAGAGTTTCAAGCAATGAAAAAAATACTGGGAATTATATCTCGAATCACTCTGAGTGAAGAAAAACTCTCCGTCCTACTCGGACTCCCACCCCTGGAGAGCAAACATAGAAACCAAACACACCTGAGTTTCAAACCACTACAAAAACAATTTTCCTTTCTCCTCCTTCTATCTTTCCGCAACAGTGAAAGGGTATCAACCCCTTAGGCGCGCGTAAATTATAAAAAAAAAAAAAAAAAAAAAAGACTCTACATATCTGCCGCAAGATTTCATGTAGTGGTCTTACATTAAATATTAATAACTTTTATATAGAAACCGTAGAGTACTTAAGTATCCTAGGTTTAATTTTTAACAATAAGTATAATTGGAAAGATCACTGTAAAAAATTGAAAAAAAGCCTAGCTGCGAGAGCCAATATAATTAGTTATCTAGCCAGTAAGAAATGTAATACACATATAAACACTCTCTGTTCAATTGTTAAATCTATAGTTCTAACAAGATTGACTACGGTCTACTCATCTACGGAAACTGTCCTAAATCTACAATAAATATCATCAAAGCGCCGTACCATCAAGCCGCACGTAGAAGCATTAATGCTTTTCCTACAAGTACTGTGAAGAACGTATTGGTAGAAGCTGGTCTCCCTACTATAGAACAACGCATTGAAGTAACGAAAGCTAAGTTATGCTTAAAGCTAATGTCTTCTAAAGGTTCAATCATTGACAAAGACATCATTTCCGCTATGAAAATGAAAACTTCCAAACGCCTTCAGTCCGCTATATCTCTCGCATTAGTATTCGTTAAAGAAATTGAATTGCCGATAGAGAGGATTGGTGAACATAGATTGGTATATCCACCGTGGTCTATAAAACACACATCCTAAATCATGGACCTGGCAAAATATAATAAAACAAATACCAACAAAGACATATTCCACGCACTATTTTCCAGCATCACCTCGCAACTCAAATCAAACGGTTGGAATTTATTATTTACAGATGGCTCCAAAACCAACGAAAGCACATCTTTCGCAGCTACGTACGAAGACGGTTCTCTGTTTAGTACAGGGATATTATCTGCGAACCTATCTATTTTTACCGCTGAAGCCTTTGCTATCCAAAAAACCATAGCAATAGCCTCCAATATACGTGGTAAACATGTAATATGCTCAGACAGTTTATCAGTACTGGAATCTATAAAAAATCCAAATCACAATACGTTGATTGTAAACAAAATCAGAGACTGTCTTATAAAAACACCCAATAAGCTAAAAATAATGTGGGTCCCCAGTCATATGGGGATCAAAGGAAACGAACATGCCGACGCCGCTGCCAATCTTGCACACAGCGCTCCTGTACATAAATTTGCGATATCCACTAAATTAGACATGAAACGAAATATTACCCACAAGATTAAGTCTAGACTGCTTTTGGATTGGCAGAACTACCACCACCACTATTCACTCATTAACACAGACAGATCCCAACCGATTTACCCCACCAAAGTCTCAAAACAAAAGATCACAACGTTTGTAAGGCTGAGTTTAGGCCACACAGCTTCGACCCACCAACATCTCCTCAAAAAGGAGCCACCACCGCTGTGCCAAGTTTGTAACTCCAAATTCGACATAAAACATATCTTAGGAATAGGTAATTGTCAGTCCTGCGTACCAACAAGACACTTACTCAACCTAAAATCAACAGCCTACGAGTTTTTAAGAAACACTAATCAAGTAAATATCCTTAAAATGCACAACTTCATTAGCAGTAGATCTAATTTGCAAATGTAACCAAATATCATACGAATCTAAAACCCTAAAACGATGATTATGAAATATTTATATATCTATGTATCTACTATATTTATAATATAATATTGTATATGTACTTTTTAGTTACAGTAGAGCCGAAAGCCTTCGCAGCTAGCGCTCAATTAATGTTAGCATATTAATTTTAATTATATGTTAATAAATTATAATAATAATAATAATAATAATAATAATAATATTTTTATTTTCTTGAAATTAAGATAAGATTAGTTTAAGGCATTTATTATTACAATATAGTATTATATGTTAGTGCTGTAAACTTTAGAATACTTTTTAAAAATTGATACCTGTTAAAATGTTGTGTTGTGTTTTGAGTGGACAACGCTGAGTGTTCAGTAAGAATCTTGGAATGCCGTCGGGGTTTTGATTCTCCAATTCCCGTCAGCATTTTGGAATTTCGGAACTCCACAACTTTGCCCGGTATGAATGATTTTTGTGATATAGAGTGGACTGTATGTATGTGTGTTGTTTTGTGTATGGAAATCTAGGATAAGTAATTACGTAATTATTTGTATTTATTTGATGTAATAAATTGCTTTTAAAAGAAAATAAATGCTTTTAATTTTCCTATGAATTTATTTAAAGTGTGTGCCTTATAAATTTTATGTTGTGTCATTTAAATATTGTGTTGTATTTCGCTTTCAGTATTTAATTGCAAGTAGAAAATTTTTCAAAGTGACCAATTAAGTTCTCCGGTTTCTTTTCGTACCGTAACCACTTGAGCAAGTTCGACTTTTCCGGGATCTGCGCCAATGATAGACCTTGCGTCCGTAGTCTTTCGGTAGTCCTTCGTCTTTGAGTATAGCTGAGTCTCCACGCATTGATCCTGGCTTCCGTCTTGTCCACTTCGGGCGCTGTCTCATCCTGGACAGATATTCTTCGCTCCACTTGCGACAAAAGTCGTTGGTCATCGTTTGGTAGATCCTTTGCTCAAGGTAACTTAACTTTTCCACTGCAGTGTCTCCTTGAGGAACTTAAAATATTCTTTGCCGACTGCATTTACCATTAATGAACATCTGTCTCTTTTTCCAACTTGTGCCCGGCAGTTTGGTACAAATCGTTTGAAGTACGAAGTACTGCGGCGAAGCTTCTGGTTGATTTATTGAATACCGCATGGTGAGGGATAAATAAATGGTGGGGTGTATCCAGTATGGTATTCTTATTGTCAATTTCCGCCATCTGACAAAGCTTCTTGCACGCCTTTAAACACTTGGAACGCTCCTTGTGCTGTGTGGGGTTTTTCTGGAAGCTTCTGTCCAGTTGATGAAACCTACGTAAGGCACCTATCTTCGAGGCACCAAACCCAAGCTTACATCCGGTTTTAAATAGTTGCGATACCTCATATCGACCATCAGTCAATCTCGTTATTGTGTTGATATTGTTCTTTTCAGTAGTTTTTTCTTCCGCAGCTTCCTTAGTATTGAAAGACAACTCTTCCAGTTCCCAGTACGTTCGCAGATGAGTGTCATTATCGAGAACCTATAAGATGAGTGTCATTATCGAGAACTTATTTATTTTGCGAAATAATCTTCCCTAGAATAAATTCAGAGTAAACGTCGGCTCCCAGGAGAATATCAACAGTCGCTGGCTTATAAAATTGTGGATCTGCTAACTTCAGCCCCTGGATATGTTCCCAATATTGCAGAGCTAAAGGTTTGGATGGCAGAAGACCATTCAGGGACTTGAACACATAGGCTGGGGTATTTGTCTCGAAAGGTGTTACCAGAAACCCAAAAGTCAGACCTACATATCGCTGACATGAACCACTGCTAATTTTTCAAAATACAGATACCTTAATGAGTTTTCGCCGTTGACGAAGCCCTAGCAATTGATTAGCTGATTCAGAAATAAAAGTTGCTTCAGATCCAGAATCGACTAATGCCCTCAGATTAAAATAATTACCATTTGACGACCTGACTCGAACAACTGCAGTTGCCAGAAGAACATTTGGCTGATGTACTTCCAGAGAGACTACTTTGGTGGGTTAAATTTGGATGTTATGTGAAATGTTTGTGTACCTGTAGTTGTATTTCTATAATCCCTTCTAGGTTTAGAGCTGATATTATCAACATGCAGAAGAGAATGGTGTGCCTGGTTGCAGTAATAGCAGTGCACACTGCTTTGACAATGGCTTGTCCTGTGACTGTATGCTAGACAGTTCGGGCAAACCCCGATTCTGTCCACTGCCTTAGTCGTTCACAGATCTCCATGGCAATAAACTTTTGATATGTCCGAGGAGAGTGCCTCTACCACACACCTGGCATGCAAGCTGCTTCTTTCCTACGTGCAACACAGCTTTGTGTGCAGAAGAACCGCTGCCCTTTACGCCACTCGTTCCAGCTACTGCTTCCAAGGTTCTGAAACGTGTTTATAAGAACTCTGTGAATTGTGTTAGTGTGGGAAACTCATTCGAACTACCTAATTTCTCTTCCCACAAACGCTGAGTAAAATCAGGTAATTTGTGTACTAGTATATAAATTGATATGTCATTCCAAGAAATCACCGGCAATCCTAAATCTTCCAGGGTATAGAAACATTCCTGGGACGTGTCCAGCAGTAGAGACTTGGTGTTACTTGCAGTCTCTTTTGTCAACTGCTGCTGTTCACAAAAAATTTGGAAATGAGCGTTTACCAACACTCGCTTGTGGTCGTATCTGGCGACAAGCAGTTCCCATGCTTTGCCATAATTGCCAGAATACAGCCCTAAATGCTGCAACAAACGAGCAGCTTCACCTGTAAGAGATGATTTTAAAAAAGTAAAGCTTTTGAATTTCACCCAGCTTCTTATTTGTGTGGACTAAAGACAAAAATACATCATGGAAAGCCCACCATTTTGTGTACGAGCCCTCAAAATTCGGGATTTGAATATGCGGTAACGCAAGCTCATTACAAGAAGCACCTATGGATTCACTTTCCACATTCTTCTCTTTAGATGCTGACTTGGCATTGTCGATAGCATAGATCAATTCCCCACGGTAAGTGAAATATGTTTCGACATTTTGAAAGGTTTTTATTTGTATATCAAATATCAAGCAATGTGCGTATGTATCAAGTATTTATTAGATTATTAGAAACAGTGTTTTGTTAGAACGATATTAAATAATTAATATTTTATTTCAGTAACTTACGACCTTTGGTTAGCATTGCCCAGCTGTTGACCGTTGTGATTAAAGTTGATAATATTTAATTTTTACATGGCGCGGGAAATGCGATTTATGCAAAACCAACGAAAGAGTCTGTAAGTCTTTAAAACGAGCAAGACAAGGGGCAAGACACAGACCGCGGGGGAATATATGTACAGTATATAAAAAGCGTATTTGTACACGCATGCTCCAATTGTTAAAAAATCCCTGAATATTCCATTGTAGTACTTTAAGTTGAATTTTTTTATTTTGACTGTTCATTTTTATGTAGAATAGTTTCGTTTGTTTTGGGTAGGTAGGGGAAGGTTTTGAAGTAAAGAAGATGAGCCTGGTTCAGATGCCAATGAGTGATTGATAGCTATTTTCAAACTTGAGAGATCTTCTATTACACTGTCAATTGGCATCGATCGGTTTAATAGGTCGTTTGAACTTATTTTAGACACAAACGGGGAAAAGGGTATAACAAGGTTTTTTGATTTGATTAAAGGTTCTATTGTTTTGGAGTTGATTTTTTCTTGGTTGGTAACATTTACATTGTTTTGTTGATATGTAGTTGTAGTTTGATTTAATGATGTGTTTGATGTTGGTGTGTGTTTTGAATGCTGTTCAGCAATTGGAATTGCTGTTGATTTTATGGTCGTGTTAAAGTCATTTTGGTTATTTTGAATTGTATGTGAAAAAGTTGAAATTGTATTCGGTGTGAACGATGATAAATCATTAGCGATTTTTTCCTTAATAACTTCTGCTATCGATTTGTTTGAATTTCCTGATGGGATATGGGGTGTATATATTTGCCCGGACTTGCCGTACTCTTCCTTAGCTTCTTTGATAGTGCAGCGTTTCACAGTTTTCATTACCATTATTGTTTTTTCTTTAACGAAAGCTGGACAGTTACGGTCCTTTGATGAATTTGCAGCAGTCATGTGCTTTCCCATGAACAGTCAGCGCTGAGTGTGTGGGAAAACCACCTCAGCAGACTGTTTAAAAGCCAAGATTTCCGTCTACGCAACCAATGTGAAATTAGTGAATACCACTAATATCTAAACAACTAATACAATATCTAATAAGTATAACAACGCTGCTGGACTACACTGTCTTCCTGCCGAACTTCTAAAGGCAGCACGGGATGAATTGGTAGAGGACATACACCATTTTTTATTATGATGTACAATAATAGGAGAAATACATCCCCGATGAATCGAACCGATTTGACCGATTCTCATTTAGAACTAAATAGAGAAAATGACCGAATATGATTTGTGGTGAAATGAAAAAAGGTTTCTGAAAATGGTCTTGCCTACAGCCATTTCAAGAACAAATGTCCCAGCTCGAAATGTTGCTACCAATGCACACAACTTTATTACACCTAATCCCACAACCTAATTCAAACCACAATTATCCACCATTCAATCCTAACACACCGCAATTCATACCACACAATCCAAATTTAGCACAATACCAACAGCAAGCCACACATAACATATCTACAGCCCCAGCAAGTTTCCATATCCAAAACAAAACACAACAAAACAATGAAATTTTACCCCAAAACCAAAACTACGATCCGAATCAGGCGTCGGGTCACCTACAAACGGGTGATAATGGACCTTCAAGAAGCCAAAACTATCGGGTCCATCACATACCAACTCGTAAGTTCTGGTTCCCATGGCATTGATTAATATGAAAACAGCTAATCAGAATTATGTTACATTAAGAGCCCTGGTGAATACTGGTTCAGAGGCCTCTTTCATAACAGCAGCAGCTGTTCAGCGGTTAGGCCTAAAAATAAAATGGACGCTCAGCCAAATTAGTGGGTTGGGGGAGTTCAGCAGTGGAGAAACCAATAAGATCGTCGGTCTTTACATAGCGTCACTAACATCAAACTTTACAGGTAGGGTACAGGCACTTTGGTATTCCATCAGCTACATTTCTCCAAATCCGGGTACTCTTGCAGCTAGCGGAAGACAAAGCATCGAAATACAACTCCACTACTGTCATCAGAGAGGAGACCTATCTTAATGATGTTATAAGTGGAGCCGACACAGTTGCGGAGGCCCAACACAAACTTCAAGCCGTAGGGGAACTTCTACAAACCGCAGGTTTCCATCTACGCAAACAAGTGAGCAACGCAGAAGAGGTTTTAAAGGACATTCCAAGAGAACAGCAAGCAACGCATTTCCAGCTACCATTCACCGACACCAGGGATATTAAGACGCTTGGCATTAAGTGGATGCCAATCACAGATGTGTTCTTCTTTCAAGTCGCGCAGCTCAATAAAAATGAAATCACTAAACGGTCCATCTTATCCGCCATAGCAAAGCTTTATGACCCAATGGGCTGGATCTCGCTCTGCACTATCAGGCAAAAATAATTATGCAGCAGCTATGGATCAAGGGGTTGGAATGGGACAATCCAATTCCATCTAACTTAGAAGGAGAATGGAAAACTTTTCGTGATGCATTACCAATGCTAGAGCGAGTTCAAATCCGTCGGTGAATCAGCACTGACAAAACCGTTAAGAAGCTAGAGGTCCACGGATTCAGTGACGCTTCGGAAAAAGCATATGCAGCAGCCATCTACTTACGTATCCTCTATGGAATTGGCGAAATATATTCTCAACCGCTTATGTCAAAAACAAAGGTGGCACCATTTGTTGCGGAAAATTTTCCCGCGGCAAGTTTGGCTCTCTTTTCCCATGCAAGTCTCTTCGGTCCCTCTTTTCTTTCAGTGGGAACACTGACTTCTGGCGGAAGTGGAGGGCAGCCATGGACTCATCAGCCAGTGGCCAGAGGGAACAGAAAAACATACATACAAGACACAAACGTACAACAACCAGCAACAAAGAACATTAACCAACAACAACCAGCAAACACACAACAAATAACGAATAACAATCCCCCCCTCCTGATAAAACTGAACGCCGATCCGCCGGGGTAGTTAGGGATCCGCGGTTAAAAATATAAAAATTATAATATTCACAGCAAGGCTTGCTGGTGGTGTAGCTAGAAATCACGTCGTTGGGTCCACTAATGCTGAATGGATGTGTGAGAGAATGTGCGTGTGAATGTGTGTATGTGTCTGGCGGGAGTTGTGGATCATAAAAGATCTGGTAGTCACTTTAGTGACGAGCAGCAGTTTTGTTCGGTGCAATAAAAAAAAATAAAAATTTTCGATTCGGTTCGATATTGCGAAAAGCATTTTTTTTTTTGTAGCAAAAAAAGTAAAGTGGAGTTAGAGTCGCGAGTTTGCTTGGGCGATAAAAATAAAGGTCGTGAAATAAGAGAAGAATTAAAAGGAGGAAGGAAAGAAAGGATCGAGCGCAGGAGTAGCCGGACGAAAGATTGTGACAGAAAGGGGCACAGGCCGCCAGGAAAAAAAGATAAGTATAGTGTATTGATAGTGTAGAAAAAAAGGAGAAATAAAGATTGTTCTTTTTTTTTGGTTGTGAAAGTCGTGATTCCGGTGGGCCGCACATGCGCTTGAGACTCCCGAGAACAGACGGGACACGCGACCCGTTAAGTAACTTTTTTTTTGTTCTGGATTGTAAGAATAGCGGGTCACTCTATCGACGAGTGTACCGCTAAAAAGTTGAGAATAAATCGCCAATCCCCAACGGGGCATTTATAACGTGGTAGAAGGAAAAATCTGTTTTTTTTTTTTAAATTTTTGTCGTGAAATTTTTATTTTTTTTCGGGGACGTTTTTTTTTCTTCTTTTTGGTAGCTCGGAAAGATTTCGTGATTCCGGCGAAATATCACGTGGCGCCCTTTTGGTTACCCAGGTTTAGCTGCCATTAAATCGCTACCTGAGAGGAACCCACCGCGGGGATAGTGAAGTCTCAGCAAGTGTTATCGTTTGGTTCGGGGCATCGCCGTATCGGTCTCGGGAACTAAACATAACAATTGGCGCCCAACGTGGGGCTTTCTTTTAATTTCAATCATTTGCCGGCTTTTTCTGTTAATTGTTTTTTTTATTGTTTTTCAGTTTTAAATGCATTTCATTTTCTTAACACTAAATCTTACATTCTAACAAAAAATGCTTAAATGCTAGCTTACAATTACTTAACAATCTTATGCTAACTTACAGGCCCCACACAGGCACTCTAAGCTACTCTAAATTCTTATAACTATGTCTTTCGACCTTATTTACATTTTCTTTACTAATATTTATTTACTATACTTAAAGCTAAGAAAAAAAATTGCTAACAAAAACTTAGCATATGGACATAATTTTTTATTTTTTATAAAAACTTAATATCTAACTTAAAATACTCCTTAGCATACCTAACCTAAATGCACAATACACACATACACACATATATACATGATACACAATTATATTATACAAACAATTATACAAATGTATATACTAATATATGTATATATTTCTTAAATGCTAACTTAAACCTATGTAAGCTGGCCACCGCTATTCATAGAGCAAATAGATTGGTCAGCTCTGCCTCATTAGTGAGTCTGGTCCGTAATTGACGGAAACGACGACGAAACATCTTCCCCATCATTCAACCACCAGAAATGCTGGTGCTGCCGATCGACATCCCTCTTATCGCGATTCCCCACCGCCCTCCTGAACCTGAGGCGATCCACACTGCCGTGTGCGACGTCTCTGTTGTAGTTGAGTTGCCTGTCCCCAGCTGTCCGAGCGACATGGAAAATTAACGGCACCGCTGATCTATCCTGGATTAACCCTATCTGATCTAGGTAGAGGAATGCTTCCAGTGGAACGAAGCCGTCAGAGCGCACACTCTCGTGGTTTACATTTTAATTGGGGTAGTAACCCCCAGATATCAGGTTCTTCGTCGAGGTCATTGCTCTTGCAATGTGCCTTCGAGTCAGCTTAATTACGAAGTTGTCCACTCGTATTAGGTTCGCGCTGTTGTAAAGAACCTCATTAGGATAAAATTTCTTGTACTCCGACTCTGACATTCTATATAAGCGAAGACAAGCCCTAAGAGAAGCCCTCTCAAACACCCGAATCTTTTCCATTAAGCTTGCTCGTACATTGAACCACACGGGACAACCAAATATCAGCATGGGCCTGATAAGGGATATGTAGCAGATTACCTTTACCCTCGCATCGAGTTGGCTGCTATAAAACAATCTCTTTGCAGGGGCAAGAGCACCTTCAGCTCTGGCCAGAGCAGCATCTACATTTTTGCCAAAATACAGAAATTGATCTAGCCAGATTCCAAGGTATCTGACTACATTTCAACAGGCAAGAGGTTGTCCGTATTGTCCAATGATAGAGAACTTTCGCCAATTTTTTCTGGTATCCCTAGAGGCTCCAGACAACGGAAACGGAGAATGGTTTCCGACTTCTAAAAGTTGATTTTCAACTTCCAGTCATCGCAAAATCGTCTTATCTTATCGAAGTCACGCTGCAAGAGAGTATTAATGACCTCGATTGTTGGACCTGTTCTGTACGCTATCAAATCGTCTACGTACGCAATAGTATGGGGAAGTGAACCTATCAACTCGCTTGTATAAATGCTAGATAGAATCGGCGAATTGACCGCGCCTTGCTGAAGACCATTTTTCATTTGAAATATTCCAACAGAAGTCACATCACCATTCTTCACGATGAACTGTCGGTTAGTTAGCATATTATAAAGAATGTACAAGAGTGGTTTACTGATCCCCAGCCTAGTCAGCTTATAGAAAAGGCCCTCTAACCATACGGTGTCGAAAGGCATCTCCAAGTCAACAAAGCAGGCACCAGTACATTGTTTTTTGCCTTTATTCCATTGGATATCGGACACCAGTTTAGACGCAGCATGTGAGATATCATGCATCGCCTTAAAACCGAATTGATTATCCGGAACTTTATATTTGTCATCAACCCACCTAGTCAGAGCTCTATTGATTACTTTTTCAAAAACCTTACTGATATTCGGAAGGAGACTTATCGACCGGAGATTCGCCGGGTTGGATATATCCTTCCCCTTTTTGGGGATGGGTTGAACCACCGCCGTTTTCCAATGCGCTGGATAATGTGCATTATTCATTGCATTATTAAACAGGGTTTTGTAGATGTCCACCGCTTCTGGAGGAAGATGTCGAAGCACGACGTTCGGAATACCATCGGTCCCCACTGATTCCTTAACTCTGATTGGGTCGAAGATCTCATGGAGTCTTTCCTTCGAAATGAACGGGGGTAGGTCACCCTCTCTGGCAATGACATTATTTGCCATATTTCCTTCGCTAAACCGGGTGAAACCAGAGCCATTGGATCGCAAATTCTCTATTTCATTTCGAATGCGGCAGTTGTCCACCAAGACGCGATTGTCCAGGTCATAATTAGGGCCAATGATATCAATGGGCTTGTATACTTCCTGGAAAGTCGGCCATATGGTATCAACCTTCTCCTGCGGATCCTCGATCACAAAGAAGTCGTCATCGTCTACGGCTTCATTTGGATCAATACCTGCTATTGTCAGTAACCGTTCGTTGTCTGTTGTCCGGGCTATTTTAAGACACTGAAGGTCGTTTTGATTTTTTCTCCGAAATAGTTTATTTATTTGCGGAAACATATTCGGGTTGCTGGTGTTTATACCCCGAACCTTGTTGTTCCAATACAAACTTACAGAAATTCTGTAATTCTCTTTTATTAGCGTTTGAATATTTTTAATCGACGACTTCAGTGTCCTAATCTCCGGGTCTCGTCGGCCAGTTAACTGTCTGTACAAATTTTTAAGCCTTGTCAGAAGTCTACTTTTCTGTCGGTGCAGTGCGTCAATAGTAGGATTGCGGAACAGGTCTTCGTTAGTCGTACGTCGATACCGCAGTATTGTAGTGTCCATAGTTTGTTTAATTGTCTCGTCCATTTGTTTTAGGTAATTGTCGATCTCCTCGTTTGACTAATTCCTATTGGACGGTGGGTGGAGCGCGTTCGAGGAGAGCGCTCTTGCCAAGGTTGCGGAGAAGCGTGTCCATCGAGTTTTACTGTAGTTGTAAGAATATCT
Organism: Volucella bombylans; assembly: GCA_949129095.1. Taxonomy (NCBI): domain Eukaryota; kingdom Metazoa; phylum Arthropoda; class Insecta; order Diptera; family Syrphidae; genus Volucella; species Volucella bombylans. The sequence continues at coordinate 302,344,529 of OX422140.1, forward strand.
TTGGACAAACTCCTCCAATTCCGCAATTTCGTTGGGAACTGTAATTTCAGTGCTAAAACCGCAATGGTCGCTGTCATACACGAATGTGCGCAGAATATATATTTATTAATAATATATACATACACATATATCCATACGCGTGCATACTCACGTATGTACATCATTTCATTTTTACGAGTAGATTATTATTTTATACATTCATACATATATACCATACATATCTATATATTTTTAAACAATTATTTTGGGGAATTTCATATTTGAGTTCCGTTTTTTTATGCCTTCGGTTTTTTTTTCTCGTGCGTATGTTTTTTGTCTTGACGGAAAATTTCAGGTCGACCAGCAGTTTTTTCGGTTCTTTTGGGATTTGAGTGTGACCAGACACTTTTTGCGTGGGTTTTTTTCGTGTTTTGTTTCTCGCTTTCTTTAAAAAATTTCCATTGGACGTCGTGGCTTTGCTTTTTTTTACATCTTTCTTGAGGGTTCTCTTTTTTTCATGCAAGCAAGCTTTCTCCATAGCGCGTTCTGTACGGTATCCTGCCCTTACTTTTCTCGTTTTTTTTTCTCTTTTACGTTTAGTTTTCCATCATCGACATCGTGGGTTTGGTTTCCTTTTAGTGACTTTTGACGTTTTTTTTTTTGGCGGCCCAATTCTTCTTGTAAAGTTTTTCCTACTAGATCGTTTGTTTTACCTTCGTTTTTTAACTTTCTTGGAAAATGGAGATCACTATGCTCGCTGCGGACGAGATGGCGTATGAGATGGAGGCTCGCGGTCTTCCAATTGGCACCGTGGAAGCCATGCAGAAGTCATTGAGATCCGCTCGTATACTTGCAAAGATAGAACTGATTGAAGAGCTCTTGGAAGAGCCTCCAAGTAATCCTAAGTCGAAGGAATACTTGAAGATTCTTAGAAAAATCGAATGGGCTCTTAGTAGGGTGGATAGGGCGAGCGACACTTCTCCTGAAGAGGAGTCGGATGATGAGGGCGAGGTAGGCTGCGAGGATGAGGGAGAGCCATCGTGCTCGAGGCTTGTCAAAAACCGACCACCACAGCCAACGTTGGGTGAACACAACGATAAACAGCAGTAGCAAATCAGGCAAAAAAGGTTTTCCCTCCAGCAGCAGTGGACAGAACATCAGTCCGCGCTGTGAGATCACCGGTGACGCCTGCTGTTGCGGAAGAGACCGGTCTCTACGCAACTACGGGTGACCACAGCGAGCGCTTGCCGTATGCGAGGGGGGAAAACCTGGCCAAGTGGGATGTGAAGTTCACGGGGGAACGTTGTGGTGCGTCGGTGAATTCGTTCTTGGAGCGGGATGAGGAGCTCAGTCAAGCGCGCGGGGTGACTGAAGCTCACTTGATTAGGGCAGCTGTGGAACTTTTCTCAGGGAAGGCGCCCATCTGGTATAGGGCGATTAGATTGTCGGTCTCTTCTTGGCAAGAGATGGTGGCGGAACTGAAACTGGAGTTTCTTCCCCCCAACTATGATGACCTCTTACTGGAGGAAATCAGGCATCGCAGCCAGAGAAGTAATGAGTCCATAGGTGTATACGTCGGGAAACGCGCAACGGACTTCCGGGCCAGCAGGACGGGAGCGCCGTTGCAAGTAGGAGATAGATCGCCTCCTGGAAACCAGTCGGGGAACTCAATAGTTCATCTTGGGTTTAGCATGGAGGCAAACGGCAATGGTCGGAGTCCATATGTAGGAGTTAGTATTTATGGTATAGGGATGTTAGTCTTTTAGATAACGGTGCTTCTCACACTATAATAGGGGGTGAGGGATAGAGAATAGTTAAGGATTTAGGGCTTAGATTAGGGAAAAACCAAGTTAGGTCCGTCGCGTTAGCGGATGGAAAAAATGTAGATGTCGTGTGGGTGGTGTCTCTACCAATTGAAGTACAAAGTCGGTCCGTGTATATAAAATGTCTCGTTATACCAGCGATACCCCACACCGTGATCCTTGGCGCAGATTTCTTGGCACTGGCGGGAATCGTCCCGGATTTAAGCTCACGAGTGTGGAACTTTTCGAGCCAACAGTCGGTTGCCCCGATTACCGCAATTCGCGAGATCTCCAAGCTGGAAGTCGCCGAAGCAGGGCAGTTGGAAGCTTTGGTCGACGGTATTTTTAAGTTGATGCGCGAGGGGTTGGGGTGTACTCATTTGGTAGAACACAAGATCAGGACGTCGGCAGAACCTATTAAACAACGGTATTACCCTGTGTCGCCTGCGATGCAAAGGCGATGCTAGAGGCGGGATTTATCGAGAAATCGAACAGTCCGTGGGCATCTCCGATAGTCCTTATCAAGAAAAAAGATGGGTCTTTTGGGGTACGCGTCGACTATAGAAAAGTGAATAGGGTTACAGATGTCTCTTGTGTTTAACGTAGGTACCTGCCGTGAGGGCTTAAGCCTACGGTGCGTCTTCGCACAAGATATCAAAACAATGCGTTGATAAGCGCCCATCGGGTAGTACAAATACTACCACCAGTACCAGATTCGAAGTCGTGTGTAAGGCACGAACTTCCCCTTTGGTGAAGGGTCGAGGCCTATCTAATACCTCAGCCATTCTGTGGGTCATGGCACCCGGTTGCAATGCAACTCCACATCGAGTAAACCAGTTGGTTCCATGGCTATCCCATGGCCCAGCACAGGTCGTAGTACACTACAACATATGTTAAGCCATGAGATGTCCAAGATCCATTCGGTCCACTCTCCCCGCGATTTTGGGTATAAACCTACAGCCACCACGATACTCCCACAAGGGGGCCAACTCCTAGGTCAGGCCGGAACCATAATTCCGGGGGCTCCTGACCTCCCGTGGTACCAGAATATAGCTTCCGGTCAAGCTTCGCAACCTTGAGGTTACTTCCAGTTGGGCACCTCACTGCCCAGGACTGGCGGCCTTGCAACAAAAGCTCCTGCAATCTTCCCGCTAGCTGCCTACTGCGCCTTCTATTAAATACTTCTTTTGCAAAACTACGGGTTCTTTCAAACCGTACGGTATCAGTGATAATTCCACTGACATCGTAGGTCTCACCATAAAAGGTGATGCCCATAGCCTGCAAGTTCCTTATGTCAGCGTAATTGGGACACTCACATAGGACATGAAGCCAGTCCTCATAGGTAGCTCCACATGAGCAGCTCGCAACCTCGCTAAGCCCCCTCTTATGCAAGAATGCATTAAGAGAGCCATGCCCGGTCAACAGAAAGCCCAGGCTGAGGTTAAAATTCCGTTCAGGAAAAACTCGCATGGTTAGCACATCCCTTAGGAAGCCGTAAGTAACCCTGCCATTTACGCTAGTATCCCATCTAGACTGCCATCTAGATAGAACACATGCGTGTAGCAAGGTTTTACGCTGCTTCAGGGATAGGCCATCCACTTCTTCAGGGGAGACCTTTTCTGATCTTGAAAGCAATAGCACGTCGCATCACTTCCAGATCCAGAGGTGGCACTCCAAGCAACACCTGCATTGCCTCTGTGGAGACAGTGTGGCACACCGGTAAGCAGCCAAGCAAGGCGACTCTTTGACAAGTCAGGATCCGCCTTTGGCCATCAACAGTCATAACTCTGTCATACCATACCGATGCTCCATATGTTGCACAGGCAACAAATAGGCCATCGTATATGATACGAACAGAACGCCTGTTGAGACCCCAGTCAGATCGCAAAATACGCCTTACCTGGCCTACGGCTCTCAGCATACGTATTCTGGTACGAACCAGGTGAGGCATGAAGTTCATGCAGTCACCCATCGTTATGCCCATATATGTGACCTCAGTCACACATCTAATGCTAACGCCGTTCAAGTTCTTACGTTCAGCTTGCCCTTGAGCTTTATTAAGACGGTCTTATCCTGCGATACACTTACCCCTACGCTTTCTCCCCATTCAGCAACGACTGCTAGAGCTCTTTCTCCTCTTGCCTCGATTTCGGCCCTAGACTGGCCTTCAAGGATGAGGAGCAGGTCATCTGCATAGGCGCAGCACCCACAGAGCTCATTTAGTCGCCGCAAGAGTGGATCCATCATCAGGTTCCAGATAAAAGGACCACAGATGGACCCCTGGGGGCAACCTCTCTCAACATTAATTGAGACGTCGTCGTGTGCACTTACAACACTCGCTTTTCTGTCGGAAAAGTAGCTTCCCCGACAGCCCAATTCATGCAACCTGGTTACTATTTTATGCCAGTTCAGGTTATCAAAGGCACCTTTAAAATCAATAAAGATGCCTATAACCACACTGGCGCTGCTTCTGAGGACTCTGTCTTTTACAAAAGACCATGCATCCTCAACACACTTGCCTCTTCTAAAGCCGAATTGGAGGGGGGACATTAGTTCCGCCATGCTCTCTGAAACCCTTTCCACCATAACCCTTTCCAGTACTTTTCCCAGTACCGGAAGCAGGCTGATGCCCCGATAAGATTTAGGGTCAGACCTATTCTTATCGGTGGACTTCAGGAGCACAACCACCCTTGCCACCTTCCAATCCTTGGGGAAGTAGCTACAAGCAATACATTTGCTGTACAGTCCGAGTAGGTATTCTGGGACGGCCTTCCAGATGGCTCTCACCATCTCTCCGGTCATTCCATCAGCTCCAGGAGATCTCCTGGAGCGAAGAAGTGAAACACCATATTCGACTTCTTCAGTTCTTAACTCCGGAGGGATCGGAGGCTCTTCATATGAAGAGTCCTCAAAGCGCTCCTCTCTCGGGAAGAACTGACCAAGCAATGCAGTAAGGCAGTCTTTCCATGTGGATAAAACCGTATTATCCACACGTATGCCTTCAATGTCAGCAGTCTTTTTAGCACTACGGCAAATCTTGTATAGTTTGCCCCAGGGATCATCTCTGTTATTTGCGGCAAAGTTTCTCCAGTGAGACTCCTTTGTGCTGACAATGAGACGCTTGTACTCAGCGAGCGCTCGCCGAAAGGCAGTGCCCATCTGAGCCAGGTTCTCAGCGTTAGCCGCCCTAGCCCTTTGCAATCGCTTCCTTAGGCTTCTGACAGCCCTACGCTTTTCTGTCAGACAGCGGTTCCACCAACTTACCCTTTTCTGATTCGCCCTACGGCTCCTCTCAAAGAGTTCGTCATTAACCCGCCATACGGACTCATTAATGTGTGCGATTTGCTGGTCTATGCTTAAGCTGCCGTACACTTGCGGTGTCAGGGAGGAAACCTCCGCAAGTATACGCGCACCATAAATATTCCAATCAACGCCTCGCACACACCATCTCCTGTCTGAAACTGCATTATTTAAATCGATTTCGCGAGCGATCTCAAACTGAATCCAGTTGTGATCACTCACCCCTACACTAACACGCCACCTAAAGCTAAACGCCCTAAAAGCTGCCTCATTGGCAAGAGTAACATCAATGTCACTCTTGCCACCGTTGACCGCATCAAAGGTATACACCTCACTCGGCTCGTTGATAACATGGGCGTTGCGGGCAACGACCCATTCACCAAGAGAATAGGGTTACAGATAGGGATGCTTATCCACTGCCATTTATATCACCGACATTGGGACGCCAAATATTAATATTTGACGTCATTAGATATAAAGTCGGCCTACTGGTAGATCCCCATGGAGGAGAGATCGCGCCCACTCACAGCCTTCACGGTTCCGAATACAGACCTGTTCCAGTTTAAGAGAATGCCTTTCGGGTTACACAATGCGCCTGCTACGTGGCAGAGATTTATAGAGAGCATCTTAGGTGCTGATCTAGAGCCACACGTATTTGTGTACCTGGTATATTATTATCGTCACAAATACATTCGACCAACACCTTAAAATACTGGAGGAGGTCTTAAAACGTTTGTGTGAGGCAGGGTTAAAAGTTAGTCGGGAAAAATGTAACTTTTGTAGGCCGTCCTTGAAATATTTAGGTTATGTAATAGATAGGAATTGTCTACATGCAGATCCAGAGGAAGTAGACAGGATGATTAGGATTCCGGCAACCAAGAGTGTAAAGGAAATTATGAGTTTTGTAGGGACAATTTCTTGGTACAGACGTTTTGTACCAAATTTCGCCGCTTTAGTTAGGCCTTTAACAGATTTGTTAAAGAAAGATAGGAAATTTATATGGACGGACGAGTGGGAGGAAAGCTTTAGGAAGGCGAAACAATGTCTAGTGACGGCACCCATTTTAACATCTCCAGACTTCGATAGGCCGTTCGTAGTTCAGACGGACGCCTCGAATTATGGAATAGGGGCCGTATTATCGCAGGAGTTCGAAGACGGAGAGAAGGTTATCTGTTATCTTAGTAGGTCCCTGCAAAGAAGCGAGAGAAACTACTCTACCACAGAGAAGGAATGCTTGGCTGTGCTCTGGGCTATTGAGAAGTTGCGACCATACATCGAAGGTGTTCGGTTTACAGTCGTAACTGATCATTATTCGCTAGTGTGGCTGAGTAACCTTAAGGAACCTCAAGGGAGACTAGGTCGATGGGCGGTGAGGCTGCAGCAATTCGATTTTCAGATAGTCCACAGAAAGGGAAAAGAGCATGTAGTTCCCGACATGCTTTCGCGAGGAGCCCCGTAGTTGGCTGGGAACTCAGAAGCGGATCAAGACCCTTGAATTAGGAAAATGATTACAGCAGTAGAAGCTAACCCGGTAGCCTACCCGTTATGGAGAGTAGAGGGGGACAAACTCTTCAAGTTTGTGAAGGATAGGCAGGTGGTAGTGTATGAAGATAACAGTAACGAGTGGAAATTAGCATTAGGAAAGTTGGGTAGATTAGGGATTTTACAGACGTGCCATGATAATCCATTAGCGGGTCACATAGGCGTCTGCAAGACATTTGCGAGAGTAGGAGCTAGGTACTACTGGCCGAAGATGCGGTCGGAATTGACGAGATACGTGAAAAATTGCAAGATTTGCCAACAGGTGAAACCTGTGAACGAGTGATGGTTTGATGGTTGAGAGGGTAGGGGTGTCAAGGTCTTGGGAAATGGTTTGTGTGGATCCGGTAGGCCCACTTCCCAAGTTCACTCGGGGTTACAATTATATTCTCACTGTTGTGGACTACTATTCGAAATTCCCCTAGCTCTTTCCTCTACGTTCCGCAATGGCACGTGCAGTGTGCAAGGAACTAGAAGAAAATGTCTTCTTATTGTTCGGCATACCCAAGGTTGTCGTGTGCGACAAAGGTCTCCAATAGCATAAAGCTCTCTGTGACACTTACGAGTCACAAATTAGGTTTACGGCCCATTACCACCCACGGGCTAATCCGGCGGAGAGGATTAACCAGATAATCAAGACAACGCTCAGAGCGTATGTCTCGGAGAATCACCAAGGTTGGGATTCACAGTTGGCGAAGGTAGCGTGCGCGATTCGCACGGCCGAACACGAGGTGCTGGGGGTATCCCCATATTATGTGAACTTCGGGAGGGAGATGGTGGCTCGCGGCACAGAATTTGATGCCTCGAGGGATTATCTCCAGAGTAGGATAGGTAGCGAGAATAGGTTAGGTAGTAGGGACATAGTACCAGGTAGTGAGACCAAAGGTGCTACAGGTAGGGGCTTAGATCTGGAAAGTAGTGAAGTTAGGGACTCAGATACACCGGAGTTAGGTAGGAGATTCGAGATGTTGAGGGAGGATATACGTAGGAAATTGGCGGCGGCAGCGAAGAAATCGGCGAAAGCCTACAGCCTCCGACGGCGAGATGTGCAATATCTCCCGAACGAGTTAGTATGGCGACGAAACTTCGTGTTGTCTGACGCAGCTAACTACTATGTGGCCAAGCGTGCGCCGAAATTCGTGAGACCATTCAGGATTCTCAAACGCGTATCAGCGTGGACATACAGCTTGGTGGATTCGAATGGTCAAAATAAAGGTACCCGGCACGCTAAGGACCTTAAGCCCTATAGAGCTGAGCCAGAAGAGTCTTATGTCCCAGAAGAGTAGAATAGCTTGAAAGATCGATTGGGTCATAATTTTAGTTTGCTTTTTTATAGACTGGCGCTAATAAATGCGGAAAATTTTCCCGCAACAATTTTGACTCTTTTTTCCCATGCAAGTCCCTTCGGTCCCTCTTTTCTTTGAGTGGGAAGACCGAGCTCTGGCGGAGGTGGAGGGCAGTCATGGTTCCATCAGCCAGTGGCCCACCAACCCCAGACCTTGGAAAATAACTCACGGGAGGAATCCCAGGGTGCGACAGGAGGTCCACCAGGAACACCGTTGTCGGAGTCCATAAATAGACGGGAAACTCGCAACGGCCAGCATCAGACAGGACGTCTGACAGTCGCCGATGGGTGGGGAAGGACGGTCCTGTCAATCCAGACACCCTAACACGATGATGGCGGGTGGGGGAAGATGATCCCTGGAACAAACACCCCAACGAAAGCCAACAACCGGAGGCTTAAATAAAACGCCATACTGCTACCGATATGGGTGCGGATATCGGCACCACATCCCACATCTGATGTGGATGCAGCTAGCTAGAGCTAGCACCGAGCCATTTGATCGATGGATGAAGAGACGACGACCTCTGTTATAGCAACACTCCAACGAGGGAGGAACAAAGGAGCAACAGTGGTGTACAGGTGTACGGCCAGTATAATCGGGCACACCCCAACGACATACCAGCTGTAAAAGTTAGGTTCGATGGGTGAAGGGATGACGACCCCTTTTAAGCCAGCACCCCACCGTTGGAGCACCGAAGGAGCAGCAGAGGCGTATAGGCGGACGGCCAAGTACTAAGACCGCCTCCACCAAGGGAACAGAAAAACATACATACAAGACACAAACGTAAAACAACCAGCAACAAAGAACACCAAACAACAACAATCAGCAAACACGCAACAAATAACGAATAACAATTGTACAAGAAAAAAAAGCACAAACGGGCAAAGTGGCCAGAGGGCAGAGAGGCCAGAGGGCAGAGAGGCCAGAGGGCAGAGAGGCCAGAGGGCAGAGGGCCCAATTACAAAAAAAAAAAATAATTGTAACGAGTGACACGCTATTGATCAGTGATATCTGAACGCCGATCCACCGGAGTAGTTAGGGATCCGCGGTTAAAAATATATCGAGTTACCCACTTTTTTTCTTTCGTCCCAATACTCCAGCTAGAAACATTGCTTTTCGCAAATCTATTTGTAGAACCTAAGAGTAGGAGAATTGCTAGACATAATTAGGATCCACAGCTTCCACAAACTCGCTCAGTGGAGTTCCCAGTCATTACTGGAAGTGGTAGCTAACTCCGAGACTGAGGAGTTTAGTATGAATGTGGAAAATGGTATGTGTGAGAGGCCTAGTCGGACACGGGGGCACACACTAGCAAGGCTTGCTAGTGGTGTAGCTAGAAATCCCGTCCTTGGGTCCACTAGTGCTGAATGGATGTGTGAGAGAATGTGCGTGTGAATTTGTGTGTGTGTCTGCCAGGAGTTGCGGATTATAAAAGATCTGGAAGTCTCTTTGGTGACGAGCAGCATATAGTGAGGGTCAGTTTTGTTCGGTGCAATAAAAAAAAATTTCGATTCAGTTCGATATTGCGAAAAGCAATTTTTGTTTTCTTTAGAGTAAAGTTAGAGTAGAGTAGAGTTAGAGTCGCGAGTTTGCTTGGGCGATAAAAATAAAGGTCGTGAAATAGGAGAAGAAGGAAAATGAGGAAGGAAGGGAAGGATCGAGCGCAGGAGTGTAGTGATAGTGATAGTGTAGAAAAAAAGAAGAAATAAAGATTATCTGTTTTTTTTTGGTTGTGAAAGTCGAGACTCCGGTGGGCCGTGCGTGCGCTTCAGACTCCCGAGAACAGACGGGAAACGCGACCCGTTAAGTAACATTTTATTTTGTTCGGGACTGTAAGAATAGCGGGTCACTCTATCGACGAGTGTACCGCTAAGAAAGTTGAGAATAAATCGTCAAGCCCCAACGGGGCATTTATAACGTGGTGGAAAAATTTGTTTTTTTAATTTTTGTCGTGGAATTTTTATTTGTTTTCGGTTAAGTTTGTTTTTCTTATTTTTGGTCGCACGGAAAGGTTTCGTGATTCCGGCGAAAAATCACGTGGCGTCCTTTTGGTTACCCAGGTTTAGCTGCCATCAAAGCGCTACCTGGGAGGAACCCATCGCGGGGATAGTGAGGTCCCAGCAAGTGTTATCGTTTGGTGTGGGGCATTGCCGTATCGGTGTCGGGAACTAAACATATCACATTAAAAACAATTACACTACCAAGGTTGGAATTATGTGGAGCCGTACTGTTGGCCAAACTACTTTAAGAAACGACAAAAATTCTGAAGCTAGAAGCAGCTGATATTTATGAGTGGACTGATTCACTCATCACTTTTTGCTGGATTAAAGCTCCTCCATCAAAATGGAAAACTTTTATCGGCAACCGGGTGTCCCGTAACCAAGAATGCACCAGTAACATCATATGGAAACATATTCCATCGGAGCTGAACCCTGCAGACACAGCATCACGTGGAACTCTCCCTCTGATGATTATCAGAAACAACCTCTGGTGGGAAGGGCCGGAATTTCTACGGCATCAGTGGGACTCAAATCACGCAACACAACCATCTTTTTTGGAAACGTTTCGAGATGCTCGTTCTACAATCGTGCATCACTGCGTAGAAAACAAAAATAATATATGTATTTATTAACGAGATTTTGTCGAAGTTTTCGACACTACGGAGGGCATTGCGTATAGTTGCATACTGCTTACGATTTCGACAAAAGAGCAATTATTGTCAACAGCACCTTGCTATTTTATCACCTCAGGAACTGGAGCAAGCACTGATGAGAATTTTTCGTTTGACTCAAGAGGAGATGTTTACTGCAGAAAAAGAAGAGAACAAAACGATGGGGTATAAATCACTCAACCCGTTTAAGGATGAAGAAGGCATCTTAAGAGTCGGAGGGAGCATTTCTAATTCCAACGTCACATACAATAAAAGCACCCAATATTCCTAAAATCGAATCACATTTTTTCAAAACGCATTATTGATGACGCCCACGAAAAAACCATATACGGTGGTAATCAAAAGATGATTGCTTACACACGCCAACGGTTTTGGATTTTTAATCTGAAAAATGCAGTTAAAATGCTAATCCACAACTGCAATATTTATTTTAAGTTCAGAGCCAAACCATTGGTGCAATTAATGGGTAATCTTCCAAAAGCTAGAACAATCATCCCAAGGCCGTTCACATTCACCGGTGTAGACTACGCAGGACACATCGATGTCAAAACTTGGAGAGGACGTAATGCGAAGACCCTAAAGTGCTACTGCGCATTATTTCTGTGTATGGCAACAAAAGCTATGCACATTGAAATAGTCAGCGACATGACTACCCAGGCATTTTTAGGAGCGTATAGAAGATTGGTTGCCTGAAGTGGAAAAACTTTGTAGGTGGTAACAGCGAACTCCAACGCCAATTCAAACAAGCAAAATTAGATTGGAAAAATATGTCAGAGGTATTAGCCAACGAGGGCATCAAGTGGAAATTTATTCCCCGGCTTCTCCCCACTGCGGTGGTCTATTGGAAGCGGAGGTGAAATCTGTAAAATTTCACCTCAAACGTGTGTCTCGCTGCCAGGTACTGACCTTCGAAGAGCTCACTACGCTTCTAACACAAATAGAAGCGTGCTTGAACTCTAGACCATTATGTCCAAAGTCAGAATATGTCAACCACATAAATACCCTAACACCAGGTCATTTTCTCGTCGGAGAACCACTCATCGGTCCCCCCGAACCAGAATACCAGATGGAGAGGATATCTAATCTTGAGACATGGAAGAGAGTACAGGCCTTGACCCAATCATTCTGCGAGCAGCGGAGCAGCGAGTACCACAACAACGCCCAAAGTGGACTCGAGAGACTGAGACACAGATAAAAGAAGGGGACTTGGTACTTATAAAAGATGAGCGGATGCCTCCATTAAAATGGAACTTAGGCCGAATAATAAAACTTCATCCCAGAGCTGATAATTTAGTACGAGTCGTAATCTTTAAAATGGAAACAACACAGCTGAAACGTCCGATTTCGAAGATTTGCCCACTACCCAGCAATGCATTCGATAAAGGCCAAAATTAACTTTCTTTCGACATCAACACACTCTCAAATGCAACATAAAACAAACTGACTCATCACATCTTATAAGTGTGTACACACTTGCAGAAATTATTTAACAATAATAACATAAAGCGGAATTGTGATTGAGTAGCCAAATGGCCCAAATGCCATGGCATCGCAGGAGCTCGAGGAGGCAATCATTTCCGCAACAATTCCACAACAGGATCAATTCAACACAGAAATTACATATTATAACAAATGTCTTCAGCAAATATCACTCCCATTTCAAATCTAAAACGTCCAGCAAACCCTTCTCCACATTCAAACATAAAGCACATTCATACATCATTCATAAATCAACATCATTTAGTGGGTTTTCCAATAGGGACTTGACAACTTTGAATTTAATTTGTGAACGCACTCTTTCACTAATCATCAAACTGTCACTGTCAATTTATTCAGTAAACTCAACATTTTCATCATGGTAAAGTACACGACCGAGCAATGTCTGCAAATTATAAAAATTTTCTACCGAAATTCGAAGTTAACTCCAATTTTCGGTCATAATTCTCGCCCTAGTAGACAGGCAATAACAAGTTTAGTGAAGAAATTTGAGTCTACGTATTCGTTGTATGATGTTGCCGTGTCAGTGAGACAACGGGTTGGTCGAAGTGTCGAAAATATCGCTGCCGTTCAGGCGTCCGTAGCAAACGATCCAAATCAGTAAATTCCACGGCGTTCTCAAGAATTGGGCATCGCTCAGACCACATTATGGCCTATTTTGCGTAAGGATCTTGGTTTACGCCCATACAAGATCAAGCTGACTCAAGAATTGAAGCGACGCACGTTCTCCGATTGGGTTCTGGAGAAGATGCGCCAAGATGATGAATTTTATCGCAAAATCATCTCAATGGGTTCGTCAATAAGCAAAATATGCGTTATTGGTCGGGTGAAAATCCACATGTGCTTCGTGAATCACCACTCCACTTCATCCACAAAAAAAAAAACTGTTTGGTGCGGTTTGCATGCCGGCGGCGTTATTGGGCCATATTTTTTCGTCGACGATAACGACCGTCACGTTACTGTGAATGGTCAGCGTTGTCGTGACATGATCACGGATTATTTTTGGCCCGAATTGGAAGATATGGACTTGGACGACATATGGTTTCAACAGGGTCATGCCACACAGCACACGCTACAATCGATTTATTGAAGAGTAAGTATGATAAGCGCGTTATCTCAAGAAATGGGCCAGTCCATTGGCCGCCTCGTTTAACGCCGCTTGACTCTTTTCTCTGGGGCTAAGTTAAGTCATTGGTTTATGCCAATACGCCGACAACGTTGGAAAAGCTCAGAGCCAACATTGAACGCGAAATAGCGGCCGTTTCGGTCGAAATGTGTGGCCGAGTCGTTGAAAATTGGGTCCAACGAATCGACCGCTGCAAACCTGCCCGCGGTGGCTATATGAACGAAGTCGAGTTCCATTCATAAATGTTTTGATTGTACTTCAAGCCGATAATACATTTTTTGAAATATCTCAAATGGTTTGCGTTTTATTTCAAAAAAAAAGTTGTCAAGTCCTTATTGGAAAACCCTATATTAAATAAACTTCAATCAAGATAGTTGCAAAAATAAAACCAATAATCCCACGAGAACAAGCATAGCAACAACTCTCATAATACAAAATCTTTACAGTCCAGTGTATGGATTCCACAAAAGGAATTCAAAAAAAAAAAATATTGCACATTAAATATATCTGAATCTTAGAAACCCTACCTTAATTCACTCATATAAACTAAACTTATCTTTACATTATAAACAATTAACTTCTTAAAACAATTGAATGAAAAATAAAACTAACTCGGCTGCGATCATATTCATCCACACACATATACAAACTCAAACAAACCCGATCGCGAAATCAAAGGAAGAAAAATATGAAGAATGAAAAAGAAATACAAAATATCAATAAAACTAAATTTACCTAAATTCATACGCGATTCAAACACACAATTTACAATAATTTATAAGAAAAAACTATTGAAAAATAAGCAACAACGCATTCAAAACAAAAAAACAACCACCAACTCCATAAATTAAAACTCACAACTGAAAAGGAATTACTGCACTCGTCGTATCGTATTCCATGAAGAGGACAACATGTATAAACGGTTAGCCATTGGTCAGCCTGAGTGTGACTGGTGCAGTTGGTGATCAACGTAGTTTGCAATTATCAATTGAATTGATTACTATGTCTTTTTGTTTTGTTGTCACCCTTTTGCATGTTTATTTCATTTGCTAATGCTGTTTGTCTTTACATATTCTGAGATGACAGTATATTCCAAAAGGGACAACAGGGTCGGCAGTAAGGTTACAAGCGGTGGAAATTAATGAGAGCAAATTGGGAGGGATGTTCACTAGACACAATATCAGGCCAAAATTCAAGACATGAAAATGTTAAATACCTTATTGTGAACTTGGTTCACCGTGAGTTACGTTCGCAACATCAGAACAACCTGTCGAAAACAAAAACATGTTGTTTTCACCACACAGCATTAACACGCATCATTGATGCAGAAGCTCCCTGAACGAGTCATGCGGGTATTGCCTGGAATATGCGCGCGTTGCTTTTCCTTCCTTTCTTTGGTTGGTTATTTGTTTGTGCACGAATTACATGCAATAGCATAGGATGGCAACAAATTGCGAAAAACAAATGAAAACTAGTTTTTTTCGACACCTTCGATTGATATGCATTGTGACTGACGCTGAAGTTGTGCGGCTGTTAATAGGCTATTCTTATCATGAATTCTTTAAGCCTTATTTGTTTACTACACCTATTTGCCTTTTTTTCTTTTTTGTTCGCTGTTATTATGACGCTAAGTTAGAATGTAAGCTTGGTTACTTGCTCATTCATAGAAAAGAAATAAAAGAGTTAAGACATAAAAAAAAAGATTCGTTTTATTTAAACATATTACTCGTCTGGGGAGAATGATCGAGATTGAAAGATTTAATTACTTATACGAAAATGTATGACTACACAATTGTCAAAATGTTTTGTAATGTTGAGCAACATTGAATAAAAACAGAGTAACATTTTATACAGAAAAAACATACAGTAATTTGAAACTGCTATTTTTTAACTGAAATACATTTTATAACGTTTTACAACACAGGAGTGAAAAGTATGTTTTTATTTCAAACACAAAATTTATTAAAAAGTTGAAAAGGAAATATCTTAAAATTAGATTCACCACAACAAACATCTTTTTTAGGTCCTTTCTTGTCAGTCGGAATATGCGTAGTCTTTCATGACTAGGCTCTCCTTCTGGAAAGCTGTACTCTCGGCCGGGCTTGTAAGCAGTTTGTTCTGAGCCCTTTTATTTCTTGGCTCCACCAGTAGACTGTGTATCTCTTTTACGGGGTATTCGTCTGGGCATTGCTGTGTCGCATGCTGTAGTTATATACGAGTATGGTGGTGCAAAATTAATCATTCAATTTTGTTTTTGAATTTCTTTTTCACTAAATAAAAAACAATGTGTTCGTGAACAAAATGTATAAATAATATATATATATTTTAGTTTATATAATTATTTCATTTTAATACTAAAATTACAAATCAATGTTAAAACTAAGCTAGATTAATTGAAGCTTAATCTAATGTAACCTAGTAAACGTAACGTAAGGTTATGGTTTTAGTAGCGTATAACACTTATTGTAAATATTAAAAATGGAAGTAATTTCCGGAGACCAATAAAACGATCTCTTTGCTGTAACCCTGGAAGCGAAAAGACGTGTTTCATTAAACCGTTTTTTTTTCTATCCGATTAACTCCACACAGTAACCCAAAAAACCCTACACACCCCAACATTTGGTCCTTTTCGAGCCGAATAAAGACTCCACGAAACATTTAACACATTAAACATTTAAAAAAGAACATTTAAAAAAAAAATCATGAAAAAGAAAAGTGCAAGTGCAAGTACAAAATGCAGAAAACAAAAAAAATATATACGAGTATGTATAAATAAAGAATTGATAGACTACACACGGCATTAAACATTTAAAAGAGAAAAAATTAATAAAAAAGTGCAAGTGCATAGTGCAAGTTAATCTTAATAAAAAAAATCTTTATTTCGGGCAGCGTTTCTGCCTATCAAAAATACAATGTGTCTAAGAACTTGAAATCTAAACCTTAAATACTCTCTTACTGCTAAATCAACACATCATAGTTTCTCACGAACGGAACTCAGAATTGCAATCGTTGCAGGTGTCTGGTGTCATCGAATGTCTGCCTGGGAAATGATGGGTTGCGCGTGTTAGATATCGGTGCGCGTATTGCTGACTCAGTTTGCACTGTTGATAGAATTATTCGTCAACTCTTCCGCCCTTAAATATGAACTTAGAAAAATAGAATTTCGTTTATGCGAGATGTCATCGAACTGGATTGAAGGGATGAGCCTTTGGTTGCTTGCATTATTACTGTTTCTGAGGCTTCTTCAGCTTCCCCAATTTTAATGTTAGGCTTGTCAAATGGTTTGGTTTTCCTAATGGTTTTCATTAATATGATCAGGATAATGGTGACTAGGAAAAAGCATGAACCTAGACTTAGGGTGGTGTTGGTCTTCAAAACAGCTTTTAACAACTTGATGTCTTGGATATTTGTTGTATGCAAGCCTTTAATCATTTCCAACGAGAGTAACTCCTCGATTTTGGGGTTTATAGAGGCAGTCTGGAGGATGGCGGGTAGTGGTGCATGATGCGTTACTTCAGCTGATCTAAATGTTGTTTTCCCGATCCGAATGCTAGTATTATGATTTTTTATTAAAAATGTTCCGTTCAATGGTCGTCATTTACTGTGATTATTCCGTTGTACTGAATCAGGAATAGGATGTCGGTTGCTAATTCTTCAATTAATTGTATGTGTTGATTGTTGGTCGCGTTACATTTGGCTGAAATACTTCTAACTAAGTTTGGAATACATGTTGAATTGCTTATATTAACAATATCAGATTTAGAGCAGATGGACAGATTGTTTATTGATTTACAATGAGTACTTATGCCATAAATTTCGTCTTTACATTTAACTATTTCATTAAAATTAGTCTTAATAATTTTCTCTGTTTGTTTAATTGCTCGTATCAAAATTTTTTCACAATTTTTTTCGTTAACAATAGGTAAGCTTACTATATAAATATAATATTGAATTATTAAATGCAATTTTGATTTCGGAAAATTCGATAGCTTCTTCTATGTTTTTAAAGGGGATCTCTTTGTTTTGTATAATTTTGTCTATTGTATTTATTTCAATATTTGATAGAATATAGGAGTTTACAACGTTAGCTTTTGCCCAGTGTAGGGCATAACCTATGTTTGTTATTTCTTCCTTAACTAAATCTAACTTATATTTAATGTTAAACAGAAATTCTTCTAACAATCTGTCATTATTCTTTACGTATTTGTTTATTTTATTAGTCTGGTTTTTTAATTAATTTAACTTATCAATTACTAATCTATTTATGATTACTTGCCTATTGTTGTTGTCCAATAAGTTATTAATTTTTTCCTGTATAATTTGGAAGTCATGGTTATCTGGGTTGCCGGATATCCATTTCCAAGCACTTCCTATAAAATCTAACGACCTTTTCTGGAGATGGTTGGGAATCAAACGTTTAATATGGGATCTGATAAGGGATATTTCTTCGGTTAGAAGGTAATAACTGGAATGGGAGGTTTGCAGGTTAGCTCTTAAAGATGACTCTATTGTATGAATGGCTAGTACGAATTTTGAAAGCTCAATTTCGTGTATAATTTTGAATGTTCCTGTCTGAAGTCGGCATGTTCCGGTGTTAATTGTCAGTTGTGAGTTCGTATAGTCTAGTTTTTGTACGTTTGCCAAAGAAGTATGAATGATGTACCTGAAATGAAGAGAGTTAGAAAAGATTTTTTTAGCTAGGTTTTTATATGGGATTTGTGGATTTCTTTGCTTGATTGGGTTATCGCTGTAGTCTTTTTATTCTCTTTGACAATTTCTTTAGTATATTTCTTTGTCAGTTTGGAACCCAATCTTTTATTTTTCTTGACGTAGATTTCGTCGCCGGGTGAGAAATCCTTAATTGGGGGTTTGTCTTTATTTATTTCTTCTTTGTTACGGAGTGAACTGAAAAGTTGTAAGCGTTAATAACCGCTTCTAATATTTCCGTGAAGGATCTGTGCAGCTGTTCGTTCTTAAGGCATCGCATGATTTCCGCAAGGGTCGAGTGGAATCGTTCTACTTGACCATTTGATGTGCTCGTATAGGGAGGTGTTTTATGCACCTGAATACCGAATTCGTTTTCGATCATGAAGGTTATAGGAGTGGAGCTGAATGACTTTTCGTTATCGAAAACTATGGTTTTAGGGATACCGTATTCAAAGATGATTTCTCTCAGTGGCTTCCTGATGTCTTCTATCGCCTTTGATTGAATTTTTTGACTTTGACATATTTGGAAAATTTGTCTGTTGACGTGAGTACCAAGTTTCCATCGGTTGAGAAAATATCTACGTGAATAATCTGCCCCGGATATTCTGGAATAGGTGTGGCTTGGATTTCTACTTTGCTGTGATGGCGATCATATTTATTTACTTTACAGACCGAACAGAGTTTAGTTATTCGTTTAATTTTGCGAGACATAGAGGGGAAGTAGTATTTTTCTAATATTTGTACCTTATTTTCGCGATCGTTTCTGTGCGCGCGTTGATGTGTATTAATGATGATATCTTCCTGCTTGTTTTCGTCAACTATGTCTTCGACTAATGTTCTGGAGAACTTAATACGGTAGTTATTAAAATGGTCCTTATAAATTTCCTGTATTATACCCATTACTCTTTCTTCTGTCTTAATACAATTGGTAACTGTGGGGTTCAATATTTTTTTTAAATTTCAATTAGATTGTCGTTATTATAAAAAGGTTGTGTGACTATATGACGATGGTATGTGGGGAATATTATCTGAAAGTTTTGATTAGAGGGGTTGCCAAGGTTTAAGAAAATCTGGTTTTTAAAAGCATTAATAGGACAGTCGGTGCTATATATCAGGTTATGGGAAGAGCTTTCATCGCTGTGTATGGTTGGTGTGAGACTGTTTACTTCTGCTCTAATAGGTGGTCTTGAAAGCGCATCTGCCACGACGTTCATTTTCCCCGGCTTGTACCGAATTTCGTGATTATATTCTTCTAATAGTGCTTTCCATCTTTTTAATTTGGTGTTGTTTTTTTTTTGTTGCTAAGGGAGTATGTGAGGGGCTGGTGGTCGATGTAAATTAAGACTTTTGTCGAACCGTATAGATAATTCCTTAGAGTATTAAGAGCCCAGATTATAGCGAGCATTTCTTTTTCATTCGCCGCGTAGCTTTCTTTGGTTTTATTTAACGTTCTGGAAATGAACGTAATGGGCTTATTATTCTGGGATAAAACGGCTCCTAGAGCGTAATTTGATGCATCAGTTACCAATTCAAAATCTTTCCTGAAGTCTGGGTATATCAAAATTGTTTCCTCTGAAGTCAAAGAATTTTTAATTTTTTGAAAAGCTTCTTTAGCTGCATCGTTAAGATGAATGGTCTTTTTACTTGAAAGGTTTTTGGACAGGCGTCCCTCCTCCCCTCTTAAAAGAGTCGTTAGGGGTTTTGCCAGTTTGGCATAATCCCTAATGAATCTTCGATAGTACCCTGACATGCCCAGAAATGAGCGAAGTTCTTTCAGGGTTTGAGAATATGGGACAGTTTTGTATCGCCTTAACCTTTTCTGGGTTCGTCTTTATTCCTTCAGATGAAAAGACAAAACCAAGGAATTCCACACTTTGTTTGTAGAATTCACATTTTTCCAGTTGTACTTTCATGTTTGCAGCTTGTAGCGTACGAAAGACTGTCCGGACATTTTGTTCATGTGTTGACTCGTCTTGACTAAAGATGATTATGTCGTCTATATAGACGTAGCATATTTTCCCAATATGCTCTCGAAGGATGTCATCAAGTGCTCTCTGAAAAATTGATGGAGCATTTTTGAATCCAAGCGGCAATCTCGTGAACTCGTACTTGCCGTTACTGACCGAGAAGGCCGTTTTTCCAATATCAGATTCTTTTAACGGGATCTGATGAAATCAGTTTTTTAGGTCGATTACAGTGAACCATTTGTTTTGGCCAAGCTGTGAAAGGACCTCATTTATCTGTGGGATCGGGTATCGGTCAGCCACAGTTATGCTATTTAATTTCCTGTAATCTATTACGAGCATGCAGTTTTTGTTTTGAAGACATGTGGTTGGTTCGAATATTAATTGAATTCACGGACTGAGAAACTAGTTGTTTTTAAGGCTATCGTTTCCCAGGATAGCATTAAAAGACTTAAGTTCGGGCATTAGAAAAAATTGTATTTTTATGTCTTTTAAGCCAAATAGGTTTACAAAGGTATGATGAGTAATTAATATATTTCCCCCAACGGAATTGGCATAGAAGCGGGTTTCATTAAGACAGGGATTTTTGATAAGCTAAGACTGAATGTAATTTTTATTGGAGCCCGTATCTACAAGAACCTTTAGAATTCGTCCGCTCTTCGTTGTGCATTCAAAATAAGGCAGCGAAGAGTCAGCTAATCTAAAAAATGTATATCAGTTAGCTCATTTGGGTCTTCGTTTTCCGGATGATATCCTTCAATATAGTCTTGGAGTGTTTCGCCATGCTCCTGAGTGTCGTTTACTAACCGAGCTTCGTATTGTTCCATGTTGTGTTGTTCGTCGTCCTCTATTGTTGGCTCTATTGAGGTGTCTACGTGATAGTTTCGTTGCATTTTCGTAGGATGTATTTGTTGTGAAGAGGGCATATGGGGTCGTTTGGGTTCTGGTGGCCAATTGCCTTGTTGTGGTCGATTCGAATATTTAACTGGGTTTGAATGAATTGTCAACGCATCTATTGGTTCTGGTGGTGGCTGCCGTGGAGCTTAATAACTTTGTTGATTTTGGGGAGCATTTTGTCTGGGAACAGAATTTTGTTGTCGTTGATAATTTGCTTGTCTAGGGATTGATGTTTGCTGAACAGGCCTATGGTTATTATGCTGCTGATTGTTGTTGGGTTGAGATAATCTAGTTGGATACGATAATTCTGGGTAGAATGGTTGGCGTAATTGAGCTTGATGAGCATTCTGGTTCACTCGTTTTGGTGGTAATTGGGGCGGCTCAGGATGATGGAGCCTTCTGCTGGAATTGCTATTAGCTATAGCATATTGTGCTCGATAGTTCTAGCTTTCCAGCTTCAAACACAAATGCAATGCTTGAGGAAGATCCACAGGCTATCGGATTCCCAGGAGTCTGGGTAAGTCTCCCTTGAGGCCTCTTATGAATGTGTCTAGGGCCTTATCCCCGTAAGTTTACATAAGCAGGCTTAGGGACTCGTTGTTGATGTCCATACAGCTGATCTTGTTAAGAATTAGCGATAAATGCGCGTACACGACCTGATAAAATTCCTGGTTTGATAGTTGTCCTTGAACCAGCGAGGTCATTTGGTATTCTAAAGTACCAAGGTCTCGCTTGTCTGCATAATACTGGGTCAAGGAACGGGAGATGCATTTCCAGTCCAGGCGCGTATTGTACGATTCGAGAACGTTATCCGCATTTCCTACAATCTTATTCCGAATTACGTTGAGTATGCCAAAATATTTTGGCGGTCCATTCATGGGATCATAGATTTTTAGCATCCTTTCGACGCTCTTGCGCCGGGAACGGAATTCTCCTGGTTGTCCGGAGAATTCACGCAAACTACGAACGATATCTGGAATCTTATCTAGATCGTTCAGATTACCGCTTTGTTCCGGTAATATTGATTGATCAACTCCGGAGAACTGATCCGCGTGGGGATTCATAATCGATTGTAACATTGAATTTCCTTCTGATTGAAGGACTTCTCGAATCATAGTGGAAATTAGTGTTTGGAGTGCAGGGGTTGGGACATGAGAACCTTGAGAGGTGCTTGGGTTATCTTGAGTAGGGTCAGGATGCGTAGGAGGGTCGAGAAGGGATGGTAGTAGTATATGGTTATTGGTTGCCATTTTTAATTAGTTTTTACTAAAGACTGGGGCAATATGACAATGGCAAGCAATCAAGTTAATTATAAGTTTTTCACTTAATAGTTGATTTGATATCTTAAGTCTAATTAATTTGATTGATCTAGTTCAATTATTTTCTTCGTTAAAAATTGTAAAAATTATAATTATAAATTTTCTAAAGTTAAAAGAAATTTTTTCACTTTGTTGTTGATAAATATATAAATTAAAATAAAATTGTCAAATGTAAAAGAAATAAAAAAAACATAGAAAATTTGTACACTTCAAATATTTAAACAAACACACTAACGATAAATCTCTCATGAGATAAAATTCCTTATGTCAAAAATTAATATAAAAGGAAGACATTTGTACACAAAATAAATCTTCAATTTTATAACGTTCAAGCAAACAGTTTGTTTTATTTAAAATATTTTTCTACACAGTTTTTCTATACAGTTTTTCTACACAGTTTTGTATGCAGTTTTCAAATCAGTACATTAATTAACTACACAGTTGATACTGTTGATACACAGTCCAACTAAATATAACAAAATAACCAGTGCCGAACATTTTGGTCCTTCAGAGCCATAGAAAAAATATAATCAGCAAACATTTTAGTGTATGGTGTTAAATTTACAAACCATTTCAAATTTTAAATTAAATAACTAAATCAGTGCATGACCCCTTAATCCAAAATAAAAACAAATTTAATAAACACAAGTTACAAGTGAGGAATCAGAGGAAACAGAGCTGGAAAGGAAGAAATTCACGGAGTGGGACTCAACAAAAGGATTCTAAACTAGGGCTTTTAAGGAGGGATACAATACAATAATTTAGAAGATATAAATCAAAGTGAGTACAATTTGTTCGTTACTTATTTGCACATAAGCATACAATATATACAATAGTATTTTTAAATTTATTAAAATAAATGGGTGTATCAAAATTATTTGTTAAACCTGCAACCAAGTCTCAAAAGACTTTAAAAATTTTAAAAAGACCGTAAGCCCTACTCGCGTACGAAAAATTACATTAGCACGCGCCTCGATCTCTTAGAAATTAATTTATCGAATATTGAAAAAAGATATGAGATAATTTATGATAATAAGGAGATTGAGAAGGAAGTTTTGGAACAATTAGATTTTACATATGATGAGGCAAAAGAAGTATACGTTCTGCACAAGTCACAACTTTTAGATGAGCTGCAGAAACTTGAAACATCCACTCAAACAAAGCCTGAAGAGTGTTCACATCCGTCAGAGTCTAAGAGTTCCCATGAGGTTCACCTTCCGAAAATCCATCCGCCTTCATTTACAGGTGAATATGAGAACTGGCGTTCATTCCACGACCAATTCGTTTCACTCGTACACAGCAACACATCCTTATCTAAAATAGAAAAATTACATTATTTAAAATCATGTTGTAAAGAAAGTGCTGGTACAGTACTTGATCACGTCAATGTGGACGACGTTAGTTACGACCAAGCGTGGGAACTTTTAAAATCCCGCTATGATTTCAAACGGATTTTAGTGAACCAGGAATTGAAGTTGTTTTATGATTTGCCAGTCGTCCGAGAAGAATCTGCCATTGGAATCCGTGAACTTTTGGATAACTCGACGAAAATTTTACATTCACGGAAGAATCTTGACTTGCCAGTGCAGCATTGGGATGTAATTATCATATTCTTGATGTTAAAGAAACTTCCGAAATCAACTCAGTCATTGTGGTCATTGTCACAGTCATTGTCTTCCCTGCGGACAAAAAAGGAAATTCCTACTTTTAAAGAATTTTTTGAGTTTTTAGAGACAAAATTCCGAACACTAGAGATAGTGGATCAGTAACAAAATACAAAGCCCCCAACACAAAAAAGGTCTCACAAGAACGTCTTCCATGCCAATACGGTGGCAAAGGAAAATTTCAGTTGCAAGGTTTGCCACGAAGGTATTCATTCATTGCGAGCCTGTAACAAATTTTCAAATATGGATGTAAGAACCAGGCAGCGTGTTATTAAACAATTAGGTAATTGTTTTAATTGCTTGGCTTATAGCCACAAAACAAATAGTTGTCCGAGCAACAAATCCTGCCATTTTTGCCAAGAGCGTCACAATTCCATGCTTCATTTTGACACAAACAACAATTCAAATCTGTATAAGGCTCACCCACAATCAGCTTTCCCTTCTAATCAGTTACAACCAAATTACAACACACAGCAATCATTTTTTCACTCTAATCAAATACACAACACTAACCAATTCCCCCCTGCTCAAGCATCGTTGCAACCATCCACTCATATCTACCCAAATAATAGTAATAATAATACATTTATGCCCCAAACCCAAACACACAGAATAAATATCAATACAAAACACACCATATATCAATCCAAATCAATCCAAATACAGCTTCATTTCATCCTTCTGATGAACAACAGTCACCGGCAAACTGCTTCCACAATAACGACCATACCAACACACAAATTTTATTGGCAACAGCTATCGTCAAGGTGAAATCTGCTAATGGCGACTATATTAGCTTGCGAGCTTTGCTTGATCCCGGATCACAAGCAACTTTTATCACCGAATCAGCGGTACAACTTTTAAAGTTGAAAAAACAAAAAACGTGTTTTGATGTCCAAGTTTTAGGACAAGTTAAAAATGGTTAGTTTAGTTTTAGTTTTAAATGCATTTTATTTTCTTAATCACTAACTCTTACGTACTAAGAGTAACAAAAAATGCTTAAATGCTAGCTTAAAATTACTTAACAATCTTATACTAACTTACTGGCCCCACACAGGCACTCTAAGTTACTCTGAATACTTATATCTATGTCTTTCGACTGCATTTACATTTTAATTATAAATATTTACTTTATATACTTAAGGCTAAGAAAGTTAAAAATGGTTCCTGTCAAAACTTTATTGAACTCAACCTGGGTTCCAATTATTCAGACTTTAGAATTTCGACACGAGGTTACGTGTATAAAACCTTAACAGGGTTTTTGCCGAGTCGCGAGGTGTATCCAAATAAATAGGCACACCTACGAGGTCTGAAATTAGCAGATCCTACCTTTAACCGACCCACCAGTATCGACTTACTGTTGGGAAATGAAATATTTTGTGAGGCGGTTTTACCTGACATCATAAGAGGAGCAGAGTTAATTGCACCCATCGCCCAAAAAACCCAGTTTGGCTGGGTAATATTAGGTAAAGTTCCCCTCGAAACACCACCCTCAATTCAGGTATTCACCCAATTTTCCGACATAGACACACAATTAAGGAAATTTTAGGAAATTGAGGAATCACCATTCGAAAAGGCTCTAAAGAAGAAAATGCTTGCGAGGAACATTTTTTACAAAATGTCAAGCGTTTGCCGGGAGGGCGTTTTGAAGTTGCACTCCCTTTCAAAGGAAGTCAGCGTCCAGCACTTATTTCAATCCAAAAGAATAGCCTAAGTATGTTCTATAGGCAGGAAAAAAGACTGCTTACCAACCCAACACTTTACAAGGACTACAATAAATGTATACAGGAATACTTACAGCTCAACCAGATCCAGATTCATCCAGATGATGCATACTACCAACTCCTATATTGGCGAGAGGATCCAACAACTCAAATCAAACTTTTTAAGGTAAAGGTCTTAATGTTTTGCACATCTCCTGCTCCATATCTGGCAAATCGTACGCTGCAGAAACTCACTGATGACGAAAAGGCAACATACCCACTAGCAGCTCAAATGATATGGAAAGATATGTACTCGTACATTGATGATCTCGTGTCTGGGGCAGATTCCATACAAGCAGCTAAAGAAAAATTTGAACAAATTTCGAAGCTACTTCTTTCCGCTGGGTTTCATCTCAGAAAATGGATGAGCAACAGTCAACAGTTCCTGAATTTAATACCGAAGGAAGACCGCGATACCAATGTTTCTCTTAGCCTTGGAACAACACAACACACGAAAACGTTGGGAATCAATTGGCATCCTAGTTCAGATATGTTTTAATTTCAGAAGCTCGCCGTCGAGGAAGTGGTTTCAAAACGGACCATCCTATCAACGATTGCGCGTCTCTTTGACCCCCTAGGATGGATTTTGCCTTGCATTGTTAAGGCGAAAATTATCATGCAACAATTGTGGCTACATGGTCTATCATGGGATGACCCTATTCCGGTGGAAGTACGTCGAGAGTGGTTGTCTCTTCAACAAGAATTGGCCATGATTGAAGACATCCAGATTCCCAGGTGGGTAAACACGCAAGGACAAAATGAGCAGTTGGAACTCCACGGATTCAGTGATGCATCCATCAAGGCGTATGGAGCTGTGGTCTATCTCCGAGTTTTGGACTGCAACAACATCACAGATACACATTTACTCATATCCAAAACCAGAGTAGCGCTACTCAATACGGTTTCACTGCCAAGATTGGAGCTTTGTGGTGCAGTAGTCCTGGCAAAGCTTCTGAGCTACACCATATCCGTTCCCCCAGTGCAAAACATCAAAACATATGCGTGGACTGACTCCACAATCACCCTCAGCTGGATATCCGCACCACCGACGCGATGGAAAACATTTATCGCAAATCAAGTAGCTGAAATTCAGAGACTGACGAATGTCAGCATTTGGCGACACATCCCCACCAAATTCAATCCAGCGGACCTTGTATCGCGTGGTGTATTGCCCTCAATACTTAAAAATAACACACTCTGGTGGAAGGGACATTTTAAAATTAATCCAAACTCACTCGAAACTCACAAACTGTTTACGAATGTTGGCTTATGTGAAAAGATTTGCCAATAACACACGGAAAACAGAAAATTCAAGGTTAAAATCAGTTTTGTCACCAAGTGAAATCAACTCTAGCTTGCACACAGCTGTACGAATGGTGCATCAGGAAATGCTTCCTGATATCTTCAAAGAGTTGCGTAAAAATAAGCCAACCAAGGTGTACAAAACTCTCACCCTTTATATTGATGGAGAACAAATCGTAAGAATAGGCGGCAGATTAAAGAATTCTGCTCCAACTTATGACCAAATGCACCCCATGATTTTAAAACCAAACCACCGCTTCACGAAACTCATCGTCAACATCGCTTACTTGCGACACCAATTTTGGATTTTTAATGTGAAGAGAATGGTGAAAAAACACATCCACCAATACACCATATGCTTTCGATACAAACCCAAGCCCATGCAACAGCTAATGGGTAATCTACCAACTCCAAGGGTAACCATATCAAGGCCATTTACGCATACAGGTGTTGACTATGGTGGACCCATGGAAGTAAAGGCCTGGAAGGAAAAAGGATCGAAAATGCTGAAGGGATAATTTGCAATATTCATTTGTTTAGCAAGAAAAGCCATTCACCTGGAAGCCGTTACAGACGTAACTACACAGGGCTTCCTTGCGGAATTCCGCCGATTCACAGCACGACGCGGAATTTGTTCCAACCTGTATAGCGACTGCGGTAGCAATTTCAAAGGAGCTAACACGGAGCTACTGAAAATGCTTAAGTCTGCCCAGCACAACTACAATGAGATCGCCGATTCAATTAGCAAATTAGGAACTAAATGGAATTTCAATCCTCCTGCTTCTCCTCATTTCTGGGGACTATGAGAAGCAGGAGTGAAATCGGTCAAATTCCATTTAAAACGAGTTGCCCGGAACGAAGCGTTAAACTTCGAGGAGCTCAGCACGCTTCTATCTCAAATAGAAGCATGTCTCAACTCGAGACCCCTCTGCCCGTTATCCGACAACTTCGACGATTTTATCGCACTTACACCAGCACACTTTTTGACCGGCACTTCATACAACGTTGTGCCAGAAGCAGACCTAGCAGCAGAAAACATTGGATATATCGACCGATGGAAACGATTACAAGACTCACTACAATCGTTTTGGAAGGAATGGAGCCGTAAGTATTTAACTCGTCTTCAAAATCGCCCAAAGTGTTTGAAAACGGAGAAGCAACCCAACGTTGGAGACTTAGTCCTGCTAAAGGACGAACGGCTTCCACCATCGAAATGGGTTTTAGCTCGTATCACGGAGACTTATCCAGGAGCTGACCAACTAATCCGAGTAGTGAAGCTAAAAACTCAAACAGGAGAATTCAAAAAGCCAATAACGAAGATATGTCCACTACTATGTAACGTAGTCATTCATTGATCTTCGGTGAATATAGACGTGTTTCGGCTTGTGTTTGACTGACTTAGTGATTCCAACAAAAGAGACATTTGACAAACTTAATATAGGGCCCCAATTAGCCCAGTGGTAGTGCGTCCGGTTACCAAGTAAGAGGACCTGGGTTCGACTCCAGGTCGATTAGATTTTTTTTTTTTTTTTTGTATTAAAAATCAAATAAAGTAAAGTGTAAACAACAACACGCGATGAATTCTGGAGAGCGGACCGCTATGCGAACAGCGAGACCAGCTGCCAAATCAGGCGATGCATTGGCGGGTACATCAAGCCCAACAGAAATAGTTGGCGAACCAATGATGAAGAGAAAGAGGAAGCTAAGGCCGACTCCTAAGCGTCCCTCCCTTTCAACTTCCACTGAAAAGCTGCCCACTGTGGGGGGGAAGGGGCGTGAAATACTATGTAATAAATTGAAAATAAAATATCTTTATTTTTTGTGTAGAGAAGTGTATAAAACCGATGTTTGATTTGATCGTTACAATTTATTCCTTTTCGAATGAAAGTTTGCGATAGAGTGAGTGTTTTACATATTTTCATTTTGACAGATTGATTTTAGTACAATTGATTACTTTAGTACATGCATAATTAAGATCGTAAGATAAGATAAAGTAGTGTGATTTCATATTACAATAAGTAGATGATTAAGAATAACTAGTTGATTTAATCAGTTACAACGAGTTTTCATATTTTAATAATGTATGATCTTCGTTAACTCCCCGGCCGTGCGCGATGTTGAAGCGAACAGAACTGCCATTTCATGACTGGTGTCCAGGACATGAACCCTTTCATCCGTGTTCTACCATAGTGGTGGATCTTGGTGTGGTGTATTCGTTGTTTCACTCCAACAGATCAGTTTACCGAGTTGGGTTGTTTTTGGTGTTGTGCGGTATACGTGTGCCTAACGTAATTTATTGTAGTGCTGCTCTTTTTTTTTTTTTTTTGCTGGGTAAAAATGTGAAAATTAGACATTAATATCAGGTGAGTGATTTAAATTTGTTATTAGATTATTATGTATGTAATTATTTTGCAATTTTTAAACTTATATAATTCGTTGTGACAGTTCTACTTTCGTCGCATAGTACATAGGTTCCGTTATCCTAAGCATCGATGGACAAACGTAATTCCATTGAAGGTATTTGGGGTTTGTTTTGATTCGTGTGGTCTCCCGACCACATTTATTTCGCATTTATATACATGCGAAAGTACATAATGGTTAGTGTAGTGTGGAGTGCCCTTGTCATCTTCTAATGCCTGGCTAAAAGAAACTTAAAGATTCATTAGAGTTGGTTTTTGTTTTGTTTTGATAAAAGTGAGAAAAAAAACTAGTGCATAATAGAAGAAAAAATAAATAAAGAAAGAAACGATAAGCGCGTTTATGTGTTTATGTGTGAAGTGTTGTGTTATTTGATTCGCGACGGTTCGTGATACTATGTATGTACATAAAGAAGTGCAATATGACTGCAGAGGGTGCAATGAACTGGAACATTAAAAAACTGGAACATGTAACAGCTGATAATATGATATTGTAGTGCATGCAATTATATACTGACATACTGTGTTGTATGTCTCCGCCGAGAATTGATGTGATTCGGCTTTTCTTATAGAAAAATAAAAATAGTGATTCCGTGTTCTTAAGCTAAATTAGTTGCAATACGGTTAATTGGATAAGTGGCCCGGCGGTTAGCGGCGCAGTGTTTGTCATCGAATTTTGGGACACGGGTTCGAATCCCGGACCAAACCAAAAACTTTTTTTTTTTTTTTTTTTCTCCTCAAATTGTGTGGTTTCAAAACAAAACCAACAAATAAAAGGAAATAAAAAATCACGTGATGGATGGTGGAGAGCGTTCTGCTCTTCCCATAGTGGAAGTTACAAAAGACAACAACAGTGTTGCCGGTGCCGTGGCGAAAGCCATTAAAAGGAGGAGGAGTTTAAAATCCCCTCCTAAATTAACAAAAAAAAGAACAAATGCCGTTGTATCTGAGGATGATGAATATTACGAAGGGGGCAATAACAACTTTGCTTCCCTAGCGGCATCCGAATCGGATGATGAGGATGAAATGTTGAAAGACATTAGCAGCAGCATAAAAAAGCTGCAAGAGAAAATGCTTGCTGTTAAGCTAAAACAAGCTGCACGCAGGCAGAAGGAGAAATTAGAGGCAGAAAGCGCCCAACAAAAAAAACAACACGAGCAGAAACAACAACTGCAGCAACAACAAAACCAGCAGCAGCAGAAACAACCACTGCAGCTGACAAAACAGCAGAAGCAGAAACAACAGCAGCAGCAGAAACAGCAACAGCCGCAAAAACAACAACAGCTGAAAAAACAACAGCAGCAGCAACAACAACAGCAGCAGCAGCAACAACACCAGCAGCAGCAACAACAACAACAGCAGCAGCAGAAGAAGAAGGAGAAGGTGCCTCCTATCAACACCTATAAACTAGAGGTAAATGAAACCAAGGACCTGTGTAAGTTGGTCATTGGTAATACTTTTAATATCAAGAGATTGGGGAACGATCGCCATGTCATCCACTGTAATACAGTGGAGGGCTACGCGAAAGTTAAAGAGCTCCTAAAGGAAACGACGACGGAGCACTACTCATTCACACCGAAGTGTGAAAAGCGGCAATCGATGCTGTTGAAGGGGTTGGAACCGTCTTCTGATCCTGAGGAGATCCTGGCACTGCTCAAAGAGAAGGAGTGCGAAGGACTCAAGTTTGTGGGGGTAAAGCCATTTACCACAGCTAGAGCCAGACGGGAGAAACGGAGTCTGCCGTTCTTCTTGGTGCAGCTCAGTCCCGAAAGTCGTCTGGATAGTCTAAGGAGAATCAATGTCCTAGACTACCAGGTGATTCACTGGGAAAAATTAAAAAGGAGCGAAGGCGTTATACAATGCGTTCGCTGCCAGAGGTTCGGGCACGCCGCGTCGAACTGCCAAATGCAGCCTCGATGCGTGAAGTGCGCAAAGAACCACAGTTCCGAGGAGTGTGCTCTGGGTAGGGACGGAGCATCCGATAGGACGCAGCTCTCGTGCGTGTTATGTGGGAACGTGGGACACACCGCAAACTATCGGGGTTGTCCTAAGTTCGCCGACATAAAAAAAGCAAAACTGGCTCGGCAGCAGAAGGTAGAGGTCAAACGTTCACCAGTTAGATTCCAAACACCAGCCGTCACGTCCCAAATTTCCTACGCCCAAATGGCGTCAGGTAGAGGGGCTACGGTACAGCAAGCGACTGTTGCTTCTCAGGCGCCATTGCCGAGAACAACGGAAGCTGCACCTAACATGCTGGCCATCTTGCTCGCAATCCAAGGGCAGATGGCTCAGCTGCAAAAGCAGGTGCAAGAACAGGCCAAGCGGGTGGACCAGATCTACGCGCTGCTGCCGGGCCTAACGCAACACTTGTCGTAATGGGTACGCACATGGTGGAGCAAACTTTGAAGGTCCTTGCGGTGAATGTTAATTCACTAATTAGGATCGAACGAAGAGCCGCGATGTTTAAATTGCTACAAGACCAAACTCCTGATGTGCTTTTCGCTAGCGAAACCAAGCTAACCGATAAGCACAAACTGGAGTACAATAATTATATTGTTAGAAGAAGAAATCGGCCCAGATCCCAACGTGGAGGCGGTGTCGCGATCTTCATTAAAGAAGGTATAAAATTTCACAGAGTGTACAAGGGAGTGTTGCGCAGGTTCCGGGTGTTAGAGGCAGTCGTCGTTTACATCCCGCTCCGCAGTGGAAAGCGGCTGTACTTGGCCTCTGTTTATGCACCTGAGGCTTCACAATCCACCCTATTCATTACAGAGCTCGACACGCTTTTTCGACTTCTAAGGCTGGAATCGGGGGAGAATTATTTTATAATCGGCGGGGATTTCAACGCTAAACACAGAGATTGGGGAAATAATTTGCCAAATACTAGAGGGAACCTACTACTCGATTGGTGGGGTCAGCATGATGTCATGTACAGACTCGGTCTTAAAGCGACGGATAACCCGTCGTTTCCCAGAGGCGGGTCTTATTTGGATCTACTGCTGTACGACGAACGTATACGACTGACAGGTACGAATTTACAAACATTAAACTGTCTGCGCACATTCGTGTATGACAGCGACCATTGCGGTTTTAGCACCGAAATTACGGTTCCCAACGAAATTGCGGAATTGGAGGAGTTTGTCCAAAGATATTCTTACAACTACAGTAAGACTCGATGGACGCGCTTCTCCGCAACCTTGAACAGAGCGCTCTCCTCGAACACGCTCCACCCACCGTCCAATAGGAATTTGTCAAACGAGGAGATCGACAATTACCTAAAACAAATGGACGAGACAATTAAACAAACTATGGACACTACAATACCGCGGTATCGACGTACGACTAACGAAGACCTGTTCCGCAATCCTACTATTGACGCACTGCACCGACAGAAAAGTAGACTTCTGACAAGACTTAAAAATTTGTACAGACAGTTAACTGACCGACGAGACCCGGAGATTAGGACACTGAAGTCGTCGATTAAAAATATTCAAACGCTAATAAAAGAAAATTACAGAATTTCTGTAAGTTTGTATTGGAACAACAAGGTTCGGGCTGTAAACACCAGCAACCCGAATATGTTTCCGCAAATAAATAAACTATTTCGGAGAAAAAATCAAAACGACCTTCAGTGTCTTAAAATAGCCCGGACAACAGACAACGAACGGTTACTGACAATAGCAGGCATTGATCCAAGTGAGGCCGCTGATGATGACGACTTTTTTGTGATCGAGGATCCACAGGAGAAGGTTGAGGCCATAGGGGCGACTTTCCAGGAAGTATACAAGGCCATTGACAACATTGGCCCTAATTATGACCTGGAAGGTCGCGTCTTGGTGCACGACTTCTGCATTCGAAATGAAATGGGGAACTGGCGATCCGAGGGCTCTGGTTTCACCCGGTTTAGCGACGAAAATATGGCCAATAATGTCATCGCCAGAGAGGGTGACCTACCCCCATTCATTT
Organism: Volucella bombylans; assembly: GCA_949129095.1. Classification (NCBI taxonomy): domain Eukaryota; kingdom Metazoa; phylum Arthropoda; class Insecta; order Diptera; family Syrphidae; genus Volucella; species Volucella bombylans. Next base: position 302,377,788 of record OX422140.1, read on the forward strand.
CGAAGGAAGAACTCCATGAGATCTTCGACACAATCAGGGCTAAGAAATCAGTGGGGACCGATGGTATTCCGAACATCGTGCTTCGACATCTTCCTCTAGAAGCGGTGGACATTTACACCACCCTGTTTAATAATGCAATGAATAATGCACATTATCCAGCGCATTGGAAAACGGCGGTGGTTCAACCCATCCCCAAAAAGGGAAAGGATATATCCAATCCGGCGAATCTCCGGTCGATAAGTCTCCTTCCGAATATCAGTAAGGTTTTTGAAAAGGTAATCAATAGAGCTCTGTCTAGATGGGTTGAGGACAAACATATAGTTCCGGATAATCAATTCGGTTTTAAGGCGGGACATGATATCTCACATGCCGCGTCTAAACTGGTGTCCGATATCCAATGGAATAAAGGCAAAAAACAATGCACTGGTGCCTGCCTTGTTGACTTGGAGAAGGCCTTCGACACCGTATGGTTAGAGGGTCTTTTCTATAAACTAACTAGGCTGGGGATCAGTAAACCACTCTTGTACATTCTTTATAATATGCTAACTAACAGACAGTTCATCGTGAAGAATGGTGATGTGACTTCTGTTGGAATATTTCAAATTAAAAATGGTCTTCAGCAAGGCGCGGTCAATTCGCCGATCCTATTCAACATTTTTACAAGCGACTTGATAAGTTCACTTCCCCATACTATTGCGTACGCAGACGATTTGATAGCGTACAGAACAGGTCCAAAAATCGAGGTCATTAATACTCTCTTGCAGCGTGACTTCGATAAGATAAGACGATTTTGCGATGACTGGAAGTTGAAAATCAACTTTCAGAAGTCGGAAACCATTCTCTTTAGGACGCCGTTGTCTGGAGCCTCTAGGGATACCAGAAAAAATTGGCGAAAGTTCTCAATCATTGGACAGCACGGACAGCCTCTTGCCTGTCGAAATGTAGTCAGATACCTTGGAATCTGGCTAGATCAGTTTCTGTATTTTGGCAAAAATGTAGATGCTGCTCTGGCCAGAGCTAAAGGCGCTTTTGCCCTTACAAAGAGACTGTTTTATAGCAGCCAACTCGATGCGAGGGTAAAGGTAATCTGCTACATGGCCCTTATTAGGCCCATGCTGGTATTTGGTTGTCCCGTGTGGTTCAATGTACGAGCAAGCTTAATGGAAAAGATTCGGGTGTTTGAGAGGGCTTGCCTTAGGGCTTGCCTTCGCTTGTACAGAACACCAGAGTCGGAGTACAAAAAATTTTATCCTAATGAGGTCCTTTACAACAGGGCGAACCTAATACGAGTGGACAATTTCGTAGTTAAGCTGACTCGAAGGCACATTGCAAGAGCAATGACCTCGACGAATAACCTAATATCTGGGGCTTACTACCCCAATTACCTTTACCACGAGAGTGTGCGCTCTGACGGCTTCGTTCCACCGGAAGCATTCCTCTACCTTGATCAGATAGGGTTGATCCAGGATAGATCAGCGGTGCCGTTAATCTTCCATGTCGCTCGGACAGCTGGGGACAGGCGACTCAACTACAACAGAGACGTCGCACACGGCAGTGTGGATCGCCTCAGGTTCAGTAGGGCGGTGGGGAATCGCGATAAGAGGGATGTCATTCGGCAGCACCAGCATTTCTGGTGGTTGAATGATGGGGAAGATGTTTCGTCGTCGTTTCCGTCAATTACAGACCAGCCTCACTAATGAGGCAGAGCTGACCAATCCGTTTTCTTTGTGAATAGCGATGGCCAGCTTGCATAGGTTTAGGGTAGCATTTAAGAAATATATACATATATTAGTATATACCTTTGTATATGATAATATATGTGTATAATTGTGTATAATGTCTATGTGTGTGTATGTCTGCATTGTGTATTTAGGTTAGGTAGGCTAAGGTTTATTTTAAGTTAGATATTAAGTTTTTATAAAAAATCAAAAAATATGTCCATATGCTAAGTTTTTGTTAACAAATATTTTTTCTTAGCCTTAAGTATTCAAAATAAATAGTTCTAAGTAAAATGTACATAAAGTCGAAAGACATAGTTTTAAGAATTTAGAGTAGCTTAGAGTGCCTGTGTGGGGCCAGTAAGTTAGTATAAGATTGTTAAGTAATTTTAAGCTAGCATTTAAGCATTTTTTGTTAGTATGTAAGAGTTAATTAGTAAGAAAATAAAATGCATTGAAAACTGAAACTGATGTTTTCATTTCAGAAGCTCGCCGTCGATGAAGTGGTTTCAAAACGGACCATCCTATCAACGATCGCGCGTCTCTTTGATCCCCTAGGATGGATTTCGCCTTGCATTGTTAAGGCGAAAATTATCATGCAACATTTGTGGCTACATGGTCTATCATGGGATGACCCTATTCCGGTGGAAGTACGTCGAGAGTGGTTGTCTCTTCAACAAGAATTGGCCATGATTGAAGACATCCAGATTCCCAGGTGGGTAAACACGCAAGGACAAAATGAGCAGTTGGAACTCCACGGATTCAGTGATGCATCCATCAAGGCGTATGGAGCTGTGGTCTATCTCCGAGTTTTGGACTGCAACAACATCACACACACACATTTACTCATCTCCAAAACTAGAGTAGCGCCACTCAATACGGTTTCACTGCCAAGATTGGAGCTTTGTGGTGCAGTAGACCTGGCAAAGCTTCTGAGCTACACCATATCTGTTCTCCCAATGCAAAACATTAAAACATATGCGTGGACTGACTCCACAATCACCCTCAGTTGGATATCTGCACCACTGACTCGATGGAAAACATTTATCGCAAATCGTGTAGCTGAAATTCAGAGACTGACGAATGTCAGCATTTGGCGACACATCCCCACCAAATTCAATCCAGCGGACCTTGTATCGCGTGGTGTATTACCCTCAGTACTTAAAAATAACACACTCTGGTGGAAAGGACCAGCCTTTCTTCAAGAACGATGGGAATTTTCCATTCCAACACAGCCCACGCAACTCGACACAGAAGAAGAGAAAAGAGAAATCAAAACTCTTCTCGCTATAAATAATGAAAATGACATTTTAAAATTAATCCAAACTCACTCGAAACTCACAAACTGTTTACGAATGTTGGCTTATGTGAAAAGATTTGCCAATAACACACGGAAAACAGAAAATTCAAGGTTAAAATCAGTTTTGTCACCAAGTGAAATCAACTCTAGCTTGCACACAGCTGTACGAATGGTGCATCAGGAAATGCTTCCTGATATCTTCAAAGAGTTGCGTAAAAATAAGCCAACCAAGGTGTACAAAACTCTCACCCTTTATATTGATGGAGAACAAATCGTAAGAATAGGCGGCAGATTAAAGAATTCTGCTCCAACTTATGACCAAATGCACCCCATGATTTTAAAACCAAACCACCGCTTCACGAAACTCATCGTCAACATCGCTTACTTGCGACACCAATTTTGGATTTTTAATGTGAAGAGAATGGTGAAAAAACACATCCACCAATACACCATATGCTTTCGATACAAACCCAAGCCCATGCAACAGCTAATGGGTAATCTACCAACTCCAAGGGTAACCATATCAAGCCAATAACTAAGATATGTCCACTACCATGTAACGTGACCAATACAGACTATTCCATAGTATAATGCAAAAACGCACGCAACACGAAAAACCTATATATTACACTTAAACTAAAAACCAAATAATATATCAAATATAACAATAAAAAATGAATAATAAATAAAAATAAAAAAAATCTTATAAACTCAAAATATACTCACTATGAAATACAGTCCACTTTAATAAAATTAAAATTACCGGCAGTAGCCGCCGATCAACTTATGTACATCCATAATATGCAAACATCTGTCCATGAAAGTAATTCGGGCAATATCCGCTTTAACTGTCCAGTTTTGAAATCCCAAATTCTCCAATGCGTCTTCTGTGCTGCTTTCATGATTAGCTGCAAATATTCAAGAAAACGAAACTTATTAAATAAGGAATAAAATTCAAAATCTAAAGACAAATATCTCAATCATCATCACAACAAAACATAATAAATCATGCAACAAATCTCACAGTTGAACTAATGTCTACACATCAGTAAACTATCACATCAATAGCACCAAATTAACGAAATCCACAACAAAACAATAACCCATAAATAGTTAAACATTCAAATTTCAACATCTCAAACAATAATAAAATACCCGCTAATTCACAACTCAAATCATCATTTCATTTAAAGTCAAAACCTTAAAATAATAAACAATAACAAATAATTAATTCCCTATCTCATGCAATTTTCACTTTTGACATATCATACACCCACACACGCAATAGAATCTAAATATATGTGTGCACATACGCACAACTCAAATATAGGTCATACGTGCAATCTCTACACAAATCAAATCTAGGTCATTCATATACCCAAAGCACATACATACACACACATACACATCATATAACAATCAATCAAAACACAAGTCCCCAAAATAATAAAATAAAATTTTATGTATAAAACCGAAAAATATATCTAACCACAAGCATCACACACATCACCAATAAAAATACACATTTCACACAGAATAATCATAAACTAAATAAAATAAAATAAAGAAAAAAGGGAATCACAAAAAAAAAACAAACATTAATCAACACAAAAACCAAATGGCACCGGTAAAGTGCGTACACAACACATAATCAATACAATAATAAACCAAAAAAGGATAAATAAACTAATGAAATTATAACATTGAAACATCACTCACCTGGATTTTAAAACACATACGAAAATAAACGAACTATATTAAAAATTCCCGCACTAACAAAAAACAAAAACTCAAATTTAAACAAAACCCGCACGGCTGCCATTATAGTTTACGCACAACTTGTCAGCCATCACAATTGAATTACGCACTCTTCTTCAACTATGCAATTAAAGAAAGTAGTGCAAAGAGGACAACACTATACAATTGAACTAATAGCCAAACATCAGAATTAGCATTCAGCCATTTAAGTATAGGGGTTGTTTTTTTTTTTTTTTTTTTTTCTTGGTTGCGCCAATGGATGTGGTAATCTTCATAGATGCGGTAGCCCGTGCCACCAACATGCACGATTCGCAACACCCGAATGTTCGATGCCAGGAGTGCGCCTACGTACTAATCCACACCACTACGTCCTTCAACCACTCTCCCCGCGGGACTGCCGTTAGGTATTACTTCGCAGGGCTGGTTAGCAGATCATGCTATTCTTCTTGTATTTGCTTCTTCAGCTCTTCTAATTTTTAAAATTCTTCTTAGCTCATTTTGCACAATTGTCACAAATGTGCCGATTTCCATCCAATTTTCCTCCGACTGCAACATTTGGTCTATGAGTAGTATTGGGCTGGGCAGATTAATTCTCCACTGCGAAAAACGTCGGCAATGAAATATGGCGTGCTCCGTATCTTCCTCCTCGTTTGAGCATTCTGGGCACAAAGGGGAGCTATCGTGTCCGAATCGGTGCAAGTATTTACGATAGCCGCCGTGACCAGATAGGAACTGCGTAAGGTGGTAGTTGTTATCCCCATGTGCTCGTTTTGTCCAGGTCTCGATGTCCGGGATCAACTTGTAGGTCCATCTGCCTTTTGTACTATTATCCCACCTGGCTTGCCAGAGGGCTGCTGAGACCGCTCGCTCTTCTCCTTTTATTCTTGCAATTTCACCTGCATCTTGTCGCCCTGGGGTTCTTCTATTATAAATTCTCAACATCTCGTCCGCGAGAATGTCGATCGGAATCATTCCTGCTATCACGAAGGCTGCTTCATCTGAGATTGTTCGAAATCCACAGATCGCTCTTAATGCACTGAGCCTATATGCGGACAACAGATTTCTCTTGTTTGCTTTTATGGCGAGTGCTCCCGCCCAGACCGGAGCAGCGTATAAGAGGACTGAGCTGACTACTCTAGATAGGAGAATCCTCCTGGCATATCCAGGTCCACCAATGTTTGGTAGTATTCTAGAGAGAGTTCCTTGCAGCAGTAAAGCCTTGTTACTGGAGTACTCTATATGTGCTTTGAACTGTAATCTGTTATCAAGTATTACTCCCAGGTATTTGATTGATTCTTTCGATCGGATTATTTGATATCCCACCCGTATATTGGTGTATTCCACAATTCTTCTACTGGTAATTAAGACGGCTTCCGTTTTATGGTCCGCTAATTCTAGACCAGCGGATACTAGCCAGTCTTTGATGCGAATAATCGCTACATTTGTGGCAGCCTCTATCTCCTTTATTTCTTTTGCCACCGTAACGACGGCAATGTCGTCTGCAAATTCGATTACTTGAACTCCTCTCGGCAACATAAGCCTTAGCACTCCGTCATACATAATGATCCATAGGAGTGGACCGAGTACTGATCCTTGTGGAACCCCAGCTGAAACGCTGTAGTATTTCAACCCTTCGTCAGTTTCATACTTAAGTATAGGGGTGCTCCTTTCGTTTTGTATCTCAATGTGTTTTGTGTTGTCTGTCCTTTTTGCAAAATATATTAATTTGGTTTCCTTTCATGTTAACCTTCAATAAAGTAGCAGATCTTCAAGCATGTAGCAGATGATCGAACCAAAGGGTGTTCCAGTACAAAGGAGAAAATAATTGCGAACTTTGTTCACGGCGGGGAGAATGTTGTTTATAAATATATAAATTAAAATAAAACTGTCAAATGTAAAAGAAATAAAAAAAACATAGAAAATTTGTACACTTAAAACATTTAAACAAACACACTCACGATAAATCTCTCATGATGTTGCAACGCAACATGAACCACCTGTAAAGTCAAACGACGTCATACCCACAATGCATTCGCCGTCGGCAACAATCAATGTCAACCACAAAACCCGCGACAACATAAATGCATCATGCCCAGCTGAACTACACACAAGATCCATGTGCGGGAGCTAACGCGGCGAAAACCACATTATCAGTTGGCTCCACCCACTGAGCTACAATTTCTGTGATATCAATCTGTGTGCGAGCACTCACTTGGTGGTTGGGGTCAATGATCTGCAACAATTGGTCAACGGCATACCATATGATGAACCATCGAAAGATGTGGGCGAACGGCGAAACCAGCTGATGCGGAGGTTTCCTTCGACGAGTAAGAAGCAGTAGAGGGCATTCCCAATATAAAACCGAGAGCGTAAAGTACTAAAAAATAATAAAGAAATTTGAAGAAACATAAGTACCTAGTTTGTCTTTTTTTGGTCAGTTTGTTTCCTTTTTTAATTTTGCGAGTGTCCTAGCGATACATAGTGGTCCTTCAAAACCGGATATAAGTATTCCATACGAGAGCAGTGCAAACGGTCTAAGAAAAATAAAACGTTCTTTTATATACGTACTATCAAATACGAGTAGTTCGGGTTTAAATTCAATATTTAAATAAAATATTCCGTGTGCGACTTGTAATTGACATTTCGTGCGTTCGAGTTACTCATTCATCATCATTCCTTAGAAGGATCTGGATTTGAGGAGCTGGTGCAGCGAGGGAGCAACGCTTAAGAACAAGTGTGTGGCAATTTATTTCAATTTTATTATTATCATAATTATAATTAATATAATAAATATAAATCGTGTGTGGTGTGTTCGACGGGTTGAAGTAACTCTTTCGCTTCAGTATGAGCAAAAGCAAAATTATAAATTTAATAGATGCGATTCAAACTATTCCGCAAGACTTAGATGCGGATTACAAAGCATATGTAGGTTTAGGAGTATCAAGGAAATCTGTTCACATGAATGATACACGTTTAACCAATTTGGAGGCTTCCTTTGATGAGGCTAGAGCGCTTCATCAAAAAATTGTTGAGGCTCCTACTGAGGAGGCAAAGGTGAAATATATGGAAGCGTTAACGTTCCCTAAGTTAAAGGAGCTATTCTTCCAGTATTCATGCGAGTTGAAAGAACAATTAGCAAATGTCGAGAATCAAAGTCTTTTCAATAACTCCGTAATAGGATCAAAGACACCGCTGGTAGAATTGAAGCTTCCTCCTATGAGAATTCCGACTTTTGATGGTTCGCTACAAATGTGGCCAGAATTCAAGGGATTGTTCGAAGGTTTAGTGAACAAGAATCCATCAATATCTGATGCACACAAGCTGCAATATTTGAAAGGCAATTTAACCGGTGAAGCAGCGCGTCTGCTACGAAATACCGATACCAATTTTGAAGCTGCATGGGAGTTATTGGTTAAACGGTATCAAAATATTCGATTGTTAAAGGACAATCAATTCAAGTTGCTGTTTGACCAGCCAAAGCTCACTCAAGAATCATCCGAGGATCTTATATTATTATTAGATACGACGAACGAAACACGGCAATCACTCAAGAATCTTGGAGTGTCCGTGGAAACCTGGGAAGACGTTCTCATTTTTCACACTGTTCAAAAACTCCCATTTACCATTCGAGGGCATTGGGAATCCCACATATCTACTCATGTGGACTATCCAACATACACCGTCTTAGAAGATTTCATTTTAATGAGATCAAGAGCCTTGGATGTAATTGGACACGCCCCATCAGGTGTCAATCAAGCAAAACCAAAAAGGGGTACATCAGGCACAATTCGAGTACACAATGCCACGATTCTAAAATGCTCAATGTGCCAAGGCTCACATTCCATTAGGAATTGCTTCAAATTTAAGGCATTAAACACGAGAAAAAGACAGGACATTGTAAAGAAAAGGAAATTGTGCTTCAACTGTCTGCCAGGCGCGCATCTTACACAGAATTGTACAAGCACCTTTACATGTTCCATATGCCACCAAAAGCACCACTCCTTACTTCATGTTAATGAGCCAATTAACGCAATTCATTCTAGTGAACCAGCTCAAACAGCAGCTGTTCAAAAACCTACTCTTACAGCTTCCTCTTCCATTCAACCTCCTCAATCAGGTACATTAGAGAACCCAACATCCTCCAATGCAACTGCTTCATCCTATAACGCGTGTATAGCCGAAAACAACCAAGGACATATTCTTCTGGCTACAGCCCTTATCAAGGCTTTGACAACAGAGGCAAATCGTTACTGATGCGAGCGCTATTGGATCCTGGATCAGAGGCTTCCTTTATAACTGAATCTGCGACTCAATTATTAAATCTAAAAAGGGAAAAGAGCTGCGTCAACGTCATTGGAGTAGGAGAAACCAATACAAATACCTCGAAGCACAAGGTTTCTCTCACAATAGTCTCGAATGTGAACGATAACTTCACCTTACAGCTGAATGCTTGGGTCCTACCCAAACTCACAGCTACTCTTCCAACGCACAATATTCCATGCGCTAATTGGAGTCACCTGCAAAATATCAAATTAGCTGACCCATTGTTCAATAAACTAAGTAAAATTGATATTTTACTAGGCAGCGATGTGTATCCATACATCATCCTCGATGGAATAGTTAAGGGACCACCAGGGACTCCTATGTCTCAAAGAACAGAATTGGGATGGGTACTCTCTGGAGGCGTCTCCCCCAGCAGCCACGCAAGAATAACATCTCTCCACATAACGATGGAAAATAACAGGCTAGACAACTTACTGCTGAGATTTTGGGAATTGGAGGAAGCGCCAAGGAAAAAACTACTGACACCGGAAGAAGAGAAATGTAAAATACATTTTTGCAGAACGCATCAGCGTAACACGGACGGCAAATATGTTGTTCAACTTCCATTTAAGGAAGGAACTCGCCCCTTGCTAGGTTTGTCTCAAAGATCAGCGCTAGTTAGGTTCATGCAGCTGGAACGAAAATTCCAAACAAATGTGGCGTTTTATGAGGAGTACAAAAGGGTTTTCAACGAGTATATGAAACTTAGGCATATGGAGCAGATAGACCCCACTATAGACCAATCCTCATTATTTCGTTCCCCATCACGCAGTGATGAAGGAATCTAGTTCAACCACAAAGCTGGGAATCGTTTTTGACGCCTCTTGCAAAACATCGGACGGAACATCACTTAATGATCATCTTTTCGTTGGTCCAAGATTGCAGGATGATATCTTTGATCATATTGCTCGATTTAGGAAGCACAAAATCGCATTTGTAGCTGACATCACTAAAATGTATAGGCAAATTTGGTTTCCACAGGCAGATTCGCTGTACCAACTTATCTTGTGGCGAGACGGCGAAGGAGAAGAGGTTAAGATATACCGTCTTAACACGGTCACATTCGGCACCGCCTCCGCCCCTTATCTAGCAGTTCGTACGTTACAACAACTTGCGGCCGATGAAAGGGATGATTATCCAATTGCGTCGAAAATTGTCAGGAGCAACTTTTACGTGGACGATGTGATTCATGGGGCAGATTCAGAAGCCGAAGCCATAGAGATGCAATTGCAGCTTCGAACAATGTTAAAGCGAGGAGGATTCCCACTGCGAAAATGGGTAAGTAACTGTGAGAGGTTGTTGGCATGTGTTCCAGAGGAGGATAGAGAAGTACAGCTACCATTATCATTCGACGAAGGAAACGCGATCAAAGCACTAGGCATCCAGTGGCATCCTGTAAAGGATAGGTTCACCTTCAAGATTTCTCTGCAGGACGAAAGGAAAACCACAAAGCGAACAGTTCTATCAGATATTGCGCGGCTATACGATCCAATGGGATGGATTTCGCCTTGCGTCATCGTGGCTAAGATGTTAATGCAAGAGATCTGGAAAGGAAAACAAACGTGGGATGCTGAACTCCCACCAATAATCTTGTCTGCGTCGCACAGCTTGAAGACAGAGCTTAACGCACTCAACGCCATCGAGATTCCTCGCTGGATAAATTTCATCAAGGATTCACAACACGAAATCCACGGGTTCTGCGATGCGTTGGAAAAGGCGTATGCTGCTGTCGTATACCTTCGAGTTATCACAGGAAATACAACAGTTTCACATTTGATCGTTTCAAAAACTAGAGTTGCACCGCTCCAAAAGAAGTCACTGGCGCGATTGGAACTATGTGGAGCACAAATGCTGGCGCACTTATTGGTGCACACCTTGAATACAATGGAGCTACAATCTGCAAAGATGTTTGCTTGGTGTGACTCACAAATCACACTTGCGTGGATAAAAGCCCCACCATACATCCGAACAACGTTCGTTGCCAATCGAGTGGCAGAAATTCAAGAGCTTACAGATCCTAAATGCTGGAATTACGTACCTTCTAAGGACAATCCGGCAGATCTCGCATCTAGAGGACTTTATCCAAGGGATCTAGTTAAAAATAATCAGTGGTGGCACGGGCCTAAATTTCTGCAGTCATTTGATGAGAAACTACATCAGCCATACGAAATCACACCAACGGACCTTGAAACAAAGGTACACAAAATGTTAAAAGGCAAAAACACTTTTGTCGCAGTTGGGTACCCCATAAAAAATATTTTTCAGCTCTGCGCTCACATTACCGCTTTCGAAGCAAATAACCTCATGACTCGTTTTTGTTCTCTACATCGTTTACTTCGGGCTACGGCGTATTGGCTTCGGTTTTTTACCAACTTGCGATTTAAGGCAAAAGGGATGTCGACCAGGATATCTGGATTACTTTCGGTCACCGAAATTTCCTCGGCTCAACGTCGATTGATCACCATCGTACAGCAAGAATTCTTCGCCGAGGAGATCTCAAAGGTAAACAAAGGTGAGACAGTCGGCAAGAGAAGCAAATTGGCAAGGCTCTCGCCAATTGTGGACGAATATGGGATACTGCGAGTTGGGGGTCGATTAGAAAATGCTGATTTACCCTATACACAAAGGCATCCGATAACATTACCATCAAAAACCACTCTAACATCATAGCAATTTTCATTTGCTTCTGTTCGAAGGCAATACACCTCCAGCTGGTAAGCGATTACACAACATCAGCCTTTCTTGCAGCGTTCAAACGTTTCATCGCGCGTCGTGGCATCTGCACAAATCTCTACAGCGATTGCGGCACCAATTTCAAAGGCGCAGCAAAAATCCTAGACTCAGAAAAATCACACATGTCAGAGCAATGGACAAAGGATATTGCCCAGCAGATGCAATCCAAGGGCACAACATGGCATTTCAACCCTCCTGCGGCTCCCCATTTCGGCGGACTGTGGGAAGCAGGCGTAAAATCAATGAAATACCACTTAAAGCGAATAGTTGGTCATTACACTCTCACTTTTGAGGAATACGCAACTGTGTTAGCACAAGTGGAGGCGTGTCTCAACTCCCGTCCACTTTGCCCATTAACTGAAGATCCAGATGATCTGTCCATTTTAACACCAGGACATTTCTTAATTGGGACATCACTTAACACCGCACCAGAAAGGGATTTAACCGAAGTCAAATCAAATATCCTAAGCAGATGGCAGCTCATGCAAAAAATTCAGCAAGACTTCTGGAGAAAATGGAGATCGGAATATTTGGTTCGGTTACAGCAGCGTCCAAAATGGCTTACACCAAGCCCGGTACTTAAGACAGGACAGTTAGTGCTCTTGACGGATGAGCAAACACCCCCCACTCTTTGACGACTTGGTAGAATCATAGATACGCATCCGGGAGCAGATGGAAAAATTCGAGTCGTCACTATCAAGACTGCAACTACATCTTTAAAGCGTCCAATAACTAAACTTTGTCTTCTACCCACGCAAAACGTATAAAGGGACACACACACACACCCACACTAATTTAATTGATGTTTCGTAATATTTTTTATTTAGTTTTTCTCGAATGAAAACAATAAGAATTAACTATAATGAATTTAATAAATATAATCTAATCCGCATAACCTATTATTGCCACACACCATTCAAACCACCTACTTTTTTTTTTTGCATGTACCAATTCACACGTCGAGGAGCTCAAGCCCAGCAAATATCATCTAGCAACATACGTCATTAATCGAATCAGAACATCAACGTCACACAACTGATGATAATAAGACCAGATAATCATCTAACACGGCTTTGATAACTCTTTCTGTGGCCGGGCAGGATGTTGCAACGCAACATGAACCACCTGAAAAATCCGACGACGTCATACCCACAATGCATTCGCCGTCGGCAACAATCAATGTCAACCACAAAACCCGCGACAACATAAATGCATCATGCCCAGCTGAACTACACACAAGATCCATGTGCGGGAGCTAACGCGGCGAAAACCACATTATCAGTTGGCTCCACCCACTGAGCTACAATTTCTGTGATATCAATCTGTGTGCGTGCACTCACTTGGTGGTTGGGGTCAATGATCTGCAACAATTGGTCAACGGCAACCCGTATGATGTACCATCGAAAGATGTGGGCGAACGGCGAAACCAGCTGATGCGGAGGTTTCCTTCGACGAGTAAGAAGCAGTAGAGGGCATTCCCAATATAAAACCGAGAGCGTAAAGTACTAAAAAATAATAAAGAAATTTGAAGAAACATAAGTACCTAGTTTGTCTTTTTTTGGTCAGTTTGTTTCCTTTTTTTAATTTTGCGAGTGTCCTAGCGATACACATGAGATAAAATTCCTTATGTCAAAAATTAATATAAAAGGAAGACATTTGTACACAAAATAAATCTTCAATTTTATAACGTTCAAGCAAACAGTTTGTTTTATTTAAAATATTTTCTACACAGTTTTTCTATACAGTTTTTCTACACAGTTTTGTACGCAGTTTTCAAATCAGTTCATTAATTAACTACACAGTTGATACTGTTGATACACAGTCCAACTAAATATAACACGGTAAAACAAAATAACCAGTGCCGAACACACTTAATAGTTGATTTGATTTGATTGATCTAGTTAAATGATTTTTGTCGTTAAAAATTGTAAAATATTGCTTACAGTAGAATTAGTTTCAACATCGCATGGCGGCTGACAGCTATTTGTCTCCTTTTTGCTTTCGGCTACTAGGGAGCCTCGTTTCCCTGGCTAACTAGGCACTACTTTAGGGCACCGTTTTTAAGAACTTTTTGAGGGTAATTTGTTCTTAGCACTTCTTGAGGGCACTTTGTTTTTTTGGCACTTCTTGAGGGCACTTTGTTTTAGCACTTCTTGAGGCACTTTGTTTTTGGCACTTCTTGAGAGCACTTTGTTTTTGGCACTTCTTGAGGGCACTTTTCGCGGGTAATGGGATCCACAACTTATTTTTTCCGCGGCGCGGGGCACATGTCACCTTTCGTACTACTTGACGACTTTAATTAAGTTGGGTCCCTTCTCGGGCGCCAGTTAAACTCTTACAAGTTAATTTTAATAAAAAGAATCTTTATTTCGGGCAGCGTTTCTGCCTATCAAAAGTACAATGTGTCCAAGAACTTAAAATCTAGAACTAAACTAAACTAAGAACTAAATCACGAACGGAACTCAGAATTGCAATCGTTGCAGGTGTCTGATGTCATCGAATATCTGACTGGGAACTGATGGGTTGCGCGTGTTAGATATCGGTGCGCGTGTTGCTGACTCAGTTTGCACTGTTGATAGAATTATTCGTTAACTTATATAAAACAAAGTACATACACATATTCCCAAGCGGTCGGTGTCTTGCCCCTCGTCTTTCTCCTTTTTAAGACTTACAGACTCTTTCGGTGGTTGTGCAGAAATCGCATTTCCCGCGCCGTGTAAAAATTAATTTTCAACTTTAACCTCAACTGTCACCAGCTGGAAAAAGCTAACCAAAGGTCGTAAGTTGCTGAAATAAAATATTAAGTAATTAATATTATTTAAATAAACTGTATCTAATAATTAAATAAACATTGTACTTGATGCATACATGCATTGGTTTATAATTAATTAATTTTCAAATAAAAACCTTAAAATATGTCGAAATTGTCCACGGGTGCAGATCAAAAAGGTGTTCTGGAGCAGATTCTTCGTGACCACTTCAGCTTCAAAAAGACTGGAGCATCACGTCGTACAGCCAGCTATCTGTCATTCAGATCCTAGAAGCGAACTTCAAGAACGCGCTTGGTCTTCATACGAAGATTCGACGAGGAGAAATTGAAGAAGGTCTGGAAGAAGAAGATTTTGATGAAATTTTTGACCTGCTTCAAGAAATATATTTCACTTAACGACTTGAATTGGTCGATGCTATCGACAATGCCAAGTTAGCATCCAAGGAGAATATTGTGGAAGGTGAATCCACAGGTGCTTCTTGTAATGAGCTTTCATTACCCCAAATTCAAATACCACATTTTGAGGGCTCATACACGAAGTGGCGGGCTTTCCACGATGTTTATTTGTCGTTAGTCCACACAAATAAAAAGCTGGGTGAAATCCAAAAGCTTCACTATTTTAAGTCGTCTCTTACAAGTGAAGCTGCAGCATTTAGGTTTGTATTCTGGCAATTATGACAAAGCATGTTAACTGCTTGTCGCCAGATACGACCACAAGCGAGTGTTGGTAAACGATCATTTCCAACTTTTTTTTGAGCAGCAGCAGTTGACAAAGGAGACGGCAAGCAACATCAAGTCTCTACTGGACACATCCCAGGAATGTTTTCACGCTCTGGGAAACTTAGGATTGCCGGTTAGTTCTTGGGATGACATTTTAATATATATACTGGTTCAGAAATTACCTGCTTTTACTCAGCGTTTGTGGGAAGAGAAGTTAGGTAGTTCGAAGGCGTTGCCAACACTGATACAATTTACAGAGTTCCTGGAAACACGTTTTCGAACCTTGGAAGCAGTAGCTGGAACAAGTGGCATAAAGGTCAGCGGTTCTTCTGCTGTTGCCGTAGAGACGAAAACGGTGTTGAGCGTCGGGAAGTAGCAGTTTGCATGCCAGGTATGTGGTAGAGGTCAGCACTCCCTTCGAACTTGTCATGGCGATGGCGTCCTCAAAAAAATATGACCCAATCACTCCTGCCGCATGAATGCCGCACAACACAGAAGATTTTGATTATTGACATAACCGCTTAAGTGGAAACGCGCCTCGTCGCTCATCCGTTGTTGAGATTGAGGATGGCTTTACAGTAATTCACACGCGCTGACTGGTCAGGAGGCATTAACTGATGCACTGTTTGCACTTCTTTCACTAAAATTCGCTTTAGGTTCCGTCTTGTGATGCCCAATTGCGTTGCCGGTCGCCTGCTTGTTGTTTCTTCATTCTCAGCGACATCGGCAGCCACAGCCGCGATATTCTCGGCCGAACGACCAGTCCTGTGGCGGCCACGCTCTTCATGGTCTCCTGTGGTTCCACTCTGTTGGAGTTGCTAAGCGTCGAAATGTTTGCCCAGTTCGCGCGACACGATTAAGAAATCGACGTCGAAATTCACGCTGCGCTAACACCACCGACCGATTATTGGTTAAAAACATCGACACAATTATTCCACGCTTTCGCACAGTATAGCGTTCCATTGCTCATCTGTTTGTATACTGCAGCTGTCTAGTTCACAAATGTCAAATATGATTGACGGTCGACGCCATTCACAAAATTTATACCATCTTCCGATTGGGTGATTAATTTTGCGCCACTTTGTATTGCGAGTGAGCTAATATGACAAATTTCGCTGTCGACTGGCTCGCTGATATCCATCATGTCGTCGAACATGGTTGGCGTGATGAAAGACTGCTCCCTTTCTGTTGGTCATAGATAGGCATTTGCATTGGATTTTTTTGTTCAAAAGATCAAGCTAAGTATAATACAATAACGATCATTTGCCTAACCAGCACATAGTATGACACATCAACCCTTGTGGTCCTACCAGGAATACAGGATTATCGCCTTCAGATACACACCAGCAATCAATGTTGATGAGGAGTAACATTTTCATAAACTATCCACTTTTCATCTCAAGAACGGCTCTGTTTTCCGACGAGAAACGTTTGAGGTATACATGGAAATTAGGGCCATTTTTTTTTAATTAATTAGTGTGGTACCCATGGACGCAAACCCAGTCTTTTTGATGCGATCCATCGCAGTAGTCTGGTACACTTCAAGCTTGAAGAAGAATACTATATGTTCTCTCCATGAAAAAGTTCTTGGCGTGACCCATCAGTCGAACCCATTTCGGTTAGTTAATAGGTCTGTCCCGGCATGTATATATTGTCCTATCGAAACAATTAGCAGTTGCTTAAAAGAAAAAAAAATTAATCTTTAATGTTTGGAGTTTTGGAGAGTTTAAATTGCACGTTGCTAAATCATTCCTGGAGAGCCCGTTTAACACTTCAATATATGATGATAAACACCACTTGGTCTAGGAATATAACAGGGTAACTTACAGTAATATCAGTCATCATATCAATTAATATAATAGTAGATGTCTCTGCTTCGAATTTCTAAAGAATCAAATTATTAATATGTGCAACTCCATAGTTTCTTGCAGCGAATATGTCATGTTTTTTCAATCAAAACCTCAATGTAGGTTAAGTGTTCCGCGATAAATTTAATTCATTAGTTCATAAATATTTTAGATACTTACTTTCGTTGCTAGTTCGGGTGCAATGGCAGTCTTTCCGTCTTACTTACTTACTTACTAAGGTGGCGCTACAATTCTGGGTGAACCTAGGCCTTAACTAACAAGCCTCTGCAGTTAGCCCGGTGTTAGTTAACGGCCTCCAGTTGCTCACTCCAGGTCGGTTGAAATACCCGCCCACTTGTGCGCGCCACCTCAGGTAAAGTCTCCTTCTACAGCGTTGTCCCTCCGTTTCAAATTCGAAAACTATGCAGGCCAGAGCATTGGTGTCCATTCGCTCTACATGTCCTAGTTTCTAGAGTTCGAAGA
This sequence comes from Volucella bombylans, assembly GCA_949129095.1. NCBI lineage: Eukaryota > Metazoa > Arthropoda > Insecta > Diptera > Syrphidae > Volucella > Volucella bombylans. Next base: position 302,395,440 of record OX422140.1, read on the forward strand.
ATTTTTCCCTCGAAACGACTGAGGATGTCTTCAGCCACTTTCAATTTCAATAGAGTTTATAAGTACCAGCGCCATAAAGTAGGACTGGGATGATCAAGGTCTAATATAGAGTCTCCTGAATTTTTCGGGGCAGGGATTTATTACTCAATTGCCTTCTTAGCCCAAACAACAGCGATTGATAAGAGTGATCCTTTGCTTTGTTTCTACTGAGGTGAGGTATATAAGCCGTCAGATCCAGCGGCTTTGTTGCATTTCAGCTCAGATATTGCTATCCCTACTTCGCCAGGTGGGCGAAAGTTTTGACTATCATGTTGGGTTTCTTTGTAGTCTGGAGTTTTTTTTTTCCATATTATCAGCTTTTCTTCTCTATACGATTCTGTACGGGTTTACTTGCCTTGATACGTTGTTTTTACCTGTTGGTAAAAATTGCGTACATTATTCCTGGAGAAAAACTTATCAATATCTTCGATCGCGCTTTTCTCCTGCTCTTTTTTCTTCTTCTGGAGAAGCCGATATTCTTTTTGTCTCTTTTGCTTGTACAGCTTAAGAGCAGCTTTCGTCCTTCGTTGACAGACGTAGCAGCGTCCTATCAAAGATGTCCTCCTTTCGTATCCTGGTGTCAAAATCGCCTATTACAATTTTAACTTCATACTTCGGACATTGCTCATTCCGCTTATGCATAGACATGTTGTTCTTTAGACTCTGCTTAGTTTGCTGCAGTTCACTGCATTGTCTAATCCAGTTTACCAGACAACAACCCCGTAGGTAAGTATCGGTCTTATGACCGAGCTGTATAGGGTAATGCGAGGTTGAAGGCCACATTTATTCCCAATGACTTTTTTGAGAGATTAAAGCTACTGTAGCTTTCTTGACTATACTCTTTCTCAATTGTTAGGTTTCCAGTTTAGTTTCATGTCAAAAATGAGACCCAGATATTTTTCTGTATGGGAAAAGACTAAACTGGTACCGTTTATTGAGGGAGGGTCTATAATTGGTTTGAAGTTGATTATTATTTAGCATCAGACTGATCAACTCCACAAGTGAGTCGTCTACCTGCAGAGTTGACAGCGAAGTTGTGATTGCGGATGTGTTGACGTTTTTAAAAGCAGTATGTGCAGGGAAGCAACCATTGTGTACTCTCTATATTGTAGGGATCGTTCGATGTTCGTTCGTTCCTTTACAGGAGGCATGTTGAGCCGTTGACAAAGTTTTGGATCAATTCTAGCTCGTATATGGAACTCAACCTTCTAGAGTTTTCAGAAGGAAAGATGATAGACTTACAGGTCTTAGGTCCTTTAGGACAACATGAGAACAGTTCCCGGCTTTGGGAATGAAAACCAAACATTGACTTCTCTCCGTGACAGTGGAATGCGGATCAGTTCAACACAGCTCTTCCTGATATCCTCTGGCGTAGGCAGGATAATATCTGAGGCTCTTTGTAGCTCGGCTGGTATTATACCGTCCGGACCAGCAGACTTATATGGTTTGAATCTATGCAGCGCCCAGAGCATTTTGTCTCTTGTAATTAGTTTTTTTTTGTATAATTTGAGGGATACTTTGTATGAGTCTCAGTCGGTCACTTTTCTTGTGCTTTTTACCAAGTTGTGGGAGATGAAATGTGTATAAATAAATAATCGTGAATGTTAAAATAATAGTAAATGTGTTATATTAACATTTGAATGGTTAACTATCTAAATCAAAGAAAACTACAACTGTCATTTTGCACGAAATGTATAGCAACATTGTAAAATAAAACAAGAAACATGTAACATATAGTATTTTAGATGGACAGTAAAATAAAAACAGAATTTTATAACGTTTATAACACCAACCCAAAACGGCCATTTTTATTCAGTTTAAACCGTGAAAATTCAGCGTTTTTTTTCAGCTTAAAATATTTAGCTTTCCAACACTAAACAGTTTTGGTCCTTCGAGCCGTTTTGTATATATCACATAAAAAGTCATTGTTTAATAGCAACACAATAGAAGTGACATATGCACTTTTCAAAAAATAGACATTTAGTATAAACATTAATAAACATTAAACAAACTTATTTGGTGGGTGTGGAAAATATAAATTAGAAATAAAAATACCAGTTCCAGGAAAAAAGCAGAAGATTCCAGCAAACCAAACATTCCTCCAGCAATAGCTACCAGCATTCAGTTCAGAAGAGTCTCTTAAGCGGCTACCAACGGAGAAGCCAACAAACATGCAAGGAGAAACTTGAGGGACAGTTAAGCCAACACTCAAGTAAGTCCGTTCCACATATTCTGTTAAATCCTGAAACAGTTGATTCTTTATTGTATGTACAATTAATAATACAAATATACCATGTACGTACCTATGTAAATATTCCGTACATTCAGTTGTCTGCTAAAATAAGGGTAGAAAGATGTCGTACGTTATTGAACGTATGACAAAAGATTACGACAATTTTAAAAAGGCCGATAGCGCACGCTTGAAAAAAGTAAGTTATTTGCAAACGCGTATAAAAATGTTGGAGGAACAGTTGGTTCAGGCAAAAAAGTACCATGAAATCATACTGGGCAGCAGCACTGTTATTGAAACTGGTGAAAAAATTGAAGTATTGTGAGAAGCTTTCAATAAAATAGAAGATATATACTCGGAATACAAAATCGATCTGTTAGATGCTTTGGATAGGATTCCGCCGTTACGTCCAGGTAGTTCTGCCGAAATAAAGCAGTTGGATAATATTATCAGAACAAAATGAGCTGCGATTACCTGTGATAAATATCCCCACCTTTTCTGGTAACTATGAAACATGGAGAGCACTCCATGATATGTTCCTTGTCTTGATTCACAATAATTCTTCTCTGTCTGATGTGCAAGGCTTCACTATTCGAAATCGTCTGTTAGTGGTGAAGCTGAAAGACAGCTGCAGCCTCTAGCCATTGATAAGAACAATTATCAACCAGCGTGGGAAATACTTACTGGTCGCTATGATCACAAAAGAGTTCTTGTTAATACGCAATTAAAGCTGTTATTTGGGCAAACAGGTATTACCAATGATACGTCCATTAATATTAAACGTATTCTCGACACTTCTCAAGAAATTATCCATGCGTTGAAGAATTTAGAATTGCCGGTGGAGAGTTGGGACGTAATTTTAATTTACGTGATCCTGCAAAAGTTAAGCAGCACCACTCAACAGTTGTGGGAGGAAAGGTTAGGTTCTAAGAAGGAGCTGCCTATATTAAAAGAATTTGTAGAGTTCTTGGAATGTAGATTTCGTTCACTTGAGGTCATAGGACAACAGGTTGATGATAGTAACGTTGCACAAAACAGGTCAGGGAGTAATCGTATTTTTCACATACAACAAGAAAGGAAGAAGCAGGTTGTTTGTAGGGTATGTATAAAGAGTCAACATGCAAAGAAGGAGTGCAAGAAGCAGAGAAAACAGGCAGTACGAACTGCTAAGGTTTGCGAAAACTGCTTAGCATATAGCCATTATAAACAAAGGTGCGCCTGTGCGAAATGCTGTCACTTTTGTAATCAGCGACACTATACACTGTTAGATGAAAATACAAATAGCTACAGGCAATCAATGCAACAGGTTCCATCATCTTCTCAAGCCTCTCAACTATCAGCAGTTTCTATCTTTAGTAACCTGACATCCAGAGGAACATCAATAGATTCTTACGCCCCAGAGTTTCAACCCAGTCAAAGTTTCCAGGGGACGAGGAATCTTTTAAAAAATATGAACTCGTATCAATAAAAAATAAAACAAACCGTTCAAATTTTAAATAAGTGTAACAAATTGTATGTTTATTAATTTAAGTCGATTCCCCAGACCGAGTCTGATGACTGTACAAATACTTCTTTTAATGAATGTGAAGAAAGGAAAATTCAAATTAAATTCTTTAACACAAAGAGAAACTTGCAGTTATTCCGCAAGTATCAACCAATAAATATAAACCAGTATATTTTACAGCATTATGAGATACAAATTAAATTAAATATATACTTCAAATTTCATTCATCATTCATTACATAATATTTTTAACATCCTCCCCCGCTAAAGAATTTAGGATTAGTCTCTCAATTCCAAAGGATAACGCAGTTGAATTGATCTTCTTAGAACAGCTCCTGACGACAAACGAATTTCGCACGCACGCACTTTACCATCTCTACCTAGAAAGATTTTCTGTACCACTACCAGGCGCCAAAGTGATCTGGGCTGTGATAAATCCTCTAATAGAATAACGTCTCCTTCTTTCATATTGCTGCAATTTGACATTTTTTCAGCATGATGAAGTGAACGAAGCTGGCAAAGATACTCCTTTTTTTAAGTCAAAAAACGTAAACGTTACTTCCATTGTTCGCTCAGTTTACTTCCCGTTTCTTGATTATTTGCAATTTCAGTTGACGTAGTATAATAAGCATTGACGAAATGCGCTGGAGTTAATGGCGAGAGGTCCAATGGATCATCACCCGTATAAGTTGAGGGCCTTGAGTTCACAACGGATTCGACTTCTATTAGCAATGTGTTTAATTGATCATAGTTCAAAGTACTCTTCTTAACAGAAGTTCTTAGAGCCGACTTAACAACTCCAACCAGGCGTTCCCAAAAGCCGCCCCACCCTGGCGCTCGCTCCACAATAAATTTCCACTTAATCTTCGAGTTGCTTAAAAATCCCATGAATTGCTCGCTTGATCTTAAATTATTAAGTTGGAAAAGTTCTGTTGAAGCCTTTTTAAATGTTTTAGCATTGTCCGAGTAAATTATACGAGGACTTCCCCTCCGTGCTATAAACCTTCTTAACGCTAGAAGAAAGCTTTCCGTGGTTAAGTTGGTAGTACTTTCTAAGTGCACTGTACGAACAGCAGCACACGTAAACAACAAAATGTAAAACTTTTTTGAATGACCTGTCTCATTTGATATGTAATGAGTACCAGCGAAATCCAGTCTACAAATTTCGAATGATCTCGATGACAAGATGCGATCTTTAGGCAATGGTGCGAAAACTTGTGCACAGGCTTACCCCGTAAAGTCTTACATACATTCTTACTTAACTGCTCGCAGAACATAAGATGTGAATCGCAAAAGATGACTCCATGAACTAAATCTTTCACTGTTACATATTGATGTGCATATAATTACAGGTTCACCTCCATCATGCATCTCAAAGGCGAATATGTTAGAAAGTGACACCATACTCATACCGTTCGATATTGGCCAGTATTCTTGCCCATTTGAAAGCCAAGGAGGTCCTGTCCAACAAAGAGTTTACAAGAACGTTGGCACTTACCCCTCTTGTAACAAGATCAGCTGTATTATTCGATCCAGCGCAATGCCTCCAACACTCTATAAGCGATAATGACCTTATCTCCTTGACCCGGTTTTCAACGTATTGTTTCTAACGTTTTGTTGTTCCTTGAATCCAGAAAAGAGCAATAAGAGAGTCAGATCATAAAAATTTTTCAGAAACCGCTAAGTTAAAATTACGCTGTAAGAATGATAATAAACGCGAAGCAATAAGAGCCGCAATTACATAATTCCAATTTGGGTAGAGTAAGTTCCGATCGTTTGTCAGTCTTAAGACGTACAACTCTGTTCTTGGCATAAATAAGCTGAACAGAAATTTCCCCATTTTCATGCACCGTTCTGGCATAAGCGACTGCTCCATAGGCTAACTGACTTGCATCTGCAAAAATATGTAACTGTGTCGAGTTTTTTACCGCAGCTATATGTCGAGGAATTGCTATTTCGAGCAGATCTTTGACTTTATTGCAACACTGTTCCCAAGTTCTCTGCAAATGCGTTGGCAAAGATACATCCCAGTTTAAACCCTGTTTCCATATTTCCTAGAAAAGAATTTTTAATCGCACACTCCACGAACCGATAATTCCAAAGGGATCAAACATCCTTACCATCGATCTCAAAACCTTTCGCTTGGTTCCAACTAAAATTTCAGACTTAAATGCCGTCACTGATGCAGCCAAATCTAATGCAAGCTCATCCGTCGCCATTATCCATTGCAATCCCAACACCTTTCTTATTCCTGTATCTCTTCCATTCCTTGAAAAATGCTGACGAACAGTTGTATTATTTGTGCCCCATTTGCGCAACAACATCGAAGCTTCCAAAATAATCTGAGCTTCTCGATAAATATTGATAGCATCGTCTTCATTATCTACACTCACAATCAAATCGTCTATGTAGAAGCCCTTTCGTATCACTTCACACGTCTTTGGATATTGCTCCCTGGCCTTTTTAATAACGATTTGCATCGCTGCACATAGTAAAAAAGGACTGCATGTCACCCCAAATGTAACTCGAGTCATACGAAATGTTTGTACAGCTGGTAAAATGTTTTCGTTTTCTATTTTCGATGAGGACCAAAAAAACCTATGACTATCTCAATCGTCGTCGTGAAGTACGATCTGAAGAAATGCCTTTTCCACGTCTGCTATGAGTCCAACTTTACCACCGCGAAAATTTAGTAATATAGCCCCAGCAAATCAGCTAGTAAATTATCCGCCACTTCCAGATTTTCATTAAGTGAAGTAAAGTTTGGTGCATGCGCTGATGCATCAAAAACTATGCGAAGTCTGGTGGTGTCTTTAGTAGGTATGATGCACGTTATCAAAACAATTCGGGGCAATTTCGGCAATACCAGTAGAAAACATTTCGTTCATCGCATTATCGTATTCCCGTAACCGTCCAGCTGAAATTTACTTTCGCACCAGTAATTGCATTCGTGTTAGTGCTCCTATTCTATTATCATTCAGCAAAACAGAATTTATTTTCCACAGAAGGGATACCACGAACCTATTCCCTTTTATATGTATGTATGAAGATAAATTAGAGCTTAACTTGTCGTTCGATTCGTATGAAATCCCAATTGCGTCAAGACTCCAAACATTTTTAACATCTTCGCAGGTGCAAATACTTAAAGCTGTAGTAAAGCTTGCGGTTTCCTTAAACTGTGCTCCTGAAGGACCATGAATCGTCCACCCCAAAATAGTATTAATAGCTGATAGTTTGTTCGTAATTCGTCGCTGTTCTCCTGTGACAGATTGCCAATATGTGTCAGCACCGATCAGTAAACTGATACCGTCTTCGGCAGTGTGGGTGGAAATTCCTGTATCTGCCAGCATCATTCATTCGGATACAAGTTCGGCATCATTTGAAGGCATTGAAAGGATATCTGCACAGATATCAGGGACTACTATTGCATCAGAGTCACAGTGCGATCATCAAATTGATTACGTAGTAATAACCTTACATTTGCCTTATCTGTACCAAAAGGAATAACACTGAGATTGTGCACACCCACTACAGGCAAATCAAGCATATCCGCAACAGTGCTTCTCACAAAAGAAAGCTGGCTTCCACCATCTAATGCTAGTCGAACGTAAGATGAACGGGAAGAGGTTTCGCTGCTGATGAACGCATAAGCTGTCTGCAAGTAAACTATTTTTTGTGGGCTTTTTTCTGATGTACTCGTATATAAATTAATGGATGGTGGGCATTCTATAGATGAATCTTTGCTTATGGTGGCACTACATGAAGGGGTAGTTTTGCGTTCATAAAATGTTGGATCACACATGCTAGTTACGTGTAGCTTTGTACATGTTTTACATTTAATTTTCACCCTGCACATTTTTGAGTTGTGTCCTTTTCGACAACAGCGGTAGCATCTGCCTCCTTGTTTTAAAATTTCCTTCTTCTCCGATAAGTTTTTATTACTGCATTCAGATGCGGTATGATTTTTTGCCTTGCGAAATAAACACCAATAATTTTTTTCAGTTGTCAATAATCCTACAGCTCTTTTGACAGGACGTGTACTCACCACAGTTGAACGATTGCTGGTGACTTTTGCTTCGGTTGCTTTCTCAGTTTTTTCAGTTTTAAAGCATTTTATTTCCTTAATCACTAACTCTTACATACTAACAAAAAATACTTAAATGCTAGCTTAAAATTACTTAACAATCTTATACTAACTTACTGGCCCCACACAGGCACTCTAAGCTACTCTAAATTCGTATATCTATGTCTTTCGACTTTATTTACATTTGTTTTACTAATATTTGTTTTCTATACTTAAGGCTAAGAAAAAATATTCGTTAAGAAAAAAACTTAGCATATGGAGTTTTTTTTATTTTTTTAAAATAATTTAATATCTAACTTAAAATTAACCTTAGTCTACTTAACCTACATACACACACATAGATATTATACACAATAATATACATATATCAGTATACACCTTTGTATACACTGATATATGTATATGTTTCTTAAATGCTAACCTAAACCTATGTAAGCTGGCCAACCCTATTTACTGAGCAAATATATTGGTCAGCTCTGCCTCATTAGTGAGGCTGGTCCATAATTGATGGAAACGACGACGGAACGTCTTCTCCATCTTTCAACCACCAGAAATGCTGGTGCTCCCGAACGACATCCCTCTTATCGCGATTCCCCACCGCCCTACTGACCCTGAGACGATCAACACTGCCGTGTGCGACGTCTCTGTTGTAGTTGAGTCGCCTGTCCCCAGCTGTCCGAGCGACATGGAAGATTAACGGGTCCGCTGATCTATCCTGGATCAACCCTATCTGATCAAGGTAGAGGAATGTTTCCGGTGGAACGAAGCCGTCACAGCGCACACTCTCGTGGTAAAGGTAATTGGAGGAGTAAGCCCCAGATATCAGGTTATTCGTCGAGGTCATTGCTCTTGCAATGTGCCTTCGAGTCAGGTTAATTACGAAGTTGTCCACTCGTATTAGGTTCGCCCTGTTGTAAAGGACCTCATTAGGATGAAATTTATGTACTCCGACTCTGGTGTTCTGTACAAGCGAAGACAAGCCCTAAGGCAAGCCCTCTCAAACACCCGAATCTTTTCCATTAAGCTTGCTCTCACGTTGAACCACACGGGACAACCAAATACCAGCATGGGCCTAATAAGGGCCATGTAGCAGATTACCTTTACCCTTGCATCGAGTTGGCTGCTATAAAACAGTCTCTTTGTAAGGGCAAAAGCACCTTTGGCTCTGGCCAGAGCAGCATCTACATTTTTGCCAAAATACAGAAACTGATCTAGCCAGATGCCAAGGTATCTGACTACATTTCGACAGGCAAGAGGCTGTCCAATAATCGAGAACTTTCGCCAATTTTTTCTGGTATCCCTAGAGACTCCAGACGACGGCGTCCTAAAAAGAATGGTTTCCGACTTCTGAAAGTTGATTTTCAACTTCCAGTCATCGCAAAATCGTCTTATCTTGTCGCAGTCACGCTGCAAGAGGGTGTTAATGACCTCGACTTTTGGGCCTGTTCTGTACGCTACCAAATCGTCTGCGTACGCAATAGTATGGGGAAGTGAACTTATCAAATCGCTTGTATAAATGTTAAATAGGATCGGCGAATTGACCGCGCCTTGCTGAAGACCATTTTTAATTTGAAATATTCTGACAGAAGTAACATCGCCATTCTTCGCGATGAACTGTCTGTTGTGTAGCATATTATAAAGAATGTACAAGAGTGGTTTACTGATCCCCAGCCTAGTCAGTTTATAGAAAAGACCCTCTAACCATACGGTGTCGAAGGCCTTCTCCAAGTCAACAAGGCAGGCACCAGTGCACTGTTTCTTGCCTTTGTTCCATTGGATATCGGACACCAGTTTAGACGCGGCATGTGAGATATCATGTCCCGCCTTAAAACCGAATTGATTATCCGGAACTATATGTTTGTCCTCAACCCACCTAGGCAGAGCTCTATTGATTACCTTTTCAAAAACCTTACTGATATTCGGAGGGAGACTTATCGACCGGAGATTCGCCGGATTGGATATATCCTTTCCCTTTTTGGGGATAGGTTGAACCACCGCCGTTTTCCAATGCGCTGGATAATGTGCATTATTCATTGCATTATTAAACAGGGTGGTGTAAATGTCCACCGCTTCTAGAGGAAGATGTCGAAGCACGATGTTCGGAATACCATCGGTCCCCACTGATTTCTTAGCCCTGATTGTGTCGAAGATCTCATGGAGTTCTTCCCTCGAAATGCATGGGGGTAGGTCACCCTCTCTGGAAATGACATTATTGGCCATATTTTCGTCGCTAAACTGGGTGAAACCAGAGCCCACGGATCGCCAGTTCCCCATTTCATTTCGAATGCAGAAGTCACGCACCAAGACGCGATTGTCCAGGTCGTAATTAGGGCCAATGGTATCAGTGGCCTTGTATACTTCCTGGAAAGTCGCCCCTATGGCCTCAACCTTCTCCTGTGGATCCTCGATCACAAAAAAGTCGTCATCATCAGCGGCCTCATTTGGATCGATGCCTGCTATTGTCAGTAACCGTTCGTTGTCTGTTGTCCGGGCTATTTTAAGACACTGAAGGTCGTTTTGATTTTTTCTCCGAAATAGTTTATTTATTTGCGGAAACATATTCGGGTTGCTGGTGTTTACAGCCCGAACCTTGTTGTTCCAATACAAACTTACAGAAATTCTGTAATTTTCTTTTATTAGCGTTTGGATATTTTTAATCGACGACTTCAGTGTCCTAATCTCCGGGTCTTGTCGGTCAGTTAACTGTCTGTACAAGTTTTTGAGTCGTGTCAGAAGCCTACTTTTCTGTCGGTGCAGTGCGTCAATAGTAGGATTGAGGAACAGGTCTTCGTTAGTTGTACGTCGATACCGCGATATTGTAGTGTCCACAGTTTGTTTAATTGTCTCGTCCATTTTTTTTTTAGGTAATTGTCGATCTCCTCGTTTGACAAATTCCTATTGGACGGTGGGTGGAGCGTATTCGAGTAGAGCGCTCTTGTCAAGTTAGCGGAGAAGCGTGTCCATCGAGTCTTACTATAGTTGTAAGAATACACAGTCGTTCACAGATCTCAGCGGAGACCAGACGCATTACGCATTTCGTGTTCGGCTTTAAAAGTGTAGAAAAAAAATAAATAGAGTGCTAAACAGTAAATTTTTAAGTGTTCGGTAGCCGAAGTGGTAGAGGCCCGGACAATAAATCTCGAGGTTGTGGGTTCGCTTCCCGGCCTCTGCGAAAGTTTTTTTTCGTTTATTTATTTAATTCAGTTGCAAGACAATTTTAATAAAAAAGTGTTTGTTTTGTATTACAAATTCACGTGATGGATTGTGGAGAGCGGTCCGCTATGCCAATAGCGGGATCGGCTGAGATAGCAGGTGAGGCTTCGAGTGGTTCGAACCAAACACCAAAACCAAAGAGGAAGAGGATGCTAAAGTCAACCTCTAACTTGGCAGAACGTCCCACCCTACAAACGACCACTGTAAAGCTTGGTGGAGTGAGGGCAGGAAACATCTTCGCTGCATTGGCAGCAAGCGAATCTGACGACGAAGAGGAGGAATTAGAGTCGATAAGTAGCAGCATAAAAATGCTATAGCAAAGGATACAGGCCATTAAAGAACAGCAAATGGTCAGAAGGAAGAGGGATGAGCATGAGCAATCCCAACAACAGCAGTCGCAGCTTTCTCAAAAGCAGTCCAAACAAAAACAAAAGGCAAATACAATACCACAAGTGCACCAACAACGCCAACAAATGCAAAATAAACACCAGCAACAACAACAAGAGCAGCAGCCACAAAAACAGCAGCAGCACCGACAACAACAACAACAACAACAGCAACAGCAGCAGCAGACGAAGAAGAAGGAGAAGGTGCCTCCGATCAACACCTATAAATTGGAGGTGAATGCAACCAAGGACCTATGTAAGTTGGTAATTGGTAGTAATTTTAATATCAAGAGATTGGGGAACGATCGCCATGTCATCCACTGTAATACCGGGGAGGGCTACGCGAAAGTGAAAGAGCTCCTAAAGGAAACGACGACGGAGCACTACTCATTTACACCGAAGTGTGAAAAGCGGCAATCGATGCTGCTGAAGGGATTGGAACCGTCTTCTGATCCTGAGGAGATCCTTGCACTGCTCAAAGAGAAGGAGTGCGAAGGACTCAAGTTTGTGGGGGTAAAGCCATTTACCACAGCTAGAGCCAGGCGGGAGAAACGGAGTCTGCCGTTCTTCCTGGTGCAGCTCAGTCCCGAAAGTCGTCTGGGTAGTCTAAGGAGAATCAATGTCCTAGACTATCAGGTGATTCACTGGGAAAAATTAAAAAGGAGCGAAGGCGTTATACAATGCGTTCGCTGCCAGAGGTTCGGGCACGCCGCGTCGAACTGCCAAATGCAGCCTCGATGCGTGAAGTGCGCAAAGAACCACAGTTCCGAGGAATGTGCTCTGGGTAGGGACGGAGCATCCGATAGGACGCAGCTCTCGTGCGTGTTATGTGGGAACGTGGGACACACCGCAAACTATCGGGGTTGTCCTAAGTTCACCGACATTAAAAAAGCAAAATTGGGTCGGCAGCAGAAGGTGGAGGTCAAACGTTCACCTGTACGGTTTCAAACACCAGCCGTCACGCCCCAAATTTCCTACGCCCAAATGGCGTCAGGTTGGGCGGCTACGGTACAGCAAGCGACTGTTTCTTCTCCGGCGCCGATGCCGAGAACAATGGAAGCTGCACCCAACATGCTAGCCATCTTGCTCGCAATCCAAGGGCAGATGGCTCAGCTGCAAAAGCAGGTTCAAGAATAGGCCAAGCGGGTGGACCAGATCTACGCGTTGCTGCCGGGCCTAACGCAACACATGCCGTAATGGGTACGCACATGGTGGAGCAAACTTTGAAGGTCCTTGCGGTGAATGTGAATTCACTGATTAGGATCGAACGAAGAGCCGCGATGTTTAAATTGCTACAAGACCAAACTCCTGATGTGCTTTTCGCTAACGAAACCAAGCTAACCGATGAGCACAAACTGGAGTACAATAATTATATGGTTAGAAGAAGAAACCGGCCCAGATCCAAACGTGGAGGCGGGGTCGCGATCTTCATTAAAGAAGGTATAAAATTTCACAGAGTGTACAAGGGAGTGTTGCGCAGGTTCCGGGTGTTCTAAGCAGTCGTCATTTACATACCGCTCCGCAGTGGAAAGTGGCTAAAACTTTAGTTTTAGTTTAGTTTTATATGCATTTTATTTTCTTAATCACTAACTCTTACATACTAACAAAAAATGATTAATTGCTAGCTTACAATTACTTAACAATATTATACTAACTTACTGGCCCCACACAGGCACTCTAAGCTACTCTAAATTCTTATAACTATGTCTTTCGACCTCATTTACATTTTCTTTACGGATATTTATTTTCTATACTTAAAGCTAAGAAAAAAAATTGTTAACAAAACTTAGCACATGGACTTGTTTTTTTTTTTAATAAAAACTTAGTATCTAACTTAAAATAAACCTTAGCCTACCTAAACTAAATGTACAATACACACATAAACACACATAGACGTTACACACAATCATATACATATATCAGTATACACCTTTGTATACACTGATATATGTATATGTTTCTTAAATGCTAACCTAAACCTATGCAAGCTGGCCATCGCTATTCACAGAGAAAACAGATTGGTCAGCTCTGCCTCATTATTGAGGCTGGTCCGTAATTGACGGAAACGACGACGAAACATCTTCCCCATCATTCAACCACGAGAAATGCTGGTGCTGCCGAACGACATCCCTCTTATCGCGATTCCCCACCGCCCTACTGAACCTGAGGCGATCCACACTGCCGTGTGCGACGTCTCTGTTGTAGTTGAGTCGCCTGTCCCCAGCTGTCTGAGCGACATGGAAGATTAACGGCACCGCTGATCTATCCTGGATCAACCCTATCTGATCTAGGTAGAGGAATGCTTCCGGTGGAACGAAGCCGTCAGAGCGCACACTCTCGTGGTAAAGGTAATTGGGGTAGTAAGCCCCAGATATCAGGTTATTCGTCGAGGTCATTGCTCTTGCAATGTGCCTTCGAGTCGGCTTAATTACGAAGTTGTCCACTCTTATTAGGTTCGTACTGTTGTAAAGAACCTCATTAGGATAAAATTTCTTGTACTCCGACTCTGGTGTTCTGTACAAGCGAAGACAAGCCCTAAGACAAGCCCTCTCAAACACCCGAATCTTTTCCATTAAGCTTGCTCGTACATTGAACCACACGGGACAACCAAATACCAGCATGGGCCTAATAAGGGCCATGTAGCAGATTACCTTTACCCTCACATCGAGTTGGCTGTTATAAAACAGTCTCTTTGTAAGGGCAAAAGCACCTTTAGCTCTGGCCAGAGCAGCATCTACATTTTTGCCAAAATACAGAAACTGATCTAGCCAGATCCCAAGGTATCTGACTACATTTCGACAGGCAAGAGGCTGTCCGTGCTGTCCAATGATTGAGAACTTTCGCCAATTTTTTCTGGTATTCCTAGAGGCTCCAGACAACGGCGTCCTAAAGAGAATGGTTTCCGACTTCTGAAAGTTGATTTTCAACTTCCAGTCATCGCAAAATCGTCTTATCTTATCGAAGTCACGCTGCAAAAGAGTATTAATGACCTCGATTTTTGGACCTTTTCTGTACGCTATCAAATCGTCTGCGTACGCAATAGTATGAGGAAGTGAACCTATCAAGTCGCCTGTAAAAATGTTAAATAGGATCGGCGAATTGACCGCGCCTTGCTGAAGACCATTTTTAATTTGAAATATTCTGACAGAAGTCACATCGCCATTCTTCGCGATGAACTGTCTGTTGTGTAGCATATTATAGAGAATGTAAAAGAGTTTTTTACTGATCCCCAGCCTAGTCAGCTTATAGAAAAGACTCTCTAACCATACTGTGTCGAAGGCCTTCTCCAAGTCAACAAGGCAGGCACCAGTGCACTGTTTCCTGCCTTTGTTCCATTGGATATCGGACACCAGTTTAGACGCGGCATGTGAGATATCATGTCCCGCCTTAAAACCGAATTGATTATCCGGAACTATATGTTTGTCCTCAACCCACCTAGAAAGAGCTCTATTGATTACTTTTTCAAAAACCTTACTGATATTCGGAAGGAGACTTATCGACCGGAGATTCGCCGGATTGGATATATCCTTTCCCTTTTTGGGAATAGGTTGAACCACCGCCGTTTTCCAATGCGCTGGATAATGTGCATTATTCATTGCATTATTAAACAGGGTGGTGTAAATGTCCACCGCTTCTAGAGGAAGATGTCGAAGCACGATGTTCGGAATACCATCGGTCCCCACTGATTTCTTAGCCCTGATTGTGTCGAAGATCTCATGGAGTTCTTCCCTCGAAATGAATGGGGGTAGGTCACCCTCTCTGGAAATGACATTATTGGCCATATTTTCGTCGCTAAACCGGGTGAAACCAGAGCCCTCGGATCGCCAGTTCCCCATTTCATTTCGAATGCAGAAGTCACGCACCAAGACGCGATTGTCCAGGTCGTAATTAGGGCCAATGGTATCAGTGGCCTTGTATACTTCCTGGAAAGTCGCCCCTATGGCCTCAACCTTCTCCTGTGGATCCTCGATCACAAAAAAGTCGTCATCATCAGCGGCCTCATTTGGATCGATGCCTGCTATTGTCAGTAACCGTTCGTTGTCTGTCGTCCGGGCTATTTTAAGACACTGAAGGTCGTTTTGATTTTTTCTCCGAAAGAGTTTATTTATTTGCGGAAACATATTCGGGTTGCTGGTGTTTACAGCCCGAACCTTGTTGTTCCAATACAAACTTACAGAAATTCTATAATTTTCTTTTATTAGCGTTTGGATATTTTTAATCGACGACTTCAGTGTCCTAATCTCCGGGTCTTGTCGGTCAGTTAACTGTCTGTACAAGTTTTTGAGTCGTGTCAGAAGCCTACTTTTCTGTCGGTGCAGTGCGTCAATAGTAGGATTGCGGAACAGGTCTTCGTTAGTTGTACGTCGATACCGCGGTATTGTAGTGTCCACAGTTTGTTTAATTGTCTCGTCTATTTTTTTTTTAGGTAATTGTCGATCTCCTCGTTTGACAAATTCCTATTGGACGGTGGGTGGAGCGTATTCGAAGAGAGCGCTCTTGTCAAGTTAGCGGAGAAGCGTGTCATCGAGTCTTACTATAGTTGTAAGAATACACAGTCGTTCATAGATCTCAGCGGAGACCAGACGCATTACGCATTTCGTTTTCGGCTTTAAAAGTGTAGAAAAAAAAAATAGAGTGCTAAACAGTAAATTTTTAAGTGTTCGGTAGCCGAAGTGGTAGAGGCCCGGTCCTAACTTTCTCTGGGTCCGCGCTAATGATGTTTGTAGCCAACATATGGCCCAAAAACTTTAGCTGTTTTACCCTCCAACTACATTTTTCCTTATTAAGCGTCACGTTCATTTCGTGAAAAATGCCTGGTACCTTTTTTAACTCGTTGTCATGTTCTTCTTTCGTCCGCCAAAACACAATAACATCATCCAAGTAGTTCACTGTGCTAGTGCAAGAAGCTAGCATGTTTTCCATAGTATGTTGAAATATTTCGGGTGCTGAGTTCACTCCAAACAACAAACGTTTAACGCGAAAAGTCCCCTGTGTGTTATAAACGTAGTTATATAACGATTCTCCTCTTCCAGCTCTGACTGATGATATGCGTCCTTTAAATCTAGTCTGGAAAATTACGTAGACCCTTTTAATTTAGTCATAAGTGACTTAAAGTCGGAAGCGGAAAGTTCTCCCTGAGTATAGCGACATTTGCACATCGCATATCTATGCACAGACGGATATCCCCAGTTTCTTTGAACACGATCACAATTGGCGAAATCCAAGAACTGGGCCCAACAAGTGGTCCAATGATATCTTATTCACTAGCCTCTCTTAGCTTCTCATCACATCTCTCCTCAAGCGCTGATGGAATCCGACGTAACGGTTGCTGTATTTCTTTAGTGCACTTATTTATAGCCAATTGTATTTTTATACCTTTAATTTTTACATCTGGGCTTAATTTTAACACCTTCAACCGTATGGCTGTTTCCCGTCCGAGTAAAGATTGCCTTCTATTTCTGATTACATAAAATGTTGAAACGATCTCAGCTTTCCCATCGACACTTGTAGGCGCCTCAAACACTAGTAAAGTCTCTAACCATTCCTTCCTAGCATAAGCGCGAAACTGGTTTCTCATTTCCTTGCGCACGTTCCACAACATCGATTAACTCAGGTGTAATTATTCCCAATCACTTTCCCCCAGCAAGTTCAATCGTGAGCCAGAGTCGATGACCACTGATATTTTCGAGCCGCCGACGAAACAGTCTATACCGTTCGAGGTTGAGTTAAAATCGTCTTTCACTTGAAAACAATCATACTCTCTCGATTCAGCTCTATGGTTCGCTTGACGTTCATCAAATTCTTCCTCTACATGGCGAATATTTGATGGTCCAAGCCTACGCCGTTTACCATCTGTGTCATCGCCTCTATTATTTTAGCGTTTACCCCTTCCTGTCTTGCCTTTTAGGGCAAAATGACCAAGATACCCACATTTCCTACAATCTTTGTTTCTGGCTGGGCACAAGTATTCCGAGTATGGCCACTCCGCCCGCTTCTTACGCAATCGTTGCCTTCTCTAGAATCGTTTGTCTTATTTACCGCAATTCCATTGATATAACTATTTGTTGTTGTTGGTAATTTCACCTCGGTGTCCGTTTGTGTTATTTGTTCGTGAGCTTGAAAGCTTGACACCTTTATATGACTTTTGGTGCCCAGTCATCTATCAATTTATCTTTTAAATTTATTTCCCGACGCTGTTCCTCGCTTTTCCCAAACGAGCATTTTGTTGCCTGGTTCCTCAATTTAAGAATGAACTTGTTTAGGTCCTATCCTTCCTCTGGCTTAAGGGAGCGGAACAGGCGCCTTTCGAAAGTGGAATTCCTCTCTGGTGAAAAATATTCATTCAATTTCTCGACCAAAATTGCGTACCCGTCGCCTTCTCCCACAAGTGCCCCGGGAATGTTGAAGATAACTTCCTGTAATTGTGGACCCCTAAAGTGTAACAACTTGCTCTTTTTGGCTGCGTCTATGATTTCTCCCGATTCCAAATATAATGAGAATGAACGGATCCATTTCTGCCATTCGGATCGAATGACCGCTCTATCAATAGTCTCACACAGAAATGGTCTTATTCCGGTGTCATTAATTTTTATGAACCTGTTATACCAAGAACGATTAAGCCAGCTGGTCTGTTTGCTAAGGGACACAATTAAATGTGAAGTGTTTGAGCAAATGTTTATATATTATATATTAAACTTAAGTATAGCAACCTTATTATAATATTCTTAACTCTTTGCTTTTATATACGTAACTAAAAGCAATTGTGAAGTTTCAAATAAATGTTTAGCAACACATGCAATTTAAGCAACATTTTGTACAGATATACAAACAGTAAGAAACTGAAAATAAAACCGAATTTTATAACGTCTTACAACACCGAACAGAAAACAAGTGGTTTTATTTCCTTACATATTTTAAACATATTTTATAAAGTGAAAAACTCTTAAGTAAAATAATCGAAGGACATACACAATCAACCCAACACAAAACATACATTTTTTGGTCCATTCGGGCAGTGTAAAATAAATAAATTCAGCAACATTTGAATCGGATCTGTAAAACAAAAAAAGGTAATTAAATTCAAATTTTAAGACAATTTCAATTGTGAATACCATATCCGAGAGTGTAGAGTGTAGAGTGCCGAGGATTCAAGGATTCATCCCAGGAAGTTTTCACACAGGAGTTCAACATTTTCAAATTGCTGCCAATTTCCTCATCGTCAATTATAATACGCAGGTGAGTGCTGCACATCTTCTTCTGATTCTTTTAATCAAATTGATTTGCACATACATACACATATACCATATTGTAACAAAATGTTATCTTCCTATTCCCCTAAGGGTGCACGCACTTATCTGGTTCTCTCAACACCTGTTGTTTGGCCAGCAAACATCATGTGTGTAAGTGCGTCCGCCCGTGCCCTCCAACCTCCAACTTCGTCTTCGAGTAAAGACAAAGTTGAAGAGTTATGGAGAGTTAGTTAGTCACTCAACTAGTTAGTCGTAAGATCGATGTCGACCTATCTATTTGTCTGATCGTTAAGATTTACAATAAATAATTAATTTCTGAGTAATAAAGTTTGTACTTAAACGAATAAAGATCCTGTTTTTTTTGTAAAACTAATAAGAGATTTCTTACGCTTCCAGGACTCTCAATAATCATGAGCTGAATTACTCAGTTATTGAAAAGGAACTTCTTGCTGTGGTTTGGTCAGTAAAATACTTTAGAACATATTTATACGGTCGAAAGTTTACGATCCAGACTGATCACAAACCTCTTGTTTGGTTACACGGAATAAAAGAACCGAATATGAAGCTTCAAAGATGGAAAATAGCGCTTAACGAGTACGACTTTAAAGTTGAATATTTGAAAGGAAAGGAGAACTGCGTGGCTGACGGACTCAGTAGGTATATCGAACAGGGTACCAAATTGTTTAATGACAACGATGATTTACGCCTGTAAAATATTTTTGTCAATGAGTGCGCTAATAATATCTGAGACAATAACGATGAAGTTATTTCAGCAAATGCAGCGGCCGGAAATGATAACGAAGAAGTTATCTCCACTGGTGCTACGATCCATAGCGCTTCAGAGGATGAATCAAGTCCCATACGAGTATATTTAACTGAAAAACCCATTAACTTATATAAAAACCAAATCTATTTATCCTACGGAAAAAAAGAAAAGGTTATTATAAAAATAATACATAAAAAGGTACAAAACCTTGTCCAGGTAACAGATGACAATAGTTTACTAAATGTTATGAAAGGACTCCTCTTGAGTAAAGGGCTAATGTGCCTATATTGTGATGACCTCCCATTGTTCATAAAATTTCAAAATCTGTACATAAAGTATTTCTCGATGAATAGGAATCTTAAGCTATTAAAAGCAAATTGCAAACTCCAAGATGTAGTGGATAAAAATGAAATAATTTCCTTAATTAAAAATGAACACAATAGTAAAAACCATAAGGGAAGATACTATTATCCGAACCTGAAGATCGAAATACAGAAATTTGTTAATAACTGCAACATATGTAACGTAGCAAAACATGATCGAAGACCTCTTAAAATTCCGCTGCAAATTTCTGAGACCCCACAACACTTTAACGATATAATTCATATTGACATTTGGTTTCCTGAGCGAAATAGAATGTATCTTACTACAATAGATAAGTTCTCTAAATACGCAACATTACATAAATTACTTGATAGGAACTGGATTGCAATTTTAAACGCAATTAAAGAAAGAATACAATTCTTAGGCAAGCCGGGGAAAATTATTTCTGATAGCGATACTTGTATACTGCACTCCGCAATTGAACAATTTTTCAAAGACAACGAAATTCTGTTCCATAAAAGAACGGCTTCCCTTAAAACAGGCAATGGAGATATAGAGAGACTTCACGGTACATTAAATGACACCTTAGGATTCGAAAAGCGGCTATGGACCATTCTGAACTAGATGAAAAACTCTTTAACATTATTAACATTTACAATAGAACAATCCATACAACAACAAAACTACGACCTATAGATTTCTTAACAAAGAACTTAAGCAAGGAAGATATTGCATCTTTAGCGGAAAAGTTTACAAACGATAAAGAAATAAGGGTGAGAAAATTGAATAGGGAATTCAACGCTGATCTAAAATTATGCAAAAATATAGTTAAAAATAGAGCAGTTGGCAAAATACAGCCACGGTATAAGAAACTTTCAAATTTTAAGATAGATGGTCATTATGTTATTGATAGGACAACAAAAAGAAACACTAGATATTACAAAAAACAAGTTAAAAGAAAATATAAACACCAAAAAACATAAAATGGAAATACATACATACCTAGAGTACAGCATGCAATAGCCAAATTTCTTCTATTTATCCCTCACACTGCCTGATGTAATAGAACGATAATACTTTTCGTGGATTATTTTCCTTTTAAACGCTTTTATATTTCGTTACAAGTGCAAGCAATGTCGAATATATACATATTATTGGTGGTTTGTGTCACATATTTCACATCCGTGTTTAATCATGTCCTTTGCAAAATTACAATTAAACGTCCTTGAACGTATCAAAGAGGATTACGAGAATTTGGGACGGCAGACAGTGCGCGTTTGAAAAGGGCGAATTATATTCAAACTCGTATTTCCATTTTAGATGAACAAATGGTTCAGGCAAATAAATACCATGAGCACATCATGGTAGATGATAGCAAAATTGATCGTGGGCAGATTTCTTTATTAGTGGAGACATACGATAAGATTCGCGAGTTATTTGCTGACTACAATGCAGATTTGTTAGATGGTCTAGACAAAATTTCTGTTAGTAAAGGTGTTACATAAAATTATGCAAAAATATAGTTAAAAATATGTAGGGCAGTTGGCAAAATACAGCCACGGTATAAGAAACTTTCAAATTTTAAGATAGATGGTCAGTATGTTATTGATAGGACAACAAAAAGAAACACTAGATATTACAAAAAACAAGTTAAAAGAAAATATAAACACCAAAAGACATAAAATGGAAGTACATACTCGTACATACCTAGAGTACAGCATGCAATAGCCAAATTTCTTCTATTTATCCCTTACACTGCCTGATGTAATACAACGATAATACTTTTCGTGGATTATTTTCCTTTTAAACGCTTTTATATTTCGTTACAAGTGCAAGCAATTTTTTTTGAAAATCTTTCCAAAACGTTCTTTTCGATTTAAAAGTAGAAAACGAAATACCGCTTGCTTTTTAGTTCAGTGTTGCCAAATTTTCATCATTGATTTGCTGTGTAAACCATTTAATGACATGATTCAGGGAAAATGTTTTAAACATGTATGAGGGATTATTGAAGTACCTACTATGTTAGACAATAGTTTATCTGCGGCTGGCAATGGGTGAAACTCTGTTCAGAAAGGAAACCGTTTATTTTCTTTTTAATGTAACAAGAATGAAAATTAAAACGAAACATTTAAATAATTTATGTACGTTAAACTTTCCAACTTTACAAAAATAAGTTTAATCGTTAAGAAACGATACATTGTATACTTTAATGGTAGAAAAAAAAAGGAAAAAAGAGTAAAGAACAAAAAGCAACCATAGTTACGACAAAGAAGTAAATAAATCAAAAGAAAAACAAATTGTAATTTTTAATGATGTACAAAATTGAAATTGAAAAACGAATGAGTTGACATGAATTGAGTTATATTATTTACTTTCCTTCTACTAATGAACTAAAATAACTTCTATATTACTGTATTCAGAACTTAAAGAATTATTCATTGTTATTTATTCTTGAATTTATCATATATTACGTTAACAAAATAATATAACCACCACAAAATTTGTATAAATTTTTTGTATAAACATAAGTAAAGTTATAATTTTTGGAGACCAACAATTCTTTGCGGGGGAGGTGTAACAAAATGTTATCTTTCTATTCTCCTAAGGGTGCACGCACTTATCTGGTTCTCTCAACACCTGTTGTTTGGCCAGCAAACATCATGTGTGTAAGTGCGTCCGCCCGCGCCCTCCAACCTCCAACTTCGTCTTCGAGTAAAGACAAAGTTGGAGAGTTATGGAGAGTTAGTTAGTCACTCAACTAGTTAGTCGTAAGATCGATGTCGACCTATCTATTTGTCTGATCGTTAAGATTTACAATAAATAATTTGTAAATGAGTAATAAAGTTTGTACTTAAACGAAGAAAGATCCTGTTTTTTTTGTAAAACTAATAAGAGATTTTTATTATATATCTATATACAATGTCGTACGGCAAGCTCCAATTAAACATACTTGCTGCGATTAAACAAGATAGGGCAAATTTTAGTAAAGCAGATAAAGTTAGGCTAGATGCGGGGGGTGATTTAAGTCCTGGTAGGGACTACCGGTGGTCCAGCCACCAACAAGACCTTTGACCGGCAACTTGTGCCTGATCGAATCGTAGCAACCTTCGGTAGCGTCATCTGAAGATGTTTACGATAAGACCAGTACTTTGCTCTGCCCCGTTCATTATTAGACAACGTCATTAAAGGGCGAAGCCTTGATAATTGGGCGAGGGTCCGAAGGTGCGGTCAGGCGTTTATTGCAGTTGGAGAGGCGACTGCAGAGCAACACAACTCAATACAAAGAATATGTCAAATGCATGGCTGAGTACCTCGAGCTGGGACACATGACTCCAATTGATGAGTCCAATGAGGTGCTTAGATCACCATTTAATTTTTTTATTCCCAATCACGCCGTCGTAAAGGAATCCAGTACCACTACAAGGTTGCGGGTGGTGTTTGACGCAACCTTTAAACTAATTTTTGGCTCTTCCTTGAACAACAAGTTGATGGTTGGACCTAAAACACAAACCAATGTTATCGACATTATTTTAAGATGGAGAAAATATAGGTTTACCTTCCCTGGTAATGTAGAAAAAATGTACCGTCAAATCCGTGTCAACACAGCAGATGCAAACTACCAACTGATTGTATGGAGAGAAAATCCCAGTCAAGATTTATCGACTGAATACGATAACTTTTGGTACGGTATCAGCCCCATATCTTGCAGGGTCCTTTCGCAACTATCAGAGGACGAAGCATATAAATATCCTACGGCTACTACTGTCATCATTGAAGAAACCTATGTTGACGATGTTATCAGTGGAGCTGATATTATTGCTGAAGCTCAACACAAAATCCATGAAGTAAGAAACCTTTTGCAAACTGGAGGTTTCCAACTACGCAAGCAAGTCAGCAACTCAGTAGAGGTTTTGCAGAATATTCCAGCAGATCAGCGAGAAGTAGATTTCTCGTTACCGTTTGTTGAAACAAGTGAAGTAAAGACGCTTAGCATCAAATAGATGCTCATTTCGGATGTCTTCTCTTTCCAAGTCGTACAGGTGAAAGAAGTCGAAGTCACAAAACGATCCATCTTATCCTCAATAGCTAAGCTCTATGACCCAATGGGCTGCGTCTCACCCTGCACAATCAAAGCAAAAATAATTATGCAGCAGCTTTGTGGTAGAGGATTAGATTTGGATAATTTTCTACACTTCAACGGTCATTGCGAGTAATTGCCTATTGCTTACGTTTTCAACACAGAAGCAAACACCCGGAACAGTACTCAGGTATTTTAACACCGCTGGAACTGGAAAAGATGCTGACAAGAGTCATATGCATAGTGCAAAAGGAAATATTTGCTGAAGAATAGGAAAACTACACAACCAAGGGATATACGTCATTCAATCCGTTTCGAGATGCGGAAGGTATCTTACGAGTTGGTGGGAGACTTTTCAACTCGACCCTACCCTTTCATAAAAAGCACCCCATTCTTCTTAAAAACCACACATTAACGAGACACATTATCGCCGATGCCCACGAAAAAACACTTCACGGCGGTAATCAAAAAGTTATTGCTTACATTCGCCAAGGGTTTTGGATTTTTAATCTGAAAAGTGCAGTCAAAAAGCACATTCACGATTGCAACATTTGTTTTAAATTCAGAGCCAAACCGTTGGTGCAATTAATCTCCCGAAAGCAAGGACAATGGTGTCGAAACCATTCACTTTTACCGGAGTGGAGTATGCCGGACCTATTGACGTAAAAACTTGGAGAGGATGCAACGCAAAGACATTAAAGGGCTACTTCGCGATATTTGTGTGCATGGCAACAAAAGTCATACACGTCGAACTGGTCAGCGATATGACGACTCAAGCCTTTCTGGCAGCTTTCAGAAGATTGGTTGCTCTGAGGGAAATTTGTAAGGAACTGTACAGCGATTGTGGTAGAAACTTCGTAGGAAGCAACAATGAGTTACAGCGTCAACTCAAACAAACGAAGTTGGATTGGAGAAATGTGGGAGATGTGTTGGTCAACGAAGGCACTAAGTGGAATTTTATTCCCCCGGCTTCTCCGCACTTTGAAGGTCTATGGGAAGCGGGGGTGAAGCCTGTGAAATTTCACCTCAAGCGTGTAGCTGTAAACCAGGTTCTGACCTTTGAAGAACTCACCACGCTTCTCGCACAGGTAGAAGCGTGTCTGAACTCTAGACCACTATGTCCACAGTCAGACGATATTGATGACCTGAACACCTTGACACCTGGCCACTTCCTCGTGGAAGAACCACTAATCGCACCGCCCCAACCTGAGTTAGAGAAAATTTCCCACCTAGAGCGCTGGAAGAGAGTACAGACCCTGGCCCAATCTTTCTGTAAGCAGTGGAGTAATGAGTACCTCGCCCGACTTCAACAACGACCGAAATGGGTTCGAGAAACAGACACAAAAATAAAGGAAGGCGACCTAGTACTAATCAAAGCTGAACGGCTGCCTCCATTGAAATTGAGTCTAGGACGAATTCTCAAATTACACCCGGGATCTGATGATTTGGTACGACTGGTAAGGCTACAAACCGAAACAACGCAAGTAAAACGACCCATATCAAAAATATGTCCTCTACCGAGCAATTCCTTTAGTACAGGATTGCAATAAACACGACGGGTAAAAGAAAACATTTAAAAAAGAGTATTAAATCTTATCATAAATACATATTAATAAATCAACACACATATAATTAAGTCTTAATCTAGAAAGGAATCGATTGTGCTGCCAAATGGCCCCTCCTCGACCGCATTCATACCATCGGCACTGCAGGAGCTCGAGGGGGCAATTGTTCCAGAGTAAGTGTTCAGTAAGTGAATCAACAACACAAGCCTTAACTTAAGCATAAAATAAATTCAACACATATTATAAAAAACATTCATATCAACACTCAAATTACAAATAAAATTCTTAAAATTGTAAATAATATCCAACTCATAATAAATAAATTCATTTATATTTTTAAATTGATTTAACTTGGCTTACAAATGTAAATAATTCAATGTCAAGGAACAAGACGCAGCAAAAATTTTCAAGACACAAAGCATACAGTCCACAAGTCACAGTCACAACCCCCAGAAAATCATTCACAAAATTCAAAACCACCAAATCATACAATAGATTAAATTTTCACACACAGCAAAACTGAAAACCCAATTTAATACAATTTATTTCCCTAAATATAAACAATAGTCAAAAAATAAATCAGCCGAAACAAAATAAAAGCAATCCATCTACAATCCACGCTCATACATACACAAAAATACACAAGAAAACGATATAATTTGAAACAATAAGATTAGAATATTGATAAAAATTTAACAAAAATGAAATTAATAGCTACAAATTAATCAATAATAAATTTACTCACCTGAATTCCAAAACAATCCACATAAATGCACCAATGCACATTAAATAAATTAAATAAAAAGGAAAGCCCCTTTTTAAAAACAAAACAAACATTTGGCAATGGATGTCACACACTATTCTAAACATCTATGCCATTCACAGTCTCTTCCACTCACACACACTCTTACTCCAGCGATCGCGAAAACAATTAAAAAACCATTAAATTAGGCGAAATTACCCGAAAAAGGGATACAAATTGGAGAACAAAAAAAAACACTCACCTAATAAATATACAATAAAAACATCGGCAAAACATGCGAAAAATAATTACAAAAAAACAACACCGAAGCGCAACGCCATGAATTAAAAATTTTAACTAAACGCGAATTACTGCATTCATACACAATCGAAGGAAAGCGTAATAAAACCAATTGATCAAATCAAACAACAAATATATGGGGAGTATATATACAAAACTCGCACCCACTCCAAATCCTACAGTGACCCCAAGCAGGGGGGTTGCTTACCTACCAACATTAATTACGGTAAAGTTTACTTG
This sequence comes from Volucella bombylans, assembly GCA_949129095.1. Taxonomy (NCBI): domain Eukaryota; kingdom Metazoa; phylum Arthropoda; class Insecta; order Diptera; family Syrphidae; genus Volucella; species Volucella bombylans. The sequence continues at coordinate 302,422,161 of OX422140.1, forward strand.
TTTTTCTAACAAGTACAGTTGGTTTTGCAAATTCTTTTGCCTTCTCTCTGAATTCGGCTTTATTTCACAAACAGTGTTCGGCGTTATTTCACTTTGTCATTTGTGAAAGCGAAATGACGCCGAATTTTGCAATTCGACGTTATTTCACTCGGTGTTATTTCACGGCACCGGATAAACTGGGTATGAATTAATTGCTATTTTTTAGCATTAGGGATTGTCATTTTCTAACAAAAAATTCTTATCGCTTAATGTTTGCTGTTGTTATTGGAAAACAAACACGCATATAAATTAAATAATATAAAATTTAAATAACCAAAAAAAAAAGCCTTATTTCTGCAGTCTAACGAATGTTTCAGAAAACAACTTACAAGTAACAAAATTAATTTATTATTCTATTTATTAATACATAAATTCTGCTGATACCGAAATATTTCTGTGGTGTGATCTCCCTGGTCATTACGTTCCCATAGGTGAATTCGTTGTTACCGAAATAGTATCTCCGGTTTTTTTTTTATCTTTTGTTGCTTGCGCATGTGATGAAATTCAATAATAAATGATGAACATGATTTTATGTGAACAAGCTTGGAATGAAGAAATTTTGTGAACAAGCTGATCTCGTTTCAACTCCTCCCTTCTTAAGTTCGAATGTCCTCGTTTGATTTTCCATTAGAAATAGGGAATTTAATTAACACTAATCATTTTTGATGGCCCAGTAATTGTTTCGTCTTCTAAAATCTTCTCAAATGTTGATATGGTTAGAATTTGTATTGAGATATTGATGATGATGGGGGCTATGATAGTGAACATAGAAAGGCTGCAATTGGCTATAAGTTTAAGCTTATTAAGCTTATTTTCGGTCCCGAACAGCTGTATTTTCTTGGTTTTGTAGGTATGTATAGGTTATTCCTTCATTACTTCAAGTCTAAGTATTGTTGCGAAATCGCTATAATTTTTGGGATTTTATCAAACGATGGCGGAACAATTTGCGGATTTTAAAGAAAAATAAAACAGCACGAGGGTCAACTTGTTTAGTTGGTCAAAACTACTTTATTGAAAGTGGCAGACGTCATTTTATGTCTAAATGTCATTCTCTTCTCAGGGGGCATTCGTTAATGCGTAACATCGTTCGCTAAATGCGTAACACTCCCCCCTTCTTGAACCGGACGCTCTTCGCTTTCTCTCATCTTTCTCTCGGAGGGCCAGGAACCAAAATTAGTGCCTCGGTAGCTGGTTACACGATTTATGTGAACTATCCTATACCTGGTTCGGGGAGTCTTTTGAATTTGTATGGTCACATCGTTTATAACTTTTATGACGCGTTAGCGTCCATCCCAATCTGATTGAAGTTTCGGGCTGACTCGAAATCTCCTGATATTTAGAGAAGTAATCCATCATTACCAGCACATATTTATTTCCTCGAGTTGTCGGCGGTAAAGGTCCGAGAATGTTGATGGCTAGTCGTTAAAATGGTTCACCGGACAAATAAATCTGCAATTCTCCTTGTGTTTTTTTCTGTGGCCCACGCTTAGATGCACACACATCGCATGCGGTACAATAATGTTCAACATATTTTCTGGCTCCAACCCAGTAAAATCTACATCTTAATTTCTCAAAAGTTTTGTTAGAACCGAAGTGCCCTCCGGACATAGTATCGTGATACAACATTATAACCTCTTTAGTCAACGAACGGGGTATTATTGGAAGCAACCGCTCTGAGTGTTGCCTTTTTGCCGGTACCCATGTCTTTGATAAAATGTTGCTAACTAGTTTCAGGCCTGCTTGCTTTAAGGACACTGCTTTCACCCGAAATAGCATTCCATATTAGACGGCGTTCTCTTTTTACCCAGTTGATGACCTGAGTAAGGACAGGATCTTCCTCTTATGCACGCTGAAGCTTCTCCGAACCAAAATCAGTAACGACCGATCATCAAACGAAGCTACGTATGTTTGCCAAATTTTCTGGGGTTGGCCAGCTGCTTACCACATCGATTTTCGCTTGGTCCGGCGAAACGCCCTTACTGCTTACCACGAATCCTAAAAATTTGGCTCCTTTGCAAAACAAATTGCATTTCGCCGAGTTCAGCTTTAGAGCGGAGTCTCTCAGACGGCTGAAAACAGAACGCAAATTAATCCGTTAGAAAGTCTTACCATGCACAATTATGCCACCCAAATAAGCAAGGCAAACTTCCATGGGTAATCCTCTTAAAACAATAGACATCAGGATCTTCAAGATGCACTTCTACCTGCCAATATCCTGATTGGCAATCGAGCCTACTGAACCATGCTGGGCCTGACACCGAGTCTAACGTGTCGTCTATCCTGGGCAAAGGGAATGAATCCTTGATCGTAACCGAGTTTAAGTGGCGATAATCAACACAAAATCTCGTTGACCCATCCTTCTTTTTTACCATCACAATGGGTGATGCCCATGGGCTGGAACTGGGCTCGATTATCCCTCGCTGCATGTCGTCAACTATTTTGCGAGATTCCTCATGTTTTCCAAAAGGCAGTCGACGAGGGTGTTACTTGATTGGTTTAGCGGAACCCACATCAATCCGGTGTTCAACGACTTTAGCTCTCCCTTAATCATCAGGGTCCGTGGAAAAGATGTTTTTAAATTCCCACAGCATATACTTAACAGCTTACCGTTGCGTTGGCTCGAGATGTTCGATTGAGCGTACCACCAGATCGGATAAGCATTCCGGGAGTGTTGTTTGGTTTGGTAAGACATTGTGTAAACATTCAGCTTCTTCAAAAAGCGCCACTGGTGTGTCATCAGGTAAAACCACCGGATAATCTGCTAAATTGGCAACTCTAACGAATACAACTCCATCGCAGTTTCTACTGAAGGATTAACCAACAAGCAATCCTTTTGGAAGTCCATGTCCTATTAGTGAGACCACACCTTCTGGAATGTGTATGGTGGGTAAAGATGTCGAAACCATTGCTTCTGTTTGGGGTGGGATAATAAATTCATCAACAACTCACAAACACGTTACCCGTTCAGACTTCACCAAAGATATATCCCTGGCCAAATACCTCGCCTTATCCTCGCAGGTTAATGAAATTTGAGTTTTGCCGATTACCATTTGACCAGACGAAAAGTCCAACGTTCCTTTTGTAACTTGAAGTACATCAACACCTAGTATGCCATCGCAACCAATGGGAAGTGAGAAATCGACCACTAGTAACTTTACGCGACGTATAAATTTTCCAAGTGTGAATTGCGTACGCCAATAATGAGAACTTTGAAGTGCATTACCACACAATGTTTGCAGGCTTACGTTTCCAGAGATAAGACGGGTATTGGGAGGAAAAATTGATCAACTCACCAAAGTTACCGACAATTCAGTATCCACTAACATCCTGCAAGACACGCTGCCGATGAACATGGGAACCGTGAAGCCACTGTGCAATTTCTTCGAGTAGATGTTGAAAATTGGGGTCGAATAGATGTAGTCAGCGTTGACCCCTGGTGGCTGACTGTAGGTCGTTTCCCGACACGGTTGCCGTCTGATCGTTACCTCGATTTCTCGAAGAGTGATAGGATGTTTAAGAGTGAATAGACGTGTTTCTAAACTTTTGCGGCAAATCCAGTAATTAAAACTTGTATAAGTAAATATAGTGCCCAGTAAACCAAGCTTGTGTAAAAAGATATTTCATATTTTCATATTTCAACACTAATATTAAATAATTGCCCGTTGTTTCTGCCCATCGCGAATTTTACAAAATTCAACGAAGCACATATTTAATATCACACAAGTGTGATATTGCTATATACTTGAACAGTGTCTTTTTTTCTGGTTCTCTTAATCAACGCACATTACATACATTATGGCAATTAAATAATTAAACAATTAAATAAGCTTTCCGACGAAATTGTGACCCGCCTTACAAACGAAATGAGTGATCTCTGCAATGATCTTTCAAATGGTTTTGCTCTCATAGAACACAAAATTGAATGTCATATGGAGGAAGTCGACGACTCGCTTTGTGATCTCCGAGAAAGAGTAAGCAAACTGGAATTTCACTCTACTCCAGCCGATGCGCTTAAAAAAGAAGTAGCTGAACTGCAACGGAAGTGCGATGACAGCGAAAGGAAAGAGCTCGCAGCTGATGCTGTTCTCTTAGTATACCACAATTACCTGGCGAAAGTGTGAAGGCAATATTTGAGCAGATATGCACTACAATCAACTGCCGCACTCCAGTTATGAAAGCTGTTTTTCGATCTCGAGGTCAAAATAGAATGAGAAGAGCAGTCAACGACGCTCCAATAATTCTTAAATTCAACTCTTCAAATGAGAGAAATGCAGTTTTTAAATCACTAGCTGATTACCGCAACACAACGAAAAGGAAGCTGTGCTTGCAAGATGCAACAAGCAGAGGGCATTTCATATACATACACGAAAGCTTAACACTGAGAAATTGATCTCTTCTCCAACGTGCTATCGCTCGTTTCTTTCTGTTTTCACCCGCTCTGGTGCTGTGCTTGTAAAAGAGAACATAAATGGGAGAGCTGCACTTATACAAAATGACGAGTCCCTGAGTACCATTGCTGCAAGATGTCCAAACGATGCAATACTCGTACAAACAACAAACGATATTTATTGAATGTATTATTTTTTATATATATTCTCAATTTCTCTTGTTATTATTTTCTCTGTTTACTTTTTTTTTGTTTTGTTTTCTTGTTCGTTTATTTTGATTTATCATCTCTTCCATTAGTGCCATATGTAAGGAAAAGTATAAAAAAAAGGAAAAATGTACGCTCTCTTCGCATGTCACTTATTCTTCGCTCCAATTTTCTAAGGCGAAATAGATCAAAATGATCAAAATGTGAATTCCATATGTCGCGGCGAAAGTGGAATGTTGCGTACAATGCTCAAACTTTTCTGCTCGAAAAAAGAAGGCATGAAAATATGCCACATCAATGCACAAAGTTTGCAGCCGAAAATTGATCAATTTAGCGACATCTTCAATCTAAATTAGATGTAATTTGTGTATCCGAAGCGTGGTTTCCCTCAAAGGTCAGTGATGACGATATGCGTATCAAGTTAAGTGGCTACCATGTTTTCCGTTCGGATAGATGTGATCGTGTGGGTGGAGGTATTGCCATTTAGGCCAAACAAGATTTATTTTGCAAAAAAAAGTAGTTTTCATCTCCCGGTTCCTTAACTGATTATGTTTTTGTTAAAATAGTTTGTGGTGGTAAAAGTCGTCTTTTCGGCACTGTGTACAGACCCAATAAGTACATAGATTTAACATGTTTCTATGCTGCCTTGGAATTTATTTCTACTAGATCCCCGAATATTATTATCTGTGGAAATTTAAATAGCAACCTTTTAATTGAGAATCACTTAGCCGATAATATGAATTCTTTTCGTCTTTGCCCTGTCAACTTCACCGTTCCAACTCATTTTTCGTCTGTTGCAAGCACTTTGCTAGATGTTATTTTTGTAAACGATAGAAACAGTATATTATTTTATGATGAACTGTCTGATCCAGCGTTTTCAAAGCATGACTTAATATATCTTATCTACGATTTCAAAACTACTTATCCCGCGCCTTCTTCTTTCGAGTATAGAGATTTTAGAAACATTGATACATATGCGCTTGAACAACATATTTATTCAATTCCGTGGGATAATATATATAGAATGCAACTACAAGACGAGAAAGTTCAATTTCTTAATGACAATTTGAACATGCTTATTGAGTCACATGTGCCAATGAAAACAAGGACAGTTTATAGCGTTCAAAAATCCTGGTTTACTGGAGATATAAGAGTAATAATAGAACAATCCGTCGTTGGAAACGTTTTCGAATTGAAGAATTGCACAAAGAGTATACACATTTTCGAAATACTGTTGTTCGTGAGATAAGGGCAGCTAAAACTCTGTATTTATCAAGTCGGCTTCAAACTAATTTAAACGGCCGTGAACTATGGAAAAATCTTCGAAACTTAGGCATTGGAAAATCAAGGTCTAAGGATTGTGGTTATGTCGATGGCAATGCCCTGAATAGTAGTTTTCTTACATCTCCAGTGTTAGTTTTCAAAGCAGCTCCACAACCTTACATGTAGAATCAAGCGAACCTATGAGTGAAAACAATGTTCATCCCGTTCATTTTTCAGCACCGTTGAACTTGTTTGACATTAGCTTTCTCGTAGTACTCGATTTTTCTAAAGCTTTCGATATGGTCGACCACACTATTTTATGTAATAAATTTTGTTAAATATCGCACAATAAAGCAATTGTTTAATGTACTTGTAACGCGTCAACGATCATACTTATCTGACAAGCTCCAATTTCCGGCATCTCAGAGATCTTTCAGCATAATTGTACCACGCTTTTTATATTTGATATCAGAAAAACAATTCTTTATAGCTGCCATACGACTGTAGAATTCACTACCAATAAATTTAAGAGAAATCGGCGACATTTTTATAAAAAGTTTAAGTTATATTTTTCCAATCGTAATGATTAATGTTTATCCTTTTTGTGGCATTTTTTCTTAATTTCGATTTTCTTTATGTATTTTTTTTTGTTATTAATTTATTATTTTAATGTAATATATACGAGTATGTAGTAACTTCCAGTTTTATTTTATGTACACTTTTATTTGTAAGTTCACTTTTAAATATTCCTTAAAAATTGTTTTCCATATTTATAACTTCACAATTATTATTATAAGATTTATTCTTAATGTGTAAGTAATGTCAGAAATAAATAAATAAATAAATAAAATGTCATTCTCTTCTCAGGGGCTTTCGTTAATGCGTAGCATCAGGGGGCGTTCGCTAAATGCGTAACAGTATTATATGTCTTCATAGATGGCATGGGCGGAGTTGGATTGCACGATCGCCGGTAATTGTTTGTTAGTGAAAGCTTCGTTTGACGTAAAGCTCTTGTCACCAACGGTTATGGTTTCATTGAAGAAATTGGTGATGTGATAAATGTACCAGTGAGGGTCTTTGCGTCTTTATTGATAAAGATGGTTTAATTGAATTGATTTAGAAATAGTGTTCCAGGTCTCAGCATTTTTATCGTAGGTGTGTTCAGGTTTTTAATTTTGCTACATGATAGTGGTTGACTTCTAACGAATTTTGGTAAGCAGGTTGTTACTTATTATATTACTTATTCCTATTATCTTATTGTTATTACAAATATTTAAATCATTGAAATTTGAACATTTTTCTCTTATTCCATGTGTCTTGTTATAACAATCTAATATATCTCCATTAGGTACTATTTTTATTGGCTTAATTAATAACATGTTACATTGATTTTTATGAGTTATATGGATATTAATAATATAAACTATTGATGCTTTACTTGTAGCGATTCGTACGCCTGCAAATCCGATTATTTCTTCTTCATTTATGTATTCAATTTTATTTTTATCATAGATTTCTTAAACTTAATTTATAAATGAACTAATTAATATAAATTAATTAATAGTATAATTAATATAATATACTTCTACCGCGAGCATCGAACTTGTCGAGTTGTAGAGGCTGAGTAGGGTCAATGAATCTCGAGAAGAAATTCTCCAGACGAGTCCTGAAACCAAAGGATGCTCCCCCCCCCTCCCCCCAGTATCTCCAAAAATAGCTCAGTCGCAAACGGAGTATCCGGATACCTGGCGACATCCGGATTAGCTAGCCTTATCTGTATATGGCGGATCTCTGTACAGATGGACATCCCTTTCTCCGCTACTCGTGGGACTATCAATGGAAAATAACCAGAAAACAAAAACCGAGGCCGGTACTCCTTCATTACCGGGCGGTGGAACGGTGACTACACCGACTACCGGCAAGGCTCCTGCATTGCCGAGAGGAGGCAAAACTGTGGCAGGCCATGGTGCGCCATCCTCTAAAGGCAAAAGGAACAAGCCAAATAAAAAGAATTCAGGAAGTGTTAAGACTGTGGCAGGCCATGGTCCTATCACCTCCTCCACCCCTAGCAGCAGCAAGTTTGTGGCAGGCCACGGACTTGTCGCGGCTACCAAAACTCCTTCAGGGAGTGTTAAGACTGTGGCAAGCCATGGTCCTATCACTTCCTCCGCCCCTAGCAGCAGCAAGTTTGTGGCAGGCCACGGACTTGTCGCTGCTACCAAAACTCCTTCGGGGAGTGTTAAGACTGTGGCAAGCCATGGTCCTATCACTTCCCCCGCCCCCAGCAGCAGCAAGTTTGTGGCAGGCCACGGACTTGTTGCTGCTACCAAAACTCCTCCCTCCAAAGAGGAATCTGGAGCTCAGCCGCATCGGCAAGCTCCATCTAAGGCGCTCTACATAAGACGCCGAAATGCTTCACGCATCATCAAAACCTTCGGATCCATTCCGGAGGTGGAGAGAAGTGCGGAAATAAAGAGCAAGGTTGAGTGGGCTAAAAACATCCTAAAAGACGGATTTCCCACTGCTTCCACTGCTCACAAAACGTCAAAAGACTCCTCTAAGCGTCAGAGATCGTTGGAGGAAACCGTACCGGTTTCCAAGAGGCCCAAAACACACAGCTCCACAACCCCTGGGCCATCCAACAGCAGATCTCTGAGGTCTTATAATGAAGTCCTAAAGGACGCATTGGTGATCGCGGTGATCGACAGAAGCGATACCGACGGTTCCATTACACCGGAACGGTGGCAATTGGTCAAGTTGAAGCTCTCGAGCAACTTCTTGGCCATCATGCGGGAGAACCCAGGACCACCTCCTATCACAAGCGACGCTGGCTGGCACCAAGGCCATGTCAAGCTCATCGCTTGCTCCAACCAGAGATCTCTCGATCTCTTCACCAAGGCCATCGATGGTTTAGGAGAGGTTTGGCCAGGTGCAAAACTCGAGGTCGTATCTAAGGAAGACATTCCTAGTAGACCTCGAACTCGTACCTGGATTCCAGCCGAACCCTCCTCTCCAGAAAGTATCCTGGAAATCATCCGGCTCAGCAACCCGACTCTTCCGACTCATGACTGGAAAGTCGCGAAACTGGAGGAACTAAGGGGTTCTTATAGATGCGCGTTAATTGTGATCAATAAGGAATCCCTTAATCCTCTGGCAATGGAAACCGATGACGAAGCAATTAGAGGTTCTATACGATCAGAGATAGAAGATGAGCTCTTGGGCACATCTTCAGAATCGGAGGACCTCAACAACACCGTGGTGAAGGCGACTCTGGAAGACTGTAGCAATGATACGGTTTCTCCAGATTAATCTCCACCACTCAAAAAAGGCTTCGGCCGCACTCATTCTGCGTCTTTCCAAAAGTGCAGAAGACATAATTCTAATCCAGGAACCATGGATTGCAGAAGGCGTGGTTCGTGGACTTAGGACACCCTCATACGTTCCGCTCTATACAAGAGACAAAGGTAAGGTTAGAACTTGTATATTAGTGAAACGTAGCCTTAATGTATTTCTACTTCCCAACCTCAGTGACCCCGACCTAACCGTTGCCAGATTAGAGACTGCCAAAGGCTCTTACTGGCTGGCATCGGCTTACCTTGGCCACGACCAAGTGGGCCCTCTCCCTGGTGATAACCTAGAAAGGGTGGTACTGGAAGCTGAAAGGCAAAAAACTGGCCTCATAATCGGATGCGACGCTAACGCACATCATACGGTATGGGGCAGTACCGACATCAATGGTAGAGGTGAGTCACTTTTAGACTATATTTTAAGTACTAACCTCTTAATTTGCAATAATGGCAATGAGCCCACTTTCATAACAAAAAACCGACAAGAAGTTTTAGATATTACTCTTGTCTCCGACAGCATCACCCAAAGGCTAACAAACTGGATGGTATCGTCTGAACACTCCGGAACTACCGGAAAACTGATTGGACAAAATATAGAGGAATACTGTCGGAAACGATATCCTCTAAACTATCAAGTCCCCCGCGTGACACCAATGAGCTCGACATGAAAGTCAGGGAATTTACTCTGACTCTCAATAAGGCTATGGCCGCTTCCTGCCCTCTTATTCAACCAAGAGGCAAGAAAAAGCCACATTGGTGGACATCGGCACTAGGACTGCTCAGAAACACCTGCAGAAAACTTTTCAACGCCGCAAAAAGCACAAGAAAAGTGACCGACTGAGACTCATATAAAGAATCCCTCAAATTATACAAAAAAGAACTGAGGAAGGCAAAGCGACAATCCTGGAGGTCATTCTGCGACAAAATCACAGAAACCTCTGAGGCTTCGCGGCTAAGAAAAATCCTCTCCACAAATCCTATGATGCCCAGCTGTTTGAAAAAAACCGATGGCTCTTGGACAACCTCAAGTGATGAATCACTCAACCTGCTTCTGGATACCCACTTTCCAGGTAGCTCCCAACTCGCGGCCAGGAGCAGCCCAAACAAGCCTACTGCAACCGTGACCAAAATTCATAGTCTGATTACGAGAGACAAACTGCTCTGGGCGCTGCATAGCTTCAAACCATACAAGTCTGCTGGTTCGGACGGTATTATACCTGCCGAGCTACAGATATCCTCAGATATTATTCTACCAGTGTTGGAAAATATTATGAGGAGCTGTGTAGAACTTATCCACATTCCACTGTTATGGAGAGAAGTCAATGTAGTATTCATTCCCAAAGCTGGAAAATGTTCTCATGTGGTCCCAAAGGACCTCACACCTATAAGTCTATCATAATTCCTTCTGAAAACTTTAAAACGACGGATTGATATCCATATTCGAGCTAAAGTTGACCCAAGACTTCTGTCTACGGCTCAACATGCCTACTGTAAAGGAAAGTCGGTGGAAACGGCTTTGCACTCTCTGACTAGCCACATCGAACGATCCCTACAATATAAGGAGTACACAATGGTTGCTTTCCTAGACATAGAGGGCGCCTTTAACAACGTCAACACATCCGCAATCACGACTGCGCTGTCAACTCTGCAGGTAGACGGCTCACTTGGGGAGCTGATTAATCTAATGCTAACAAGCAGGATAATCAACTCCAAACTGGGAGAGACTTCTGCTAAAAGATATGTCAGTAGGGGTACGCCGCAAGGCGGTGTCCTCTTCCCCCTTCTCTGGAACTTAGTGGTTAACGAACTAATGATATACCTGGAAGCGGGTGGTAGCAGAGTGATTGCCTATGCGGATGACGTTGCCATAGCCGTCTCAGGAAAACATTTAAATACCATTAAAGAACTCCTCCAAGTAAATCTTAACAGATTAACCTGCTGGGCAGATCGCTGTGGATTGGGAATAAACCCCCATAAAACTGATCTTGTCCTCTTTTCTAGGAAATATAAAATTCCAATCATAGACCCTTCTTCAATAAACGGTACCAGTTTAGCTTTCTCCGATACAGCAAAATATCTGGGTCTCATTTTTGAGACCTAAACCTAACATTCAAGAAAGAGTCAATAAAGCTACAATAGCTTTATTCTCTTGCAAGAAAGGCATTGGGAAAAAATGGGGCCTTCAACCTCGCATAACCCACTGGCTATACATCTCGGTCATAAGACCGATACTTACTTACGGGGTGGTTGTCTGGTGGACGGCCTTGGAAAATGCAGTCAACCGCATTAAATTAAGCAGAGTCCAAAGAACAGCATGTCTATGCACAAGCGGAGCCTTGCGGTCTACCCCCTCTGCGGCATTAGATATTCTGCTTCACTTGACACCCCTCGACATTTTTAGCAAGCAAGTAGCTGCGACTGCAGTTATTCGCCTTAAAGCGACTAAACAGTGGACAAATAATTCATTTGGCCACGCCAACATTCTTAATACATTAGGAATCCTCACAGAGAACACCGATTACACCATACCTGAACTTTGGTTTGACAAAAACTTCCATGTAAGCTTCCCCTCTAGATCATTCTGGGAGGAGGATGCTTTCATGGAGGACAAGTCAATCCATCTCTACACAGATGGATCTAAAACCGACAGCGGAGTTGGTGGCGGTGTTTTCTCAGATAAGCTAAATCTAAGCCTCTCTTTCCGCCTTCCAAATCACTGTAGCGTGTTCCAGGCGGAAATTTTGGCGACTAAAGAAGCTCTGTCCTGGCTGAAGAAAAACGTGATATCTGCAAAGGATATCCGCATATTTTCGGATAGTCAGGCCACCATCAAGTCCCTGGACTCGGTCTCATTGTATTCTAAAACTGCCCTTGAATGCCGATCATCTCTCGTGGAGATGGCAGAGCAGTTCAACATTCACCTCTGTTGGGTGCCGGGCCACAGAGACATTCCAGGGAACTGCAGAGCCGATGAACTCGCCAAAATTGGAACCACTCTACCTATCCTACCAGACAAAGGTAGTATAGGTATACCAATCGCTACGTGCAAACTAACACTAAAGCTAGATGCCAATAAAAGAACGGACCTTAGGTGGACTGCTGGACAAACATGTCTAGCGACCAAAAAAGATCAATAGGCCTAAGTGGGTTGGTATTTCCAACAGCCACTCTTACCTAACCTAACCTAACCTAATATAATATAATTAGGCCGACTTTGGCCGGATCAATTGCATATTGGACATTTGTTATTTCTTACTTAAAAATTTCTCATTGAAATTTAATATTTAATACTGATTCACTTTTAAAAGTATCATCATTTTTTATAAATGTCCGGATTTGATTTGTTGTGTTTCAAAGTTTATTTATTCTGTCTAATGCTATTATAAATATTAAGGATAAAGTTATTACAATCCAATATGCACCGCCTCGAATTTGGGTCCACATGAATCGACAGGTTCCCAGCTGAGTCAGCATAATATTTCCTTGCAGATATTCCCATGGAAGTTTATGCACGCACAAGCTAATCGGCACTAGATGGAATGCATGCAAAATATCAAAAGTGACGACGAGCCAGGAGGTATCCATGGGAACATTTGGATAGAGGCAAAGCTTTGGAGTTAGATGAGAGTGGATTGTGAATTCAGTTGTAACCGTAACGGCAATCAAGTTTATTGTTGCAGATCAATAAAGATTTTTATAACGTGTTTGAAATATCTAAGCCTTTCCTTTTTGTTAGTCGAACAGTTGTGTCGGTCCCCTGGGCTGAAGTTTGCATTTTTTCGGAATACTTCTAAAGTATTTGCTTAACTACCTATAACCACTTAAAATTATAAGATCATCATGGTCCGGATTTCTCGCATTTTATTTCCATGTTTTACCTATAATATCTATTGATCGTTTTATATTCATGTTTGACTTTAATATTTTTATTTGTGATTCAAGTTGGGATATTTGATGTGAAAGGAAATGATAGGATGGGCCGTTGTTGGTCTTATGCGGAGATCGACAGTTATTTTGATTTCGGTAACCTTGCGTCCATATGGTTCTAAATCTATTACATGGATCAGTCGTTCATACACCTCCGCGGAGTTTAAACGTGCTCAGCTAGAAAGTGAGAAGTTGAGAAGTTGATTCCCTTAATTTAGACATTTAACGAATTGGGTTTAGGCTCCGATTAGCTGAGTGATAGTGTGTTCGCTTGAGACAGTAAAGGTTGTGGGTTCGACTCCGCGTCGTGGAAAAACTTTTTTTTTTTTTTCTTCTTTTTTATTTGAAATTAGAAGATACGAGTATAATAAAAACAGTGAAAGTGTTACTAAGTGTTGTAGTAAACCGCACGCGATGGATTGTGGAGAGCGGTCCGCTATACCAATAGCGGGACCTGCTGAATTGTCAGGTGAGGCTTCAAGCAGTGCAAGCCAAACACAAACAGCTAAGCGAAGGAGGAAGCTAAGGCCAACTTCCAACTTAGTCCAACGTCCCGCCCAACCAACTTCCTCTGTAAAACTGCTTGGTGGAGCGAGGGAAGAGAATAGCTTCGCTTCATTGGCACCGAGCGAGTCAGAAGATGAAGAGGAAGAGATGATGGCCGTAAGTAGCAGCATAAAAATGCTACAAGAAAGGGTACTGGCCATCAAAGAAAGGCAAATGGTTAGAAGGAAGAGGGATGAGAAAGAAAAATCCCAGCAACAACAGCAGAAGCTGCTTGCTCCAAAGCAGAGCCAACAACAACACCAACATAAACATAAAAAACACCAAGAACAACAAAAAGAGCGCATGCCACAACAACGGCATCAGCATCAGCCACAAAAACAGCAGCAGCAGCGACAACAACAACAACAACAGCAACAACAACAAAAACAACAACAGCAGCAGACGAAGAAGAAGGAGAAGGTGCCTCCTATCAACACCTATAAATTGGAGGTAAATGCAACCAAGGACCTGTGTAAGTTGGTCATTGGAAGTAATTTTAATATTAAGCGATTAGGGAACGATCGCCATGCCATCCACTGTAATACAGTGGAGGGCTACGCGAAAGTGAAAGAGCTCCTAAAGGAAACGACGACGGAGCACTACTCATACACACCGAAGTGTGAAAAGCGGCAATCGATGCTGCTGAAGGGGTTGGAACCGTCTTCTGATCCTGAGGAGATCCTAGCACTGCTCAAAGAGAAGGAGTGCGAAGGACTCAAGTTTGTGGGGGTAAAGCCGTTTACCACAGCCAGAGCTAGGCGGGAGAAACGGAGTCTGCCGTTCTTCTTGGTGCAGCTCAGTCCCAAAAGCCGTCTGGATAGTCTAAGGAGAATCAATGTCCTAGACTATCAGGTGATTCACTGGGAAAAATTAAAAAGGAGCGAAGGCGTTATACAATGCGTTCGCTGCCAGAGGTTCGGGCACGCCGCGTCGAACTGCCAAATGCAGCCTCGATGCGTGAAGTGCGCAAAGAACCACAGTTCCGAGGAATGTGCTCTGGGTAGGGACGGAGCATCCGATAGGACGCAGCTCTCGTGCGTGTTATGTGGGAACGTGGGACACACCGCAAACTATCGGGGTGGTCCTAAGTTCACCGACATTAAAAAAGCAAAATTGGCTCGGCAGCAGAAGGATGAGGTCAAACGTTCACCTGTTGGGTTTCAAACACCAGCCGTCACGTCCCAAATTTCCTGCGCCCAAATAGCGTCAGGTAGGGGGGCTACGGTACAGCAAGCGGCTGTTGCTTCTCCGGCGCCAATGCCGAGAACAACGGAAGCTACACCTAACATGCTGGCCATCTTGCTCGCAATCCAAGGGCAGATGGCTCAGCTGCAAAAGCAGGTGCAAGAACAGGCCAAGCGGGTGGACCAGATCTAGACGCTGCTGCTTGCCTAACGCAACACATGCCGTAATGGGTACGCACATGGTGGAGCAAACTTTGAAGGTCCTTGCGGTGAATGTTAATTCACTGATTAGGATCGAACGAAGAGCCGCGATGTTTAAATTGCTACAAGACCAAACTCCTGATGTGCCTTTCGCTAGCGAAACCAAGCTAACCGATAAGCACAAACTGGAGTACAATAGTTATATTATTAGAAGAAGAAATCGGCCCAGATCCAAACGTGGAAGCGGTGTTGCGATCTTCATTAAAGAAGGTATAAAATTTCACAGAGTGTACAAGGGAGTGTTGCGCAGGTTCCGGGTGTTGGAGGCAGTCGTCATTTACATACCGCTCCGCAGTGGAAAGCGGCTGTACTTGGCCTCTGTTTATGCACCTGAGGCTTCACAATCCACCCTATTCATTACAGAGCTCGACACGCATTTTCGACTTCTGAGGCTGGAATCGATGGAGAATTATTTTATAATCGGCGGGGATTTCAACGCTAAATACAGAGATTGGGGAAATAATTTGCCAAATACTAGAGGGAACCTAATACTCGAATGGTGGGGTCAGCACGATGTCATGTACAGACTCGGTCTTAAAGCGACGGATAACCCGTCGTTTCCCAGAGGCGGGTCTTATTTGGATCTACTGCTGTACGACGAACGTATACGACTGACAGGTACGAATTTACATACATTAAACTGTCTGCGCACATTCGTGTATGACAGCGACCATTGCGGTTTTAGAACCGAAATTACGGTTCCCAACGAAATTGCGGAATTGGAGGAGTTTGTCCAAAGATATTCTTACAACTACAGTAAAACTCGATGGACACGCTTCTCGGCAACCTTGACAAGAGCGCTCTCCTCGAACACGCTCCACCCACCGTCCAATAGGAATTTGTCAAACGAGGAGATCGACAATTACCTAAAACAAATGGACGAGACAATTAAACAAACTATGGACACTACAATACCGCGGTATCGACGCACGACTAACGAAGACCTGTTCCGCAATCCTAATATTGACGCACTGCACCGACAGAAAAGTAGACTTCTGACAAGACTTAAGAACTTGTACAGACAGTTAACTGACCGACGAGACCCGGAGATTAGGACACTGAAGTCGTCGATTAAAAATATTCAAACGCCGATAAAA
Source organism: Volucella bombylans (assembly GCA_949129095.1). Taxonomy (NCBI): domain Eukaryota; kingdom Metazoa; phylum Arthropoda; class Insecta; order Diptera; family Syrphidae; genus Volucella; species Volucella bombylans. The sequence goes on from OX422140.1 coordinate 302,438,419, forward strand.
GAAAATTACAGAATTTCTGTAAGTTTGTATTGGAACAACAAGGTTCGGGCTGTAAACACCAGCAACCCGAATATGTTTCAGTAAATAAATAAACTATTTCGGAGAAAAAATCAAAACGACCATCAGTGTCTTAAAATAGCCCAGACAACAGACAACGAACGGTTACTGACGATAGCAGGCATTGATCCAAGTGAGGCCGCTGATGATGACGACTTTTTTGTGATCGAAGATCCACAGGAGAAGGTTGAGGCCATAGGGGCGACTTTCCAGGAAGTATACAAATCCATCGATAACATTGGCCCTAATTATGACCTGGACAATCGCGTCTTGGTGCACGACTTCTGCATTCGAAATGAAATGGGGAACTGGCGATCCGAAGGCTCTGGTTTCACCCGGTTTAGCGACGAAAACATGGCCAATATTGTCATTGCCAGAGAGGGTGACCTACCATCATTCATTTCGAAGGAAGCACTCCATGAGATCTTCGACACAATCAGGGCTAAGTAATTAGTGGAGACCGATGGTATTCCGAACATCGTGCTTCGACATCTTCCTCTAGAAGCGGTTGACATTTACACCACCCCGTTTAATAATGCAATGAATAATGCACATTATCCAGCGCATTGGAAAATGGCGGTGGTTCAACCTATCCCCAAAAAGGGAAAGGATACATCCAATCCGGCGAATCTCCGGTCGATAAGTCTCCTTCCGAATATCAGTAAGGTTTTTGAAAAAGTAATCAATAGAGCTCTGTCTAGGTGGGTTGAGGACAAACATATAGTTCCGGATAATCAATTCGGTTTTAAGGCGGGACATGATATCTCACATGCCGCGTCTAAACTGGTGTCCGATATCCAATGGAACAAACGCAAGAAACAGTGCACTGGTGCCTTCCTTGTTGACTTGGAGAAGGCCTTCGACACCGTATGGTTAGAGGGTCTTTTCTATAAACTGACTAGGCTGTACTCTTGTACATTCTTTATAATATGCTAACTAACAGACAGTTCATCGTGAAGAATGGTGATGTGACTTCTGTTGGAATATTTCAAATTAAAAATGGTCTTCAGCAAGGCGCGGTCAATTCGCCGATCCTATTTAACATTTTTACAGGCGACTTGATAGGTTCACTTCCTCATACTATTGCGTACGCAGACGATTTGATAGCGTACAGAAAAGGTCCAAAAATCGAGGTCATTAATACTCTTTTGCAGCGTGACTTCGATAAGATAAGACGATTTTGCGATGACTGGAAGTTGAAAATCAACTTTCAGAAGTCGGAAACCATTCTCTTTAGGACGCCGTTGTCTGGAGCCTCTAGGAATACCAGAAAAAATTGGCGAAAGTTCTCAATCATTGGACAGCACGGACAGCCTCTTGCCTGTCGAAATGTAGTCAGATACCTTGGGATCTGGCTAGATCAGTTTCTGTATTTTGGCAAAAATGTAGATGCTGCTCTGGCAAGAGTATATATAAAGGTATATACTAATATATGTATATAATTGTTTATAATGTCTATGTGTTTGTATGTGAGTATTGTGTATGTAGGTTAAGTAGGCTAAGGTTTATTTTAAGTTAGATATTAAGTTTTTATATAAAAATAAAAAAAAACTCCATATGCTAAGTTTTTTGTAAACAAATCTTTTTCTTAGCCTTAAATACAGAAAATATATATTAGTAAAGCAAATGTAAATAAAGTCTAAAGACATAGTTATAAGAATTTAGAGTAGCTTAGAGGGCCTGTGTGGGGCCAGTAAGTTAGTTTAAATTGTTAAGTAATTTTAAGCTAGCATTTAAGCATTTTTTGTTAGTATGTAAGAGTTAATGATTGAGAAAATAAAATGCTTTAAAACTGAAAAAAAAAACTATTACATGGATGAGCTTGAATATTCCTGTTTACAGTCTAGCGGTTCCTATGCAAAGAATAATCACTTGAGAATTGGAATAGTTCAATATTTGGACACTGGCGAGGCAAGGGGACAGAAGGATTAAAAGGATAGGGCTAACTTTTAGTATTATTTTTGGGGATTGTTTTGCCTGACTGGGTAAGACTGTACTTGTTCTATTTTCCTTAACCATTTCTTTTCTGAATCTTGGAGATAATTTTGTTACTAATCGTTTATTGATCATAACATAAATCGTTCTTGAGTAAGTTTTTAATTCTTGTCTGCTCTTGTTATGATATTTCATATCCTGATCCTGCTTTTCTTTAGGTGTGTTGATGCTTATTTGCCTAGGTCGTTCGTATTCTTCGGTATTGGTGCTAATGTTAATACCAAAGAACGTTTCTATGGGCCGTCTTGGCCGGTCTTAATGTAGCGCATGGCTTCAGAAAACGTTGAGTGGAGTCTTTCTACTTGCCCATTAAGAACACTGGGATAATGAGGTGTTTTTTTAAAGGGAAGTCTTATAAAGTCGTATTTTCCATTATTCACAGAAAACACGGAATCTGGTGAAATCCACTTCTTGAAGCCAAAAAAGTGAAGAAATTACTTCTTCCAAATTGAGCGAGAACTCCATCCGGTATTGGATAGCGATCCGTTATAGTGATAGTGCTTAATTTCTTGTAATCAATGACTATTCTAAATTGTTTATTACTTTGCGAATCATTCTTCTTAGTTACAACCCAAATAGGAGAATTATACTGCGACCGTGAAGCTTGAATTATATCGTCGTTCTGGAGTTTGGCGATTTTATTTTCTTATTCGCCTTTGAGGGGTGTAGGATACGGGTGAGATTTATTCAAAACGGGAGCGTCGGTATTTGTTATGATTTCACCTACAATGTTTTTGGTATAAGTAAGCCTTTCACCGGGCTCGGAGAAGAGATTTGCAAATTTTTCTGTAAGTGTCCTAATTGTGTTTCTTTGCCAGGTTGTTAGATGACCAAATAGACTGGAGTTGCTTAACTTAAATTTGAAAATTTTAAAAATTTGAGCGTAGCTAGGTTAGGTTAGGATAGGTAAGAGTGGCTGTTGGAAATACCAACCCACTTAGGCCTACTGACCCATTGTGATGCCACGTGGATCTATGATCTTCTTACTACTGGAACCAGTTTGAGCTTATAATAAGGCGTAGGAGACTGTTAACGTCTAATTTTTCTAGATCGTTTAGGTCGTTGCAGAAAAAAGCTCCTAGGTGAAGCTTCCTTCCCTGTGTCGAGCAGTGTCGAGTAATGACACCTATTATGGCGCTGAGATGTTTTCTATCTAAAAGAATCAGAAACTTAGAGCGACTCAGATCCAGCCTTGACCAAATCTATTTGCTCGCTAGACATGTTTGTCCAGCAGTCCACCTAAGGTCTGTTCTTTTATTGGCATCTTGCACGTAGCTATCTTTTGCATAAATAACAGCTGACATAGTGTCTGATTTTTAACGTAAACCACCTGTCGTGTAGACTTATGTTTACGGGATGCGCATACATCCACGGGGACAATGATACGCCTTGCCATCGCTCTCCGTCTTTCCATTGATACCAATTCGGAACTGTGTGCCCGGCACAAGCTCCACCCTTGGTATGAGTCGAGGCCGACCTAAAACCTCTTGCTGCTCTTAGTATTGTAGCATTCAGTACTTATTGCAACTCTACATTGGGTTAAACCAACAGGAAGACCCTTCCCGCGACTTTGGGTTTAAACAACAGCCACCATTACTTAGGAGCCTCCTTTCCCTAGTTTAGGTTTTACGCGGCACTGACACTTTCACAGCCTTTTTTTTGTTAACGCCTTTAAGTTCTCAATTTAGTTATTTGTAACGCGCACACATTACTTAAGGGCATTGTCCTTCAGACACAGGTGTGAATTTAAGGTTCTGGGGTCACAGCAATACTTTTGCTGTGTTCCTTTTGTATGTTGCGAACCATTCATATTTATATTTATTATTTTCTGAATGAGACTCTATTTATTATTATTTTTGTTGCATCTAAGGAAGTACAAATGAATATGTATTATTTGGAAAAAAGCAGATCTGTCGGAAGCAATTATAAACAAAATTCGTAAAACAAAGACAAGATATATTATCAAGAGTTTTGCTTCACACTGTATTTGCATGCACATATGTATAATGCTTCTCTAAATTCTTGTCGTACGATTAAAATTCCACCTTCTTATGGGACGCAATATTATATGTATCAACGTGGTCCAGCCCAGACCGCCTGCGGACATGAATGACAGCTTTAGAATTATCGGACACATTTTCTTCGGGAACGGTCTTAAAATACGGGATTTACTTTCATCCCACATTTCTTTTTTCGAATTTGCGTTTCCTAAAATTATTAAAAGACAGATAAAGGCACTTGATTTCACTGCTGTAAAATAGACAATGAATATTTATTTCATTCCAACTTAAAATGTAATATACAATACAAAACAAAGGTGTGATGCAATCTAATATGCGAGATGCGCATTCAGCTAATTTTGGTGAATGTGTACGGCAACCTGAGATACGAGACGCGCACTCAGCAAAATTAAGTGTGAGATATATAATCTAATTTAAGTTGCTTGTCCACTTTGTAGATATTCTGCCGGCACCATGGTTAGAAAGTTAGATTTGTGTAGAATAGGTTGGTGCATCATCTACTGGTACTAGAATAAAGTCGTCTTTGGCTCCGTCTGGTTTTACTTCTGGTGTTCTAGAGCTGGACATGTACAGAGTAGGTGGAGGATTGTCTCCTCATCTTCCTCGTCCTCGCTTCTACAGCAATCGTTTGTAAAAACGCCAAGCCTTCTTGCGCTCTTGCCTATGAGGCAGTGCCCAGTGATGACACTTATTATGGCGCTGAGATGTTTCCTATTTAAAAGGATCAGACACTTAGAGCGATTCAGATCCAGCTTTGGACAGATCTCTTTGGTCGCTAGACATGTTTGCCCAGCAGTCCACCTAAGGTCTGTTCTTTTATTGGCATCCAGCTTTAATATTAGTTTGAACGTAGCGATTGGTATACCTATACTACCCTTTTCCGGTAGAATAGGTTGAGTGGTTCCAATTTTGGTGAGTTCATCGGCTCTGAAGTTCCCTGGAATGTCTCTGTGGCCCGGCACACAACAAAGGTGAATGTTGAACTGCTCTGCATCTCTATGAGAGATGATCGGCATTCAAGGGCGATTTTAGAATATAGTGACACCGAGTCCAGGGACTTGATGGCGGACTGACTATCCGAAGAGATGTGGATATCCTTTGCAGATATCACGTTTTTCTTCAGCCAGGACAGGGCTTCTTTGATCGCTTCTTTGAATGTTGGGGAGGCCAAATGAATTATTTGTCCACTGTTTAGCCGCAGCTACTTGCCTGCTGAAGATATCGAGGGGTGTAAAATGGAACAGAATGTCTAATGCCGCAAAATGGGTAGAACGCAAGTCTCCGCTTATGCATAGGCATGCTGTTCTTTGGACTCTGCTTAGTTGACTGCATATTCTAAGGCCGTCCACCAGACGACCACCCTGTAAGTATCGGTTGTATGACCGAGAGCTATAGCCAGTGGGTTATGCAAGGTTGAAGGCAACATTTATTCCCAATGCCTTTTTGCCTGCTACCCCCCTTCCAGGTATATCAGTAATTCATTAACTACTAAGATCCAGAGAAGAGGAGAGAGGACACCGCCTTGCGGCGTATCTATGCTAACACATCTTTTAGCAGAAGTCTCACCCAGTTTGGAGTTCATTATCCTTCTTTTTAGCATGAAACTAATCAACTCCCCAAGTTAGTCGTCTGCCTGCAGAGTTGACAGCGCAGTCGTGATTGCGGATGTGTCGACGTTGTTAAAGTCACCCACTATGTCCAGCAAAGCAACCATTGTGTACTCTTTATATTGTAGGGATTGTTCCATGCGATTAGTCAAAGAGTGCAGAGCCGTTTCCACCGACTTTCCTTTACAGTAGGCATGTTGAGCTATTGACAGAAGTCTTGCATCAATTTTAGCTCGTATATGGATATCAATCAGTCGTTCTAGAGTCTTCAGAAGAAAAGATGATATGAAGGAAGGAGGAAAGATTTGGGACAACATGAGATCACTTTCCGACTTTGGGTTTAGTTTTAGTTTTATATGCATTTTATTTTCTTAATCACTAACTCTTACATACTAACAAAAAATGCTTAAATGCTAGCTTACAATTACTTAGCAATCTTATACTAACTTACTGGCCCCACACAGGCACTCTAAGCTACTCTAAATTCTTATAACTATGTCTTTCGACCTCATTTACATTTTCTTTACGGATATTTATTTTCTATACTTAAAGCTAAGAAAAAAAATTGTTAACAAAACTTAGCATATGGACTTTTTTTTTTTTTTTTTAATAAAAACTTAGTATCTAACTTAAAATAAACCTTAGCCTACCTAAACTAAATGTACAATACACACATAAACACACATAGACGTTATACACGATCATATACATATATCAGTATACACCTTTGTATACACTGATATATGTATATGTTTCTTAAATGCTAACCTAAACCTATGCAAGCTGGCCATCGCTATTCACAGAGAAAACAGATTGGTCAGCTCTGCCTCATTAGTGAGGCTGGTCCGTAATTGACGGAAACGACGACGAAACATCTTCCCCATCATTCAACCACCAGAAATGCTGGTGCTGCCGAACGACATCCCTCTTATCGCGATTCCCCACCGCCCTACTGAACCTGAGGCGATCCACACTGCTGTGTGCGACGTCTCTGTTGTAGTTGAGTCGCCTGTCCCCAGCTGTCCGAGCGACATGGAAGATTAACGGCACCGCTGATCTATCCTGGATCAACCCTATCTGATCTAGGTAGAGGAATGCTTCCGGTGGAACGAAGCCGTCAGAGCGCACACTCTCGTGGTAAAGGTAATTGGGGTAGTAAGCCCCAGATATCAGGTTATTCGTCGAGGTCATTGCTCTTGCAATGTGCCTTCGAGTCAGCTTAATTACGAAGTTGTCCACTCGTATTAGGTTCGCCCTGTTGTAAAGGACCTCATTAGAATAAAATTTCTTGTACTCCGACTCTCTTGTTCTGTACAAGCGAAGACAAGCCCTAAGACAAGCCCTCTCAAACACCCGAATCTTTTCCATTAAGCTTGCTCGTACATTGAACCACACGGGACAACCAAATACCAGCATGGGCCTAATAAGGGCCATGTAGCAGATTACCTTTACCCTCACATCGAGTTGGCTGTTATAAAACAGTCTCTTTGTAAGGGCAAAAGCACCTTTAGCTCTGGCCAGAGCAGCATCTACATTTTTGCCAAAATACAGAAACTGATCTAGCCAGATCCCAAGGTATCTGACTACATTTCGACAGGCAAGAGGCTGCCCGTGCTGTCCAATGATTGAGAACTTTCGCCAATTTTTTCTGGTATCCCTAGAGGCTCCAGACAACGGCGTCCTAAAGAGAATGGTTTCCGACTTCTGAAAGTTGATTTTCAACTTCCAGTCATCGCAAAATCGTCTTATCTTGTCGAAGTCACGCTGCAAGAGGGTGTTAATGACCTCGATTTTTGGACCTGTTCTGTACGCTACCAAATCGTCTGCGTACGCAATAGTATGGGTAAGTGAACTTATCAAATCGCTTGTATAAATGTTAAATAGGATCGGCGAATTGACCGCGCCTTGCTGAAGACCATTTTTAATTTGAAATATTCTGATAGAAGTCACATCGCCATTCTTCGCGATGAACTGTCTGTTGTGTAGCATATTATAAAGAATGTACAAGAGTGGTTTACTGATCCCCAGCCTAGTCAGCTTATAGAAAAGACCCTCTAACCATACGGTGTCGAAGGCCTTCTCCAAGTCAACAAGGCAGGCACCAGTGCACTGTTTCTTGCCTTTGTTCCATTGGATATCGGACACCAGTTTAGACGCGGCATGTGAGATATCATGTCCCGCCTTAAAACCGAATTGATTATCCGGAACTGTATGTTTGTCCTCAACCCACCTAGACAGAGCTCTATTGATTACCTTTTCAAAAACCTTACTGATATTCGGAGGGAGACTTATCGACCGGAGATTCGCCGGATTGGATATATCCTTTCCCTTTTTGGGGATAGGTTGAACCACCGCCGTTTTCCAATGCGCTGGATAATGTGCATTATTCATTGCATTATTAAACAGGGTGGTGTAAATGTCCACCGCTTCTAGAGGAAGATGTCGAAGCACGATGTTCGGAACACCATCGGTGCCGACCGATTTCTTGGCCCTGATTGTGTCGAAGATCTCATGGAGTCCTTCCTTCGAAATGAACGGGGGTAGGCCACCCTCTCTGGCAATGACGTTATTTGCCATATTTTCGTCGCTAAACCGGGTGAAACCAGAGCCCTCGGATCGCCAGTTCCCTATTTCATTTCGAATGCAGAAGTCGTGCACCAAGACGCGATTGTCCAGGTCGTAATTAGGGACAATGTTATCAATGGCCTTGTATACTTCCTGGAAAGTCGCCCCTATGGCCTCAACCTTCTCCTGTGGATCCTCGATCACAAAAAAGTCGTCATCAGCGGCCTCATTTGGATCAATGCCTGCTATTGTCAGTAACCGTTCGTTGTCTGTTGTCCGGGCTATTTTAAGACACTGAAGGTCGTTTTGATTTTTTCTCCGAAATAGTTTATTTATTTGCGGAAACATATTCGGGTTGCTGGTGTTTACAGCCCGAACCTTGTTGTTCCAATACAAACTTACTGTTTGCCGTTGAGTTGGCTTTTTGTCCGTTAAGTTATAAGTAGATTTTAATTACCCGAACAGTAATGTTTAAAATACGGATTTAAATAAAACGACTATGTCCGCTACGTTATAAAATTAGAGTGTTTCATTTATTTTACTATACTTCTTATTTTATATGAATTTTGACATATACAAGTTATTGCATGATAGATTTTGTATTTTCAATATCGTTTTTATACGTTTACATAATAAATAATAGATTGATTGAATTCTCTACTAACAATAATTTTATTTCTTGTTTTAATCAGAAACATTCTCCCCCGCCGTGAACAAAGTTCGCAATATATCAAACTATGGTTACAGCATCATTGTTGTAAACTGGCATCACTGACCCTTCATATCTGCATTATCGGCAATTTTCTAACATCTCTCACAGTTTGGATGCATGAAAAAAAAACCAAAATCATTAATTTTGTCAAAACAAAGGGACAACACTTGACACATAAGTAAAAAGAGTATGTGGAAAAGGTATTTGTTGTTGCCCTTGTTACCTAACAAAACAATGGGCGCTGCCATTTGTATTTTTTGTTGTTGTGTAGTGTAGTGTTTATTCGAGCGGTTGTGACGTGCGGTAGCCGCCGTGAATATTTGTATTTTAAAATTCGAGTGTTTTGTATAGTTTAAATGTTAAATTTGTGTATTTTCAAGTATTTCAGGTAAGTGATATAATTTTATCTTGAATTATTATTTGATTTGATAAAATATATGTTGATTTCTCGGGGGTTTCGTCCCATTCATGTCTTCCCTTGTGTATGTGTGTGTGTTGTATTTTATTGCCTTCATTGGGCTGTGCGTAAATTTGTTGCGCTGGTATTGTGCATTTATTTATTGACTTGCGAAACGATTAATTTACGCGTCGGAATTACTCGTATATGAACATTTTGAATAAGTGAGTGAATTTATTTGTTATGAGTGATACGTATGATTTGTGTTTGAATGGGATGAATGAACTGTGTGTGTAAGGTATGTATTAGATTGGAATGATTTGAGGGGTATGTGTGGATTTATTTTGAGTGGGATAAATGGACTGTATGTTGTGTGTTGAGTAGAGTGTAATTGTTTTAAATTGTTATGAGTGCGTTTTGTATTTGAGTGGATTTTATTTTGAAATGCCGTCGGCATTTGCAATTAATATTATTACATTTTGAATAATTGATTATTTTGGTGATTATTTGTTTTGATGCGAATTAGTTGTCGTCGTTAAATAATCGTGTTGTTCTCGTTGGCATTATTCGACGGTAGGTAACAAATCTTTGTTATTGGTCTTTTTAATGTACCATTCGCCGTTTTAAGTGTGACCACGCGGATGTGGTTGTCCATTCCGGGATGAGTGTCGATTATTCGAGCGAGTATCCATTGCGCTGGTGGAAGACGTTCATCTTTCACTAGGACTAGATCTTCAATCTTTGGATCGGCCTCTAGTTTTGCCCATTTCGGACGCGATTGAAGACGTGAAAGATACTCGTTTTTCCATTTGCGCCAGAAATGTGCTACTGCGATTTGAACGTGCTTCCACCGGTCTAGATAATTTGTTGTTGTCGACAATAAGTCTCCTTGAGGTACCATGTTGGTTGGTTCGCCAATTAAAAAATGACCTGGAGTTAATACGTCTAAGTCTTCCGGATTTTCTGATAGTGGACATAATGGTCGCGAATTGAGAATGCCTTCTATTTGAGTTAGTACTGTGGAAAACTCCTCAAAGGTAAGTTTTTTGTTTTTGACTACTCGTTTCAAATGATGTTTTACTGATTTTACCCCTGCTTCCCAGAGTCTTCCGAAATGAGGGGAGGCAGGGGGAATAAACTTCCATTGTGTACCCAAATTTGCTAAGGTTTCGGCGATATTTTCCCAATCGTGTGCGGCATCTTTCATCATTCGTCGAAGTTCGGCATTCGCTCCAATAAAATTGGTCCCGCAATCGCTGAAGATTCGGGAGCAAATACCGCGACGTGCAGTAAATCGTCGGAAAGCTGCTAGAAAAGCTTGCGTCGTCATGTCAGAGACGAGTTCAAGTGAATGGCCTTGGTAGCGAGGCAAATGAAGATGGCGAAGTAGCCCTTAAGTGTTTTGGCTCCACGTCCTTTCCACGTCTTCACTTCTACTGGTCCTGCATAGTCGACGCCGGTGTTGCTGAATGGTCTAGCAATCCGAACCCGCGATGTTGGTAAGCTTCCCATGATTTGCTGCATCGGCTTGACCTTAAACCGGAAACATATGACACAGCGATGAATATGCTTTTTTACGCTCCTCTTCATGTTGAGTATCCAGTATTTAGAGCGGATGTAGGCCATTGTTTATTGGAGACCTCCATGGTAGGTTTGATCGTGTGCATGCCGTATGAGTATATTTGTGAATGCGTGGTTCGGTTTGAGAATGATTGGGTGTTTTGTGTGGTATGGAATGAGTGCATTTTGCAAACGACCCCCGACGCGTAGAATGCTTTCGTTGTCAGCAACCTTGTTAAGCACTCTTATGGCTAAATACGGTATGCATTCTGTGCCAAAGGTCACTGTTTTAAGCCTGTATGCTCTCAGTGGCTGCTGTTCACTATCGCGCCAAAAGATGAGTTGGTAATTGCTGTCTGCCGTTGGTACTAAAATTTGTCGGTACATCTTCTCGATGTCGGCGGTGACGTTATATCGATGCTGTCTCCATCTTAATATGACATCGATAATGCTTTTTTGTAATTTAGGACCAACCATCAAGTGCTCGTTTAAGGACGTACCGTCCGAAGTCTTCGACGCTGCATCAAACTCAACTCGCAGTTTTGTGGTGGAGCTTGAGTCTTTAATGACGGCCTGGTGTTTCAAAAAAAAATGAAAAGGTGTTGCAAGGTAAGTGTCGTTCAATAAATCTACCTCCTCCATGTGATCCATGGTGATATATTCTAACATACACCTTTTATATCCTACCTTTAGTTTCGGATCCTTCTGAAAACGACGTTCTAATTGAGTAAAACGTCGTAAAGCAACTTCCCTGCTTGAACCTAACGCTGGTCGTACTCCATCTTTGAAGGGTAAGGACATTTGATACCGTCCATTTGTTAATCTGGTTGTATGGGTTCGGAAGTGATGTTCACAAGCATTGTCTTCTTCCGAAACCATCATTTTAAACGGAACTTCTTCAACCTCCCAGAATCTTCGTATCTCAGTGCCAAGATCAAGCTGTAGAGAGAAGCTTTGAAGGAGTTGTGTGGACCTGTCTGGAATTTTCCCGAACACAATCCATCCAAATTGGGTTTTTTGGGCGACAATGGAGTTGTTTTGATCACTTCTAATGATGTCCGGTAGAATAATGTCAGAGTAAACTTCGGTTCCCAGAAGTATATCGATTTTAGCTGGATTGAAGAATGCGGGATCTGCTAAAAGAAGGCCTTTGATATGATTTAATTCGTCGACCATCACTCGCTGGGCCGGGAGAAGGCCAGTCAGTGACTGAAAAATAAAGGCTTTAGTGGCGCTTTCAAATGTCGAATATTTAGATCGAAGCGTTATGTCGACATAATATTTGCTTGTGCCACTGCTGACCCTTCCTAACCCGGAGATCTGGACGGACGTTCTACGCCTTGGTAATCGTAGTAACTGTGCTGCTGATTCAGTTATGAAAGTTGCCTCAGAACCTGGATCAACTAGTGCACGGAGATCATGGCACCTGCCATCAGCTGAGACTACCTTAACTATGGCTGTTGCTAGCAAGACTTGACTCGCCCGATGTTGTGTTGCAAAGAAGGTGTTCCGCGAATGCGATGTGTGCGGCTGGTCGATGGGTCTACAAACGAACTCTGAGGTGCCTGAGTTCAGCTGTGTTTGGTTACTTGTGGTGCCCGTTGGATTGGAAGTTTCGGTAAGTACCTGCGAACATACTTCACTTGTTTGATCTTCTTTGAAATTTTGTTTTAAATGTAGTAATGAATGGTGTCGCTGCTGGCAAAAAAAACAGTTCTTTGAGCTTGGACAGTCTCGAGTTGGGTGGCTGTACGCTAGACAGTTCTCACACACCTTCACTCTGCGCACGGTTTGCCACTTGTGTGTTGTGTCCAAACTAAGAAATTTGCTGCATTTCCTTAAGGCGTGCTTTCCGTGATGACACACTTTGCATTGGAACTGCTCATTCATCTGGGTATTAGCATAAAATACTTTGGCTTGTGGACTAGACTTCGCAGATGACTTCGTATTTGCTTTCGACCACAAAAGAGGCTGCTGGTCAACTGCTTCAAGCGTCCTAAAACGTGCTTCTAAAAATCCGATGAAGTCCTTTCTGCTTGGAAGTTCCGTAGAATTGCCCAGCTTTTCTTCCCATAAATGCTGCGTTGAACATGGGAGTTTTTGGAAAAGGATATATACGAGAATAACATCCCAGTGGTTTACTGGCACTCCCAGGTTTTCTAATGCATGAAAGCATTCTTGAGATGTATCAAGCATAGGCCTTAACCCACTGGTGGACTCCTTCGTTAATGATGGTTGGCTGAAAAAAAGATTTAACTGAGCATTGTCTAGGACCCGCTTATGGTCATATCTCGCCTTCAATAAGTCCCATGCCTTGACATAGTTTCCTGCTTCGAGACCTAAATGCTGTATGAAACGCTCTGCGTCCCCACTAATTGATGATTTCAAATGGTGTAGTTTTTGGATGTCGCTCAGGTGAGTATTTGTATGAATTAATGATGTGAATATATCGTAAAATGAACGCCATTTCGTATAGCATCCGGAGAACGTTGGAATGTTTATTTTTGGAAGGCGAAGATCCCCACCAGTACCCGCTGCAGCTGACGATGTGTTGATCGTCTCTGTAGGCGCCTTTGCAGTTGATGCACACTTGTCGATGGCGTCTAAAAGTTCGCAGCGATAGTCCAGGTGAGTTTCTAAGAGTTGTTCATAGACCTTCATTAATTCTTCCTTTGTTAAATCCTTTTCTAGCTTGCCTGCACCCATAATTTCCTCATGGTATCGCCTTGCTGTTGCCAAATTATCATCAAGGATGGATAGACGTGTGGATAAATAATTTGAGGTACGCCACGTTTCACCGGTCTTCCTAAAATTTGAAAAATCGCGAACAACCTGAGCAAATAGTGCTTTCTGCAGCTCTCCAAACGACATAGTGATTTAGTATGGATTGAGTTAGTTAAATAAATGTATATTATATGTAAATTTATTGTATGTATGAAAGTATATTAGAATATATAGAATTTATAATAGATATATGTATGTATGTATATATATGTATTATAATGGAGAATTAATTAATTTAGTTTAGATCATAAAATTCGCAATTTACGCTGGATTTGATATACACTTTGTTATATGTATATATATATATGTAGATATATACGTGTGTTTGATGAGTATTTTTTTAATTTTATTAATTTAAATCGATTCCATTGAATTTTATATGTATTGTAGTATTTAATGCAATTTAGAGTTGCTTGCAACTATATTATATTAGAAATATAAGACTTACTTGTTCGAATCTTGAGTGTAGAGTGTTAAGTTGATTGTGTGTAGAATTACGCGGCGCGATATTCCCGATTTGCACAATCCTTTGATGAATATGTATGTCTTTTATGTGTTGTTTAATTGTTCAATTCCACAAAGCGAAAATTTTAAATCTTTGTACTTAGTATGTATATGCACTCTGTATAGTGTTATATGTATGTTGCACTTCGTTCATACACTTAAATTTAAATAATTGCACTAAAAACTGTCTATTTTTTCAAGTTCCAAATCTGTTGGATATCTTTTGAACGTAGTACAAAGTAAAAAAAAACCGAATTCGCACAATCACGCACATATGTATACACTTTCAGTATTCTATTCAAATTTTTTATTTTTTAAATTTACTATTTAAATCTGGCTCGAATGGACCAATGTTTGCCGTTGAGTTGGCTTTTTGTCCGTTAAGTTATAAGTAGATTTTAATTACCCGAACAGTAATGTTTAAAATACGGATTTAAATAAAACGACTATGTCCGCTACGTTATAAAATTAGAGTGTTTCATTTATTTTACTATACTTCTTATTTTATATGAATTTTGACATATACAAGTTATTGCATGATAGATTTTGTATTTTCAATATCGTTTTTATACGTTTACATAATAAATAATAGATTGATTGAATTCTCTACTAACAATAATTTTATTTCTTGTTTTAATCAGAAACACTTACAGAAATTCTGTAATTTTCTTTTATTAGCGTTTGAATATTTTTAATCGACGACTTCAGTGTCCTAATCTCAGGGTCTTGTCGGTCAGTTAACTCTCTGTACAAGTTTTTGAGTCTTGCCAGAAGTCTACTTTTCTGTCGATGCAGTGCGTCAATATTAGGATTGCGGAACAGGTCTTCGTTAGTCGTACGTCGATACCGCGGTATTGTAGTGTCCATAGTTTGTTTAATTGTCTCGTCCATTTGTTTTAGGTAATGGTCGATCTCCTCGTTTGACAAATTCCTATTGGACGGTGGGTGGAGCGTGTTCGAGGAGAGCGCTCTTGTCAAGGTTGCGGAGAAGCGTGTCCATCGAGTCTTACTGTAGTTGTAAGTATATCTTTGGACAAATTCCTCCAATTCCGCGATTTCGTTGGGAACCGTAATTTCGGTGCTAAAACCGCAATGGTCGCTGTCATACACGAATGTGCGCAGACAGTTTAGCGTTTGTAAATTCGTACCTGTCAGTCGTATACGTTCGTCGTACAGCAGTAGATCCAAATAAGACCCGCCTCTGGGAAACGACGGGTTATCCGTCGCTTTAAGACCGAGTCTGTACATGACATCGTGCTGACCCCACCAATCGAGTAGTAGGTTCCCTCTAGTATTTGGCAAATTATTTCCCCAATCTCTGTGTCTGGCGTTGAAATCCCCGCCGATTATAAAATAATTCTCCCCCGATTCCAGCCTCAGAAGTCGAAAAAGCGTGTCGAGCTCTGCAATGAATAGGGTGGATTGTGAAGCCTCCGGTGCATAAACAGAGGCCAAATACAGCCGCTTTCCACTGCGGAGCGGGATGTAAACGACGACTGCCTCCAACACTCGGAACCTGCGCAACACGCCCTTGTACACTCTGTGAAATTTTATACCTTCTTTAATGAAGATCGCGACACCACCTCCACGTTTGGATCTGGGCCGGTTTCTTCTTCTAACAATATAATTATTGTACTCCAGTTTGTGCTCATCGGTTAGCTTGGTTTCGCTAGCGAAAAGCACATCAGGAGTTTGGTCTTGTAGCAATTTAAACATCGCGGCTCTTCGTTCGATCCTAATCAGTGAATTCACATTCACCGCAAGGACCTTCAAAGTTTGCTCCACCATGTGCGTACCCATTACGGTATGTGTTGCGTTAGGCCCGGCAGCAACGCATAGATCTGGTCCACCCGCTTGGCCTGTTCTTGAACCTGCCTTTGCAGCTGAGCCATCTGCCCTTGGATTGCGAGCAAGATAGCTAGCATGTTGGGTGCAGCTTCCGTTGTTCTCGGCATCGGCGCCGGAGAAGCAACAGTCGCTTGCTGTACCGTAGCCCCCCTACCTGACGCCATTTGGGCGTAGGAAATTTGGGGCGTGACGGCTGGTGTTTGAAACCGTACAGGTGAACGTTTGATCTCCACCTTCTGCTGCCGAGCCAATTTTGCTTTTTTAATGTCGGTGAACTTAGGACAACCCCGATAATTTGCGGTGTGTCCCACGTTCCCACATAACACGCACGAGAGCTGCGTCCTATCGGATGCTCCGTCCCTACCCAGAGCACATTCCTCGGAACTGTGGTTCTTTGCGCACTTCACGCATCGAGGCTGCATTTGGCAGTTCGACGCGGCGTGCCCGAACCTCTGGTAGCGAACGCATTGTATAACGCCTTCGCTCCTTTTTAAATTTTCCCAGTGAATCACCTGATAGTCTAGGACATTGATTCTCCTTAGACTATCCAGACGACTTTCGGGACTGAGCTGCACCAGGAAGAATGGCAGACTCCGTTTCTCCCGCCTAGCTCTAGCTGTGGTAAATGGCTTTACCCCACAAACTTGAATCCTTCGCACTCCTTCTCTTTGAGCAGTGCAAGGATCTCCTCAGGATCAGAAGACGGTTCCAATCCCTTCAGCAGCATTGATTGCCGCTTTTCACACTTCGGTGTAAATGAATAGTGCTCCGTCGTCGTTTCCTTTAGGAGCTCTTTCACTTTCGCGTAGCCCTCCCCGGTATTACAGTGGATGACATGGCGATCGTTCCCCAATCTCTTGATATTAAAATTACTACCAATTACCAACTTACATAGGTCCTTGGTTGCATTCACCTCCAATTTATAGGTGTTGATCGGAGGCACCTTCTCCTTCTTCTTCGTCTGCTGCTGCTGTTGCTGTTGTTGTTGTTGTTGTTGTTGTTGTCGGTGCTGCTGCTGTTTTTGTGGCTGCTGCTCTTGTTGTTGTTGCTGGTGTTTATTTTGCATTTGTTGGCGTTGTTGGTGCACTTGTGGTATTGTATTTGTCTTTTGTTTTTGTTTGGGCTGCTTTTGAGAAAGTTGCGACTGCTGTTGTTGGGATTGCTCATGCTCATCCCTCTTCCTTCTGACCATTTGCTGTTCTTTAATGGCCTGTATCCTTTGCTATAGCATTTTTATGCTGCTACTTATCGACTTTAATTCCTCCTCTTCGTCATCAGATTCGCTTGCTGCCAATGCAGCGAAAATGTTTCCTGCCCTCACTCCACCAAGCTTTACAGTGGTCGTTTGTAGGGTAGGACGTTCTGCCAAGTTAGAGTTTGACTTTAGCATCCTCTTCCTCTTTGGCTTTGGTGTTTGGTTCGAACCACTCGAAGCCTCACCTGCTATCTCAGCCGATCCCGCTATTGGCATAGCGGACCGCTCTCCACAATCCATCACGTGAATTTGATCTCTTTTTTTTTTTTTTTTTACACTCCACTTATTATTTCAATAAAAAAAAAAAAAACAAAAAAAAAACAATGTCTCCCGTTGTGAATCGAACCCAGGCCTCCGAATTGCCACACCAAGTCCGATGTCGTCCGAGTGTTTGCCACTTCGGCTACCGGCCACTTTTACTTTGATACTTTTTTTGTTTCAACGTTTACTTTACTTATTTTCTTCACTTGTGAAGCCGAACACGAAAATGCGTCTTATCGCCACTAAGGTCTATGAACGACTAATTTCCGACTTTGGGGATGAATACTACATTGACATCTCTCCATAACAGTGGAATGTGGACAGATGGAGTAATTAAATAGGGAGGAGGAGATTTATCGCTTGATAAGTCATTAGCGGGAAGATCCCCAATTGAATTAGAGTTAAAACTTAAAACAAATGTTTGACATTTCTGAAAATTCATTGGAAAGCTCATCGCAAACGAAGAAAATAGGATTTGGAAGCATTGTTTTATATCCGCTAAGTATCATATTATAGATACCGTATATCGCTATGTTATTATTACAATTTACACGCAAATTATTTGTTTAGCGGATACCGGATGTGCAAAAAAAACATGGATATGGAGGCAGTTTCAACGCAATATCCAGGATACAGTATTTAAGGGCCCGAACCATAGAACGGCCCAAGTTGTATGTGTAACTAGACTTTATGTTTAGACTTTCATTTAATATATTTTAATTATTTCCCTACCTGCTATCAATCCATCTACTATCCACCCATCCAGACCTACCCGGCCACTGTCAGCGCAACCACCATTTCAATTCACTAAGCCATTATCCAACGACTCCCTAACGACCCCCTAACGAACCAACTACGATACACCGACTCGCTATCCATTCATCCACTCAACACCCATTCTTTGACTAAACACAATCCTATTATTCATACATACACCCTTTAATTTTTTGAAATTTTTAATTATGATATATGTATGTATATGTATTTGGATTATAGAAACAGAGGAGGGGAAACTCTTTTTATATCGCGATGTCAAATAAGCTAGCCTTAATGACTGAAACGCTAATTGACTAAGGCACTTATATTTTAATTAGCTCTGTGACTACTAATGGCTTCCTGCAGTCTGAATTGCAAAGCAAAGCATTAACTCCGACTTTTTTAAATTTAACTGCAAAAGCTTAAGTCTTTGCTTTTGAAATCTCCCTATTAAGAAGTTACTCCTTAAGTTTTTTTTGGGTGGCTTCTCAATTTGCAGAGTAGAAATATTTGCCTTCTTATTTTAAAACGTTTAGATGATTAAGTTAACGAAAAGTTTCTTATCATTTAACTGTCGATAAATGAGGGGAAAATTATTCATCGTCTCTACCAGTAGATTGCAATAAACGGCTGCATTTAGTGAATGACGAAAAAAACTATTTCTACTTCTAATTAACGTGAAATGTAGTAGCTTAAATTTGTGTACACTCTCAAACTTATGAAAATTGAACCATAAATGTAGCAAATTAGTGGTGTCTTTTGGAGGAAAATAATATTGAAAAGCAAAAGTCAGGAAGTTTTATACAAAAAACGATTTTAAGATCTGAGAGAAACTTTCATCGGGCAAGTTTAGCTTGCAGTTTTACAGCCAAAAAATAACTATTGAAATCATCCAAATGCCTTATACAAACGATGGTAGAGTGTTTTTTATGGGCCTCTAAAACTGATTGTATTAGTTAGATGTTCGATCACTTGTAATGTTCATTATATTTCTGAGTGCAGTCATTGTGATTGTCCACATTATTTATTTATTTATTATTTTTTTTTTTTAAAGAATTTAACACTTAAGTAGGTATGACTACACTTAAAGTGCCTCAGCATGTGTTCATGGAATAGAGACCGAAAGAAAGAAGTTTGGGCTCAGTGGTTATTTCGCTCCATGGGTGGAATCCAAAATTTAATGGGGAGACTATATTCTTAGTGGAAGTTGGTTTGTTGTTGATTTCTAGTCTATACTCTTATTACTTGATTTTCGTTAACTGAAAAAAATGAATGTTTTTCGGGCGAAGCTGGTATTCGAACACCGAACCTTCCGATTTTGAAGCCAGTCCACTACCACTTGAGCCAAGGCCACAAACACCGAAGGCGTTATAGCTAGAAAAATAATTTCAGTACAAAAAGTGTTTCAATAGAAGCAAAAATCAACAAATCCCTTACACAATAAATTTTTTTTTTTATAATTTACGCGCGCCTAAGGGGTTAGATACCCTTTTACTGTTGCCAGGGCGCGGGTGGAAAGCTAGAAGGAGGAGAAAGGAAAATTGTTTTGTAGTGCTTTGAAACTCAGGTGTATTTGCTTTCTATATTAGCTCTCCAGGGGTGGGAGTCCGAATATGACGGAGAGTTTTTCTTCACTCAGAGTGATTCGAAGTTATAATTCGCACTAATTTTTTGTGGTTGAAACTCTACAACAGCCAAATCTACGTCTCAGTGTTATGCCTTCACACGCAGAATTTTTCTGTCTGAGTTCCCATTACACAAATGAAAAACTGACTTACCATGGGCAGGATTCGAACCTTGGACCCTCAGAGTGGGAAGCGATTGCTAGTACCACTACACCGCGCCCACCCCCTTTTGGATACATGGGATCAATCCAAAAAATTCCAAATATTCGACCAAGCTAACAAACTCAAGTTGCTATTGCAGCCCGAGAAAGCATACTTCCCATTGACTCTCGCGAACCAGTGTCGAACGACCAACAAAATATCAGCTCGAGAATGAACTTATCACGCCCTATGAAAACAGTTTCGTACCTAAATAAAGGATGCAAACCAATGCTTACCATGATAGATTAAGCAACTGTAACATCTTAAGGAAAATATGAAATATCTGCTCAAGAAAGTACTATAAGTTGAGATTACAAACAAGTCCCACAAGGAACTGGGAAAGCGTCACTCCAACCACCTTCAATCAATTGGTAGTGCTGTCAACACATGAAGTGAGAAAACAATCAACGATTGTTTCCCACAATATAAAGTAGGGGGCATTGTTAACAAATTTAACAATATTAGTGTATTATAAATGAACAGTATGGCACATAAATGTAAGGCAGGGTCAATGACCATATATGTACCAATGTAATGAAAAACCAGCTGTTTTACAAGGTACAGAGATTACGAGGTTAGTGCATAGAGCAGATTGAGATAGTTGAATTCGCATCTTCATCAAATAAAGAACAATACAAAATAAGACGTGTTTTGTTGTTTTCTAAGCGTTCGGATACTTTTTCTCCAGCCATTAACAATTAATTCTCGGCTCATCTAACAGAGAACATGGTCCTTCGAAGCCGTTAGTATTTAAAAAAAAACAAGTGCTTAGTGTTTAAAAGTTTGATCAAACATTAAATGAATATAAAAGTGTACTGTTGGAGGAGTATTGTTGGTCATCAAGCCAATAAAAATCTTATCGGATCAACGACGGACAGTTAATCGGCCACAGTACCCATCGACCAACAGTATTTACGGATTGTGTAGGGGTATTTCAATCCCAGATCCGTAAAGAAACAGTTCAAGGAACACATCTCCAGCTATATTGAACGGGGCCAACGGTGCAGACAATTGAACGGTGCAGAACGGGGGATGAACAACACCAGTAAGGAGCTCAACTGTACCTTGCCAACGGTGAAGAACAACAACTTTAAGGAGCTCAACTGTTATCTGCGACCGCCAACATGATAAGGTAGGAAGTTCATATTTGTTGACTTGCCTTTTTTGTAAAATATCTAGAAACAATCTAAAAACTAAATATATCTAAAAACAATAATGAAATTTATGTACACATAAATACAATTTTAAGGCCCCAGTGAGTGATTATGATAGCATAATAGCCTTCCAAAAAACGTCCGAAGTGTGTCTAATCCATTTAGGGACAAATATTTGGAAGTAGAGACGATTTGCAAAATAAAACGAGTTTATTTCGCATTTGTGGGCATGCTAAGCGATGAAATGGATAAATTCACAGAGAAAAGCAGTGACCATCTGCATATTTCTCGGCTAAATGCCACTTGTCGCACATCTGTGTGTGATATCCGTCTTCCACCCGTTCAAATAAAGTCATTCTGCGGCAAACAAGAAGAATGGTGGGAATTTTTCAGCTTATTCTAAAGCATAATTGATCAAAACGTTGAGCTGTCTGAGATTCAAAAGCTACAATATCTCAAAACGCATGTCTGTGGCAAAGCTGCGGATCTTATTTCTAACCTCCAGTTCGACAATAAAACGTATGCATCTGCGTGGGGTATATTAAAAGAGCGCTATCATAACAAGCGTAAGCTTATGAACATAAAGCTCAGAATTTTAATGGAGCAACAAAGAATCACTCATGAATCTGCGGAATCACTTAGGTCACTGCACGATACGACCAATGAATGTATTCTTGCACTCTCGAATCAAGGGATACCGGTTGAAACTTGGGATTCTATTTTGATTTATGTCATCTATAATAAACTTCCTCTTTAGATACAAATGGCCTGGGAAGAGAAATTAGGTACTTCTAAAATTCTTCCGGAGTGGAAGTCATTGAAGCCAGATTTAGCTCCTTGGAAAATATCATGGAGTCAAACACGGGGCAAGGCATCAAGAGGGGGGGGGGGGGGAGAGAGGGGCAAATTCATCTCGAAAGGCCGCGCCTACGGCTTACGTCGTAACGTCCCCACCTGAAAGAAAGAAATTTCTCTGCCGAGTGTGTAAGCTCTCCCACGGAATTCGGCATTGTAAGAAATTTCTTAGAATGACCGTTAAGGAACAACAAGGGGCAGTAAAGAGGAGGTCAACTTGCATCAACTGTCTCGGATACGACCACCACGCATCTACTGCAGTAGCAGCAACAGATGTCAAAAATGTGGAAATAAATACCACACCATGTTGCATTCAGATACACAATATGGGCACCACCATCCCAATAACAGCAACCAATCCATTCATCAAATGGGTTCTTTTCAAGAGCAACACAACGCGAACTACAATAATCACCTGATTCAAAATACGAATCAACCAAATCCTCTTCACGGGCAATGCGACAGCAACTTCATCCCAAATACGAATTCACCAACACAATCCAACTGACACAGTGGGCAAACAGGGCCTTCATTTTCGCAAACCCAAGCTCTAAATTCGCATTTCAACCAAATGCGATCCCAAGTGCTACTAGCCACCGCTTTAGTTAATGTTTTTTCTGCCAGCGGGGAGCACCATGTCTTGTGAGCCTTGATAGACTGAAGGTCAGAGGCAACTTTTATTAGAGAAAATGTCGCACAGGTGCTGAACTTAAAGAAGCAGCGGGCGAAAGCAAGCGTGACAGGATTAGGAGAAGCGTCAACATGTACTGCAAATAGTCAGGTCGAATTTAAAAAATTTCTTTTACCAATCCTTCATTTTGTCTCAATGTTAGGGCGTTTGTTTTACCAAAATTGACCTCGATTTTACAACCCAAAGGTTTCAAACTTCTTCTTGGAGTCATCTTTCGAAACTTTCTTTAGCTGATCCCTCATACAATTATCCTGGAAAGTTTAATCTTCTCATAGGCGCCAACTTATACGCATCGATTATCCTAGGTGGGTTAATTAAGAGTCAGAATGGATCTCCAATAGCACAAAATACAGAGTTGGGTTGGGTATTGACAAGGGCGACTAAAGGTGATCCGCAATTTAACTCAGTAAGAGTAAAGAATCACCATACAACACTCGAGAAACAACTCAGTCAATTTTGGGAAATCGAGAAAAACCTGGAAGAGCGGGAATTACAGAAGAAGAAGAGAGGTGTTAACTACACTTCTGAAAAACAACACAGCACAGGAGCGAACACCGTTTAAGGAAAATGTGCGGCCAAAGATGGAAAACTCCAAGAGAAAAGCAATGGCACGACCGTTCCGAATAGAAAGAAGGCTAGAGGGAAATAGCAAGCTAAAGGAAGAGTACACAAAGTTCATCGACGAATACGTCGCATTGGCAAATATGAGGGAAGTTAAAACTGATTTCGAGACGACAGGAGAGTACTATTTCCTACCTCACCATGCAGTATTCAAAAACTTAAGTACCACCACAAAGCTGCGGGTAGTATTCGACGCCTCATCTACGACATCGAACGGAAAATCGCTGAACGATCATCTAATGGTGCGAACACGTCTACAAAGGGACAATTGATCTCATCGCATAGTGGCAAAAATTCAAGGTCGCATATGCTGCAGACACAAATATGATATACAGCAAATATATATGCCACCAGAGGACACGAATTATCAGCTTATCGTGTGGAGAACTAGAAGTGACAAACTGATTAAAACCTTCGCGCTCAATACGGTAACGTTCGGTACTGCTTCAGCACCATATTTAGCAGTACGAACGTTGCATCAGGTAGCCATGGATAATGAGCGAACGCACTCCCATGTTACTAATGCGATATCGAAGGCTTCTATGTGGATGATTTGCTCTACGGGGCGGATAATGTAGAAGCGGCCTTCAGGTTACAAAGAGATAGTCTAGCTGTGTTAGTGGCAGCTGGATTTCCTCTGCGTAAATGGGCCAGCAATTCATCAAAATTTTTCGTTCAAATACGAAAAACTGAAAGGGAAGTGAATCTTTCTTTAACATTTTATTCGTCGGATGACATTAAAATGTTTGGTATCCAATGGCATCCAGCCAAAGATACCTTTAATTTTAAAATCGATGTACCCAAGGACGAAAATCACACTAAAAGATCCGTGTTAGCCGACATCGCACACCTCCTCGATCCGTTGGGATGGATAGCGCCATGCACAATCAAGGCCAAGATCATTGTACAGCAACTGTGGACTAATGTACTATCGTGGGATTCCACAATAAGTCCTGAGATAGAAAGGCAGTGGATAAAATTGCGAAACAACCTAAAAAAAATGGAACTTTTGGAAATTCCACGTCGGATAGGCTACAAGAATGGATCCCAGGTGCAGCTCCATGGGTTTAGCGACGCCTCTGAAAAGGCGTATGCGGCGGTGCTATACGCACGAGTGTCAAAAAAGGGTCAAGAACATGTACACTTGTTAGCATCCAAAACAAGAGTCGCTCCGTTAAAATGTGTATCGTTGCCGAGGTTAGAACTGTGCGCAACAGTGCTTCTGGCAAGACTTCTGAACAAAATCACCACCGTTATGCAACTGGAAGAGGCAGAGACCTTTGCCTGGTCGGATTCCATGGTCAACTTAGCTTGGATAAAAGGAAATCGATCCACACGGAACACCTTTTTAGCCAACAGAATAACCGAAATCCAAAGGTTAACCAGCAAGGCAACGTGGAGACATGTAGGAAACAAGGACAACCAAGCTGACATTGGATCCCGCGGATTGAACCCAGAGGAGCTCACTAATAACGAGATGTGGTGGCATGGGCCCCATTTTCTCCACAAGTTTAGGGCAGATGAATTTCCATCAACAATTCCACCAGAAGCAAATGTGGAAAGTAAGGAAAAGATATTGACACAGGATACAGTGGAATCATTCTACAGCAGAAACCTGAAAAGATCAGTAACCAGTCTTTTTCAAAAAACTTCATACAGCATTCTGCTCAACAATGAATTTTTTCAAAAGTTTTCAAGACTACAACGCCTCGTGTGCAACATAGATATATGGCGGCGCTATTTGTTCAATTAAAAAAACCAATAATGCTAAACACAATCCCCCTTACAGCAAATGAACAAAGATCAGCACATGATCAACTTGTGAAACTTGCTCAAAGGGAAATATTCCAAGAAGAGATCAAGGCAGTTCAGCAGAAAAAGGCAATACCGAAAGGAAGTGTGATTCGCAATCTGAGTCCATTTCTGGATGGTCAGTTGTTCATAGACTTCCACGGAGATCAGAAGTGTTTTGTGTTTCGGCTTAAGAAGTGCAGAAAAATAAGAAGTATACTTTTAGCCAGTGAATTTTTCAAGTGTTCGGTAGCTGAGGTGGTAAAGACCTTGATGAAATCATACCTGGTGTGCCGATCCCGAGGCGTGGGTTCGATTCCCAACGGTGGACAAACTGTTTTTATTTCTATTTTTTATTGAAATAATAAGAAGTGAAATGCAAAAAAAAAAAGACAAAAAAAAGCCAATAGCGGGACCTGCTTAGTTAGTATCAGGCGAGGCTTCAAGCTCTTCAAGCCAAACACCAACGGCTAAGAGAAGGAGGAAGCTTAGGCCAACTTCCAACTTCGTTCAACGTTCTATCCTACCAACATCCACTCTAAAACTGCTTTGTGGAGTGAGGAAAGGGAACAGCTTCGCTTCATTGGCACAGAGCGAATCGGAAGATGAAGGCCATAAGTAGTAGTATCAAAATGCTACAACAAAGGGTACTAGCCATTAAAGAAAGGCAAGCAAACCCAGCAACAACACCAACAAAAGCTTAAAAAGCACCAACAACAACAACAAGAGCAGCCACAACAACGGCATCAGCAAAAACAACATCAGCCACAAAAACGGCAACAGCAAAAACAGCAGCAGCAACAACAACAACAACAACAACAACAGCAGCAGCAGCAACAGAAGAAGAAGAAGGAGAAGGCGCCTCCTATCAACAATAAATATTAGAGGTAAATGCAACTAAGGACCTGTGTAAGTTGGTCATTGGCAATAATTTTAAAATTATGAGATTGGGGAACGATCACCATGCCACACACTGTAATACAGCGGAGGGCTACGCGATAGTGAAAGAACTCCTAAAGGAAACGACAACGGAGTACTACTCATTCAAACCGAAGTGTGAAAAGCGGCAATCGATGCTGCTGAAGGGGTTGGAATTATCTACTGATCCTGAGGAGATCCTGGCGCTGCTCAATTTTGCGGGGGTAAAGCCATTTACCACAGCTAGAGCCAGGCGGGAGAAACGGAGTTTGCCGTTTTTCCTGGTGCAGCTCAGTTCCGAAGGCCGTCTGGATAGTCTAAGGAGTATCAATGTCCTCGACTACCAGGTGGTTCAGTGGGAAAAATTAAAAAGGAGCGAAGGCTTTATACAATGCGTTCGCTGCCAAAGGTTCGGGCACGCCGCGTCGAACTGCCAAATGCAGCCTCGATGAGTGAAGTGCGAAAAGAACCACAGCTCCGAGGAGTGTGCTCTGGGTAGGGACGGAGCATCCGAGAGGACACAGCTCTCGTGCGTATTATGTTGTAAAGTGGGACACACCGCAAACTACATTACGAAACTGGCAAAACTGGCTCGGCAGCAGAAGGTGGAGGTCAAACGTTCACCTGTTAGGTCTCAAACACCAACCGTCACGTCTCAAATTTCCTACGCCCAAATGGCGTCAAGTAGAGAGATATGGTACAGCAAGCGACTGTTGCTTCTCCGGCGCCAATGCCGAGAACAACGGAAGCTGCACCTAACATGCTGGCCATCTTGCTCGCAATCCAAGGACAGATGGCTCAGCTGCAACAGCAGGTTCAAGAACAGGCCAAGCGGGTGGACCAGATCTACGCGCGGCTGCCGGGACTAGCGCAACGCGTGTCGTAATAGGTACGCACATGGTGGTGCAAACTTTGAAGGTCCTTGCGGTGAATGTTAATTCACTGATTAGAATCGAACGAAGAGCCGCGATGTTTAAATTGCTATAAGACCAAACTCCGTATGTGCTTTTCGCTAGCGAAACCAAGCTAACCGATAAACACAAACTGGAGTACAATAATTATATTGCTAGAAGAAGAAATCGGCCCAGATCCAAACGTGGAGGCGGGGTCGCTATCTTCATTAAAGGAGGTATAAAATTTCACAGAGTGTACAAGGGAGTGTTGCGCAGGTTCCGGGTGTTGGAGGCAGTTGTGATTTACATACCGCTCCGCAGTGGAAAGCGGCTGTACTTAGCCTCTGTTTATGCACCTGAGGCTTCAAAATCCACCCTATTCATTACGGAGCTCGACACGCTTTTTCGAATTCTGAGGCTGGAATCGGGGCAGAATTATTTTATGATCGGCGGGGATTTCAACGCTAAACACAGAGATTGAGGAAATAATTTGCCAAATACTAGAGGGAACTTACTACTCGATCGGTGGGGTTTTTTTCAGTTTTAAATTAATTTTATTTTCTTAACACTAACTCTGACATTCTAACAACAAATGCTTAAATGCTAGCATACAATTAACTAACAATCTTATGCTAACTTACTGGCCCCACACAGCCACTCTAAGCTACCCTGAATACTTATATCTATGTCTTTCGATTTCATTTACATTTTATTTAGGAAGACTTATTTTCTATACTTAAGGCTGGGAAAAAAATTTGTTTACAAAAACTTAGCATATGGACATTTTTTTACTTTTTATAAAAAACTTAATATCTAACTTAAAATAAACCTTAGCCTACCTAACCTACATACTCAATACACACATACACAAACATAGACATTATATACAATTGCATACATATATTAGAATATATCTTTGTATATATTAATATATGTATATATTTCTTAAATGCTGCCCTAAACCTATGCAATGGCCATCGCTATTCACAGAGAAAACAGATTGGTCAGCTCTTCCTCATTAGTGAGGCTGGTCCGTAATTGACGGAAACGACGACGAAACATCTTCCCCATCATTCAACCACCAGAAATTCTGGTGCTGCCGAACGACATCCCTCTTATTGCGATTCCCCACCGCCCTACTGAACCTGAGGCGATCCACACTGCCGTGTGCGACGTCTCTGCCGTAATTGAGTCGCCTGACCCCAGCTGTCCGAGCGACATGGAAGATTAACGGCACCGTTAAATGGATCAACCCTATCTGATCTAGGTAGAGGAATGCTTCCGGTGGAACGAAGCCGTCAGAGCGCACACTCTCGTGGTAAAGGTAATTGGGGTAGAAAGCCCCAGATATCAGGTTATTCTTCGAGGTCATTGCTCTTGCAATGTGCCTTCGAGTCAGCTTAATTACGAAGTTGTCCACTCGTATTAGGTTCGGCCTATTGTAGAGGACCTCATTAGGATACAATTTTTTGTACTCCGACTCTGGTGTTCTGTACAAGCGAAGGCAAGCCCTCTCAAACAACCGAATCTTTTCCATTAAGCTTGCTCGATCATTGAACCATACGGTACACCCAAATCCCAGCATGGGTCTGATAAGGTCCATGTAGTAGATTACCTTTACCCTCGCATCGGGTTGGCTGCTATAAAACAGTCTCTTTGTAAGGGCAAAAGCGTCTTTAGCACTGGCCAGACAGCATCAATATTTTTGCAAAAATACAGAAACTGATCTAGCCAGATTCCAAGGTATCTGACTAAATTTCGACAGGCAAGAGGCTGCCCGTTTTGTCCAATGATCAAGAACTTACGCCCATTTTTTCTGGTATCCCTAGAGGCTTCAGACAACGGCGTCCTAAAGAGAATGGTTTCCGACTTCTGAAAGTTGATTTTCAACTTCCAGTCATCGCAAAATCGTCTTATCCTATCGAAGTCACGCTGCAAGAGGGTATTAACGATCTCTATTTTTGCACCTGTGATGTACGCTATTAAATCGTCTGCGTATGCAATAGTATGGAGAGATGAACATATCAAGTCGCTTGTATAAATGTTAAATAGGATCGGCGATTTGACCGCCCCTTGCTGATGTTTTATCGTTGCGAGACCGTGCTTTCTCGTATCGAACGAGAGAAGAGTCTAACTCCGGAGTTGAATTAAAAGACGTTATTATTATATCTATATTTTTATTATATGTTATTTTTAATGACTAAAGGTCCGCCGTCTTTAGCGTCGCTGCAACCTTGTCGTCTGAATTTAGTCTAATAAAAAACTGACTTTCTTTTCGCATCGTATCTCTTTTATAACCTTTTTCTGTGCGTAGCCAAATCGGCTTGCGCAACCATTCCCATAACACTTACGATCATTCACCGCTTGTTCCAGTTTATTTTGCAGCTTTGGTGGTTTTTCTTTTGTCGGTTTCAAATGTCACCCCATTTGTCATTCACTTCCACACTCCGAATATTGTAAGTGCAATCCCATTCATAATTATTCTTTAATTGTTTCCTGGGATTGACCCAAATACGAAATATGTTCAGCGTCGTATTTCGGTAGTGCGGCGAATGTATACCAGCACGTATGGTATATATTTACGTGCGGCTTCGAATTTCGGTGAATGACTCGGGTATGAACTTGACCGAAAATGCATATGCAGCTGGATAAGTGGATTGTTGTGATAGCAAGTGCTGGGATTATATGGTGTGTGAATCACAACATCCCATCCCCCTTGAAAAAAGAAAATTCTTCCTGAAAGGATTCGAATTTTCTGTGACTGGTTATTTGTGGTGGTAGAGATCGATGAGAAAAGAAAATATAGTTTTACAAATGTTATGTTTTACATAAAACAAATCTTACTGCATTACTCGTTCCTATTATACAAACATTTTTTTTTTTTTTTTTTGATCATTTAAATCAAAAACATGATTTGTATTTTATTATCTGGTATTCGTATATATCTGTTATACTACATGTGTATTCTATTAATTTTAAGTTAATTAGTTTATATATAATTAAAAGTTATATGTTATATTAAATATAATAAAAATGTTCCTTTTATAGTATACATATATATATGTGTTAGTTTTGTTTTTGATTGACATACTCGTACATCTTTTTTGTTAGAGAATATTCGCTTATATTGCATAAATGTAATTGATTTTTTTTGTATATAGTGTTTTTATAAATTTTTTTTTCTTAGTCTAAGTATACAGTTCCTTTAAAATGTTGTTATTTTTTCTCGTTTTTTTTTTGTTTTTCTATATTTAATTTAAATCAACAACAAGATTTACGTATATGTCATAGATACATATATTCCTACTTTACTATATGTGCTTTAATTTTTAGGTTAATTAGTTTTAGAAAGTTTATGTTACATATAATAAGAATGTTCCTATTTTAATATATATATATTTTTCTGTTGAAAAAATTTTTTATTTTTTTGATTTTTGTTTTATTTTATTATTTATTTATGTTTTTTTTTTACCAACACGATTTGTTTATGTTTTCGAGTAGAGGATAAAGGTTGGAGTTTCATAGGTTTCTTGGGAACAAGTAGTATGGGGGAGTTCCATGGACTGGCACTGGCTGTGATAATGCCCTCCTGAAGCATTTCATTTACTTGTTTGTGAATTTCACTATTTTGCGCATTAGGTAGCCTATAGGGCTTTACGAACAGGGGAGGTTTATTTGGATCTGTTATTATGCGGTGTTTGATGGTGTCAGTTGAGGTAAGATGATCGCCGTCAAGATAAAATAAATCATTGTACTCCCTACAGATTGTCAGTATGGACTCTTTTTCCTCACTATTACAGTGTTCAGGA
Source organism: Volucella bombylans (assembly GCA_949129095.1). Taxonomy (NCBI): domain Eukaryota; kingdom Metazoa; phylum Arthropoda; class Insecta; order Diptera; family Syrphidae; genus Volucella; species Volucella bombylans. The sequence continues at coordinate 302,469,299 of OX422140.1, forward strand.
TCTAGTACCGACACTAATCTTTCTAACCTTTTTTTAATGGCATCCCTAGATTTGTCTGAAATTTCCTCAAAGTCTTCTGGCCGATTCCACTGAAAATTGATATCTTGGCACCGAACGTTTTGCTCCGTCTCTAAAGTATTCATCGTTAAAACCTTGATTTTGGAATTTGTGGGTCTAGTTAGGGTAGCTCCTATATAAATACCGGGTTTGACTAGCCTTTTACGTATTATTAAATCTTGCTCTTTGGTCGATTTGTCATTGAAAGGGACCTCAATTATTTGCTGCATCCTTGGTTTAAGTGTCACCATATTACTCGTATTATTATTTACGGGTACGTCTTGTTTTTGTTTGCGAACCTTTGCATTTTTAGCTGTCTCTCTCTTACATTCGGCGAGACTTTGTCGTACCTCTGGCTTATTGTTTGCAGGGTTTTTGTGTGTCTGCGGTCTACTTTTGGCCAGGTTCTGTGTTACAGGCTTACTTTCTGCTGTGTATTTTTCTTTTACTTTTCGATTGCCATTTAGGTGTTGATAAGACGAGTTGCTTGTTCCGGCCCGTAGACAAACGGAATCCACTATTGGCTCGTTTTCTGCGTTTTCTTGGTTCACATTGATGTTCCGAGGATACACCGGGTTTGTGAAATCAGAAACGTCAACAATTCCTGGGGCTTGAACTTTGGGAATGGCATTAGTTATTTTTCCCAAGTTACTATCTTCTATTAAAGGTTTATTCCTTATGCTTTCCTTTTGTATCGTTATTTCGATTTCTCTATTTTCCAAATTGACATGACATTGAAATTTACTGAGAAAGTCGTTGCCGATTATTCCGTCATATTCCAAATCTATGCAAGGAGGCATTACTTGGAAGGTGTGTTCCAAAGAAATCGTTTGTTCGTTCGCTTCGAATTCTAGCGTTCCCAAGATTTCCCCCATTGTATTTAGAGAGGTTCCCGCAAAGGTCGATATAGTACACTTCTTTTTAGTTTGAAATGCCTTCGCAATTTTTGATTTTAAAAGGCTTATGTCAGCGCCTGTGTCGATTAGGAATGTAGCTAGTTGTTTGTCGACTATGGAGTGAAATTTGGCTCGTATCACTGGCTCTTGGCGTTTGGGACAGAGTGATATGAACATTTGATAGGTTAGTGAGGGGCGTTGTGAACATCGGCTTTCATTTGTACTCGGGTAATATTGTCGGCTTCTGCTTCCTGAGCCTTCTTGTTTCCCGACATGGAAGAATCTCACGTTTTGGTTATTGGAGGAACTTGAGGGATTTGGTTTCCCTTGTTGAGGCTTCTCATGTGATAATCGCATCCTACATTCGTCCTGAGAGTGGTTTGGTTTGTTACAATACGCGCATCTTATCAGTTGAACTTCTCTCTTTATTTGTTGCGGAATGAAATTCGGAATATTACTCGTAGTATTCCTGTAACAAGTGGCGGAAGTATGTCCTATTTTGTTGCATGTTTGGCAGACAGGCCGATGGTTGGGTGGTCGAGAGTGCGTAACCTGGTTCATGTAACATGTAGTTGAGGTGTGCCCCAACTTGTTACATGTCTGGCATTTGACCACACTTTGGGACTTTTGTTTTATGGCCGTGCTTGTGAGTCCAACGACAGGCTCTAATCGGATAGATTGTCCGATAGCATAGCTGACCGCAGTTTTCAGATCTTGGTAGTTTTGAGCCTTCACCAGGATCTTGAGACTGGGGCATTTAAGTCCATCCTCGAAAGTCTGTACTGCCAGGTTTGTATTTTCCTTAATAAGGAAATCTCTTACGGGTATCTCCGCTATAGAACTGTATGTGACCGTGTCGAGTGCACACAATAACGTGATAATTCTGTCCGCAAATTCTTGGACGGACTCTTGGTGTCTCTGCCTGGCTGTTATTATCTCATTCTGGGCAGAGGACCGTGACTTGAGTTCTCTGAATTGAGACTCTAGCACTGACACCATATCTTTCCATTTAGTGAAAGACCTGTATTGGACAAGATCAAAAGCCGGACCTTGAAGCCTGGTTTTAATAATGTCCAGAAAAAGAGAGTGTTGCGCTTCGTCGTTGATGTAAGTGAACAGAGTATTTCCGCACGCCACAAATTTATTGAGACATGCCGGATTACCATCGAAGGTTGGTACTATACTGAAAACGTCGCTAAGAGAGATTTTTACAGACATTTTATGATTTTGTGATGGTGATACAACACTCGTATGATTTTCGGATAGAGCAAAAGGTAGAACTCTGAATAGCTCTATTGTGCTCTTATTTTTTCGCGTTAGAATTTTCACGGAATGAAATCGGAATGGGAGATGTAAGTGAACAGCAAGTGGATTTAAAGGGAATGGTGACTAAAATATAAACTAAATCGTATGGTAATGTGTGTGAGATTGAGATAAATTAAATTTAAGAGGAATGAAATTTAATTTATTTATTTAAATTATTTATTTATTTAATTTTAAAACAAATTAAATTTTTCCCCTTTTTTTTTGACTGGGATTATGAAATAGTGTAAAAAAAATGTGACAAAAATGTATCTTTATTTAAAAGTTATTTTTGATTGAGATAAAAATTTATTTATTTTTTTTTTTTATATATATTGAGAGAGAAAAAAAACCAAACAATAATGACCTAATACCTTGTGGTTTTTAAATTTCTGTTGTCGTTCCTTCTGTTGTCACTACCGTTCTTGCTGCTTCTCTAGATTTTGCTGCTGCTTCTGGTGTTTCTGCTGCTGCTTCTGTTGTTTCTGCTGCTGCTTCTGTTACGTATTTGTGCCAGGTAGGCTTCGCGCCCTATAGTTGTTGTTGCCCTGGTCTTTTACACTGCCACCGTTTTGCCTCTGCGTCTAGTTCTACTAGAGTTCGCAAGGACTTATATGTGTGGCCTTTTCACTTTTGCACTTTGTTCGATAATAGCTGGCAGAGCTCAAAATAAAACGCAACGAATGGTGAATTAAATTCTTTTATTTTATTTTTACGTGGACTGTATTTAATAATCTCAATTATAAAAAAGGTCTGCACTGGTTGGTGTATGCCCAAACGACTGAGTCCGCTCTTTGATGTCACCTTGCTTATATAGGCAGTGGTCGATGAAAAAATCCTTATTTTTCGGTCGCAACAACCGCTACTCACATGACGATATTTTCCACAGCCACTGCTCCTGTTGACAAAGGGATGGTATGCGCACTGCTCTATTTCTCGGTCGCAACCACCGCTATTCGAACGATGATATTTTTCACAGCCACTGCTGCTGTTGACAAAGGGATGGTATGCGCACTGCTCTATTTCTCGGTCGCAACCACCGCTATTCGACGATGATATTTTGAACCTTCGGAGATGTCGTTGTTCAAGCGATCGTACATGTGTGCACTGCTGTATTTCTCGGTCGCAACCACCGCTACTCCAATGATGATAGTTTCCACAGCCACTGCTGCTGTTGACAAAGGAATGATAACCAGAGTACTCTATTTCTCGGTCGCAACCACCGCTATTCGAACGATGGTATTATCCATCGTCGGAGATTTTGTTGTTGGGTTTCTCCTTGCTTGATTATGACGTGGCGCTTGCTCTGGGTTTTGGTGTGACCATTTGCTCTGGGTTTTGGTGTGACCATCTGCTCTGTCGTAGACATCCCCCCCGCAATTGAAGGGTGGCTTCAATTGGTATTACTGTCTTCATCCTTAGGAAGAACACAGAGTTTCTGCGCTGGTCGCGCTAAGGTTCCATGCTCCGTCCGTATGCTTGCACTGCGCACAAGTCCATCTGATCCTATATGGACAGCTGTGACTCGCCCAAGTGACCATACTGTGGGCGGCATATTCTCCTGCTTTATCAGGACAAGATCGCCCACCTTGATGTTATCACGTCGTTGACTCCATTTAAAGCGCTGCTGTAATGTGTTGAGGTACTCGGCGTACCATCTTTTCCAAAAATGCTGCTGCATCTGGTTGATGATATTCCATAGCTTGAGTCGGTTTCGTGGCACTTGGCTGACGTCTGCTCTCAATGGCTGCACGATTTGCTCCCCTATCAGAAAATGACCAGGCGTTAGAGCACTTAAATCGTCCGGGTCATCTGATAATGCGCTGAGTGGTCTTGAGTTGAGACATGCTTCTATGAGCACTAATGTAGTAGCTAATGTCTCAAAGGTGAATATCTGCTTGCCCATTATCCGGCGTAGATGGTGTTTTACCGATTTGACGCCGGCTTCCCAAATACCGCCCTGGTGTGGAGCCCCTGGTGCAATGAATCTCCATTTTGTACCCATATCGTTTATCTGCTTGAGTGGGAGCCTATGGCCCCAATCCTTTGCGCTTCGGCGGAGTTGCCGGTCTGCTCCAACAAACGTAGTGGCGTTGTCGCTCCATAATACGGAACAATTACCGCGCCGTCCAGTAAATCTCTGGAATGCGCCTAGGAAGGCCTCCGTGGTTTGGTTGCTCACAAGCTCGAGGTGGATGGCCCTCGTCACCATGCATACGAACACCGCAATGTAGCCCTTTTCGATTGTGTTCGATCGACCGGCTCTGGCCTTTATTTGCACTGGGCCAGCGTAATCAACTCCGCTATGTTTGAACGCTCTTGCCGGCTGCACTCGGTCACGTGGAAGGTTCCCCATCTTCTGCTCTGCTATGGCTCTCTTATGGCGAAAACAGGTGACGCATCGCCCGATGTGGCATTTTAGCGCCCGTCGAATTCTCATAATCCAAAATTTCTGACGAACATACTACATGCACAGTTGCACTCCGCCGTGACTAGTGATGATGTGCGCCTCCCTCAGGATCAGGGTCGTCAACTTGCTCCTAGACGGAAGAATTATGGGATGCATACTATGATATGGAAGCTCCGCATCTTGAAGGCGACCTCCAACTCTTAAGATGCCGTCAGCATCTATGAAAGGGCTGAGGCTTAGGATGGAGCTCGTACGGTCTATTTGCCCCTTCTTGGCAATCTGATTCAGCTCGCTCATGTAAGCCTCTTGCTGGGTGACCTTGGCCCAATGAAGAAGTGCTCGCTCTCGCTCTTCAGTCGTTACTAGAGGCACAAGTGTCACTTTTTGAATATGCTCATGTTGTCTGCCCCTTTTGATGTTTCGCACGTATCTTTGTACTAAGGCCGTGATCCTCAGCATGCCCTGTAGTGTTGCCTTGCGATCCAGTAGGCTGACACCATCGATGCTTAGGCTCGCTGCTCCAGGTATGGTTAGCTTTGCCACGATTACTGTTCTTACTTCCAGGTTCGCTCGCTCTTGTTGGCTGGAATTCAGTTGCGTCGGAAGCTGTGGCCAGTTTGGTTCTGAGCTCTTGAGCCATTGTGGGCCATGCCACCATAGCTCCGATCCTGTCAGTTGCTCTGGGGTAGCTCCTCTTGACCCTAAGTCTGCTGGGTTATCGCCTGATGAGACGTGTCTCCAGGGTTGATTTTTGGACTGCTCTTGAATTAATTTTACCCGGTTGGCAACAAACGTCTTCAACTCGAATGGTAGTTTTGTGATCCAGTGGAGAACCACTGTGGAATCACTCCAATAAGTTCTCGGGATGTTTTGAAATGATCCAGCTTCGACAACCTGGGTCATCAAGTTGCTCAAGAGGTTTGCTGCGCATAGTTCCAGCCTTGGTATCGTGATTGTCTTCAGTGGGGCAACTCGTGTTTTAGATGCCACCAGTATGCACTTGGTGTCGCCATTGTTCAAGGTTGAACGCAGATAAACCACTGCTGCATATGCCCGTTCGGATGCGTCAGCGAATCCATGCAGCTGTAATGTCCTTGCTCTTTCACTGCCCAGCCATCTCGGAACCCTAACGGATGCCAAGTGTTTAAGCCGCTGGCGGAATTTCTCCCATTTGGGTTTTTGCTCTGCGGGGATTTGATCGTCCCAATGCACTCCGGATCGCCACAGGTCCTGTATGATAATTTTCGCACTCACTATTACTGGCGAGAGGTACCCATTGGGATCATATAACCTCGCGACAGCTCCAACGATTGCACGTTTCGTAGTCTTGCTCTCCGCTTCGTCTTCTCGCACCTTAAAGCGTATCTCATCTGTCGAGGAGTCCCAAACCAGACCCAGTATCGAAGTCCCAGTTTCCTCCGGGAGTGTGTGCACTGCACTGCCGCTCTTTGTGTCAGCAAAGGCTGATCGCACCTGCTCGCTCGTTGAAGTGAACTTGTCTAGCTCAAATCCGCCTGTACCCAGTGATGACACTATGGCTCTGGTCAACTCTACTGCTTCTTGTTCTGTATCCGCCCCCGTAAGCATATCGTCGACATAGAAGTTCGTTGTTATGGCTACGTATGCTTGTGGATATGCCTCCCTATTGTCGCTTGCGCACTGGATCATAGATCTAACCGCGTTGAAACTACTGGACGCCATTCCGTAGGTGACAACGGTTAGCCAATACTCTCGCAGTTCTTGATCTGGACCTTCCCTCCAGAATATCCTTTGAAGGTCCCACTGCTCCGGATCGACGCGCACCTGTCGAAACATCTTTCGCACGTCGGCGCTGACCGCAAATTTGTAGCTCCGGAACCGGGTAATGATTGTTGTCAAATCATCTTGGAGTTTCGCTCCATGCAATTGTACGTCGTTGAGCGATATGCCATTGTCGCTTTTGCATGATGCGTCGAAGATAACGCGAAATTTTTTCGCAACGCAGTGGTGAGGTATGTAGTAAGCATGCGTGTCTGCTGGTGGCTCTCTAGTGGCCTGAACCATGTGACCCAATTGGTGATATTCGCGCATAAATTCCACGTATTTCTCCTTCAGCTCATTGTTGGCACTTAGTTTTTTCTCTAGTTGAAGAAATCGTTTCATGGTGACCGCTCTGGAACTGCCTAATTTTTGCGCATGTGGTTTAATGGGAATAGTGACGACGTATCGCCCGGAGGGGTCGCGCCAATGTGTGCTCCTGAAATTCTCTTCAACCCATTCATCGTCCGCAGACATTGCCACTGGCTCGTTCAGCTCCTCCATCTCCCAAAATTTTCTCAAAAGCTCGTCAAGTCGCATGTCTGGTGTCTGTATTGCTAGAAGTGTTGCTCTGGTCGCTTGCCCTTGGTTCGGTTGAGGTTGGCCAAACAGGATCCAACCGAAATTCGTATCCTGCGCCGTCAGTCCTGAGTCGTATTTCTTGATGTTTCCTTTAATGACTTCTGCCCATACCTGTGCTCCAAGTAGCATATCTATCCTAGCTGGCTTGTTGAAGTCTTCATCGGCAAGCTGTAGCTCATTGGCAGCCGGAAACTGCACCTGCGATAGGTCCCTGGCGGGGAGATATGACGTTATTTTCGGAATAACAAATAGCTGGCAGCTCATTGCAAAAGTTGGCTTAATTATTGATGATAGACTGACGTGTACAATTCCTGTTAGCCGCACGTTGCCGTTGGAACCAACACCTTGCACTTGGAAAACGCACTTGCACTTCTTAAGGCCCATTCTTTGGACGCACTGCTCCGTGATTAAATTTATTTGGCTGCCGGAGTCAAGTAAAGCCCTTGCCTCAATTGGTTGCCCTACACTGTTCCTTACCTTGAGGCGTGCCGTAGCTAATAGTGCGCAATTAGGTTCTGCGCTGGCCTGTTCTTTATCACCGGGCTTTAGATGGATCCCAGAATTACCAGCGCGCTGTGACAGGTGGCATCCTCGCTGCACCGCTCGGGACGTAGTCTACGTATTGATTGCTATACATCTGCTTTACTTTCTGGTGCTCGCGAGGTAGTGGGTTTGCTCTGCTCTTAATGTTCTAGGACTGGTAAACTCCATCCCGATGGATGCTGCTCTGGACAAAGCACACTATTGTGCTTTTTGTTGCACCTTCGGCATGCTCCTGCTGGACAACTCTGCGCAATGTGTCCAGATCTTAAGCAATTCGTACATAGCTTCCAGCTCCGCACCTTGTCGTTTCTGTTGTGTATGGACAGCACCAGAAAGTCGCTGCAGCGATACAAAGGGTGCTGCCCCTTGCACAGAGGACATTTGAGGGCAGTTCTGCTCCTATTCCCTTCGCCTGTTGCGCTCGTGGTGCTTCTTTCCCTGATCTGGTTGCTAGTTGTTGGCCTCTCGAATTGGTCGTGAAATGCAGAATCGAGCGCACTTGCTCTACGTTCCAGGAATTGAAGCAGCTCTTGCAGTGTGGCAATTTGACGCACGTCTTCCCTGGTCATCTGCCAAGCTCGGTTTGTCTCCGTATCCAATCGCGCTCTCAGCATGTTTACGATTATCGGGTACCATGATGACGTGTCTAGGCCGAGCACGTGCAGCGAACTTAAGTGCACGTTCGCTTCATTAACCAGGTCACGTATTGCCCTTGCATTGCAAGCATCTCTTCCAACGTTTGGAATCGCATGCAAGGCATTTAAATGCGCGTCGACGATGTTCTGCTTATTATCGAAGACCTCGTTCAGCTTTGCTCATGCCTCCGCATAGTTTCCCTCGGTGACTTGCCATCTGTTGATCAACCGGGCAGGAGCGCCTTCCAATGCCTGTTTTAGTTCGCGCATTTTGGTAACATTTGCTATCTCACTGTTGTTATGAACTTCCGTGATGAACTGGTCCCGCAACTCGCGCCACTTGGTGTAGTCACCTTTGAAAATGCCTATTTTTGTTGGCCGCTCTTGTCGCACGTGAATGAAACTCGTTTGGAGAGCGCCAGAGGTACCAGCCTCTACGCTAGTCGTGCTCCTTGGCTCGAGTTGGTTTATGCGTGTGCGCAGTTTTGAAATGGCAATGTGATGCGCGTGTTCTACTGCTGTTATATACTTGTCGTGCGCTTCTAGCTCACCTGGGGTCGTGGCTTTTTCCACCAACGACATGTGCTCTCCCAGCAGTTTTTCGTAAGCAGACTCAGCTGCCTCTAACTTGGTTCGCAGGAATTCTTGGTCTGCTTCGGGGAAGCTGTCATCCGTGACGGTCTTTGCTATTCGGAGAATCGCTGCACGGAATACATCCCGTCTTGCTAAATCACCCATCTTGTGGTGTTGCCTTGTTTTGCACAACTGAGGGATGTTCGGTGCCCTTTGCACTGTATTCCTTTTGCTTTATTGTCTTTTCCTATGCACTTGTTTTGGCTCTGCTCGGACCGTAAGACCGTGTGTGGCACGCAGGAGTTCAGGTCGACCCTTCGGAAACTCTGTGTCCAACCACGGAATTGAGCGGTGATGCTATCTCAAATGTCTTCTAGAGACTGCATTTTACTGCACTTTTGTTTCTGTTATATTTTTACACTATATAATTAGGTCAATTGTCTTGCCTGCACCGTAACTACGCCTATGTTTTTACACTTGTCTTTGTTGTCAACGTATATGTATATATATGTTTTTTTTTTTTTTTTTTTTTTTGAATTGCACCGCACTGATTGCTGGACCGATCGCACTGATTGTCTTTGATCACTAAATGTTTAAAGCACTGCTCTAAATGTTTTATGTTCCACAATTTTTACCGCACTGGCTCGTATTTTAATCCGGCTCGTTTGGACCAAATGTTCGATAACAGCTGGCAGATCTCAAAATAAAACGCAACGAATGGTGAATTAAATTCTTTTATTTTATTTTTACGTGGGCTGTATTTTATAATCTCAATTATAAAAAAGGTCTGCACTGGTTGGTGTATGCCCAAACGACTGAGTCCGCTCTTTGATGTCACCTTGCTTATATAGGCAGTGGTCGATGAAAAAATCCTTATTTTTCGGTCGCAACAACCGCTACTCACATGACGATATTTTCCACAGCCACTGCTCCTGTTGACAAAGGGGTGGTATGCGCACTGCTCTATTTCTCGGTCGCAACCACCGCTATTCGAACGATGATATTTTTCACAGCCACTGCTGCTGTTGACAAAGGGATGGTATGCGCACTGCTCTATTTCTCGGTCGCAACCACCGCTATTCGACGATGATATTTTGAACCTTCGGAGATGTCGTTGTTCAAGCGATCGTACATGTGTGCACTGCTGTATTTCTCGGTCGCAACCACCGCTACTCCAATGATAATAGTTTCCACAGCCACTGCTGCTGTTGACAAAGGAATGATAACCAGAGTACTCTATTTCTCGGTCGCAACCACCGCTATTCGAACGATGGTATTATCCATCGTCGGAGATTTTGTTGTTGGGTTTCTCCTTGCTTGATTATGACGTGGCGCTTGCTCTGGGTTTTGGTGTGACCATTTGCTCTGGGTTTTGGTGTGACCATCTGCTCTGTCGTAGACACACTTCACTACACTACACTATAGTGCTTTTATTTTCTGGTGTATAGCCCCAGTACGCATCAAGAGTATTTTAGGCTCTTGTCCGTGGTAGTTTGGATCCGTTTATCGTAGGACCGCTGCCACCAAATGTTTTATCGTCGCGAGACCGTGCTTTCTCGTATCGAACGAGAGAAGAGTCTAACTCCGGAGTTGAATTAAAAGACGTTATTACTATATCTATATTTTTATTATATGTTATTTTTAATGACTAAAGGTCCGCCGTCTTTAGCGTCGCTGCAACCTTGTCGTCTGAATTTAGTCTAATAAAAAACTAACTTTCTTTTCGCATCGTATCTCTTTTATAACCTTTTTCTGTGCGTAGCCAAATCGGCTTGCGCAACCATTCCCATAACACTTACGATCATTCACCGCTTGTTCCAGTTTATTTTGCAGCTTGGGTGGTTTTTCTTTTGTCGGTTTCAAATGTCACCCCATTTGTCATTCACCTTCACACTCCGAATATTGTAAGTGCAATCCCATTCATAATTATTCTTTAATTGTTTCCTGGGATTGACCCAAATACGAAACATGTTCAGCGTCGTATTTCGGTAGTGCGGCGAATGTATACCATATTTACGTGCGGCTTCGAATTTCGGTGAATGACTCGGGTATGAACTTGACCGAAAATGCATATGCAGCTGGATAAGTGGATTGTTGTGATAGCAAGTGCTGGGATTATATGGTGTGTGAATCACAACACTGAAAACCATTTTTAATTTTAAATACTCCAACAGAAGTCACATCACCATTTTTCGCGATGAACTGTCTATTGGTTAGCATGTTATAAAGAATGTACAAGAATGGTTTACTGATCCATAGCCTAGTCAGCTTATAGAAAAGACCCTCTAGCCATACGGTGTCGACAGCCTTCTCCAAGTCAACAAGGCAGGCACCTGTACATTCTTTTTTGCCTTTATTCCATTGGATATCGGATACCAGTTTAGACGCGGCATGTAAAAGATCATGTCCCGCCTTAAAACTGAATTGATTATCCGGAACAATATGTCCTCAACCCACATAGTCAGAGCTCTATTGATTACTTTTTCAAATACCATACTGATATTCCGAAGGAGGCTTATCGACAAGAGATTCGCTGGATTGGATATATCCTTTCCCTTTTTGGGGATAGGTTGAACCACCGCCGTTTTCCAATGCGCTGGATAATGTGCATTATTCATTGCCTTATTAAACAGGGGGCGTAAATGTCCACGGCTTCTAGGGGAAGATGTCGACGCACGATGTTCGGAATACCATCGGTCCCCACTGATTTCTTATCCCTGATTGTGTCGAAGATCTCATGGAGTTCTTCCTTCGAAATGAACGGGGATAGGTCCGGTAATGACATTATTGGCCTTATTTTCGTCGCTGAACCGGGTGAAACCAGAGCCCTCGGATCGCCAGTTCCCTATTTCATTTCGAATGTAGAAGTCGTGCACCAAGATGCGATTGTCCAGGTCATAATTAGGGCCAATGGTGTCAGAGGACTTGTATATATCCTAGAAAATCGCCCCTATGGCCTGTGGATCCTCGATCACAAAGAAGTCGTCATCATCAGCGGCTTCAGTTGGATCAATACCTGCTATTGTCAGTAACCGTTCGTTGTCTGTTGTCCGCGCTATATTAAGACACTGAAGGTCGTTTTGATTTTTTCTCCGAAATAGTTTATTTATTTGCGGGAACTTATTCGATTTACTGGTGTTTATAGCCCGAACCTTTTTGTTCCAATAGAAACTTACAGGAGTGTATTAATTCTCTTTTATTAACATTTGCACATTTTTAATCGACGACTTCAGTGTCCTAATCTCCAGGTTTTGTCTGTCAGTTAACTGTCTTTATACGAATGTGCCCAGACAGTTTAGCGTTTGTAAATTCGTACCTGCAGTTTCGTACGTTCGTCGTACAGCAGTAGATCCATATAAGACCCGCCTCTATAAAACAACGGGTTAACCGTCGCTTTAAGACCGAGTCTGTACATGATATCGTGCTGACCCCACCAATCGAGTAGTAGGTTCCCTCTAGTATTTGGCAAATTATTTCCCCAATCTCTGTGTTTAGCGTTGAAATCCCCGCCGATTATAAAATTATTCTCCCCCGATTCCAGCCTCAGAAGTCGAAAAAGCGTGTCGAGCTCTGTTATGAATAGGGTGGATTGTGAAGCTTCAGGGGCATAAACAGAGGCCAAGTACAGCCGCTTTCCACTGCGGAGCGGTATGTAAATGACGACTGCTTTCAGCACCCAAAACCTGTGCAACACTCTTTTGTACACTCTGTGAAATTTTATGCCTTCTTTAATGAAGATAGCGACACCGCCTCCACGTTTGGATCTGGGCCGATTTCTTCTTCTGACGATATAATTATTGTACTCCAGTTTGTGCTTATCGATTAGCTTGGTTTCGCTAGCGAAAAGCACATCAGGAGTTGGTCTTGTAGCAATTTAAACATCGCGGCTCTGCATTCGATCCTAATCGGTGAATTAACATTCACCGTAAGTACCTTCAAAGTTTGCTCCACCATGTGCGCACCCATTACGACATGTGTTTCGTTAGGCCCGGCAGCAGCGCGTATATCTGGTCCACCCGCTTGGCCTGTTCTTGCACTTGCTTTTGCGGCTTAGCCATCTGCCCTTGGATTGCGAGCAAGATGGCCAGCATGTTAGGTGCAGCTTCCGTTGTTCTCGGCATTGGCGCCGGAGAAGCAACAGTCGTTTGTTGTACCGTAGCCCGCCTACCAGACGCCACTTGGGCGTACGAAATTTGAAACGGCTGGTGTTTGAAACCTAACAGGTGAACGTTTGACCTCCACCTTCTGCTGCCGAACCAGTTTTGCTTTCTTAATGTCAGCGAACTTAGGACAACCCCGATAGTTTGCGGTGTGTCACACGTTTCCACATAACACGCACGAGAGCTGCGACCTATCGGATTCTCCGTCAATACCCAGAGCACACTCCTCGGAACTGTGGTTCTTAGCGCACTTCACGCATCGAGGCTGCATTTGGCAGTTCGACGCGGCGTGCCCGAACCTCTGGCAGCGAACGCATTGTATAACGCCTTCGCTCCTTTTTAGTTTTTCCCAGTGAACCACCTGGTAGTCTAGGACATTGATACTTCTTAGACTATTCAAACGGCTTTCGGGACTGAGCTGCTCCAGGAAGAACGGCCGACTCCGTTTCTCCCGCCTGGCTCTAGCTGTGGTAAATGGCTTTACCCCCACAAACTTGAGTCCTTCGCACTCCTTCTCTTTGAGCAGTGCAAGGATCTCCTCAGCATTAGAAGACGGTTCCAACCCCTTCAGCAGCATCGATTGCCGCTTTTCACACTTTGGTGGGAATGAGTAGTGCTTTCTTTCACTTTCGCGTAGCCCTCCGCTGTATTACAGTGGATGGCATGGCGATCGTTTCCCAATCTCTTAATTTTAAAATTATTACCTGTGGCCAACTTACAATGGTCCTTGGTTGCATTTACCTCTAATTTATAGGTGTTGATGGGAGGCACCTTCTCCTTCTTCTTCTTCTGCTGCTGTTGCCTTTATTGTGGCTGCTTCTAATGTTGTTGTTGTTGCTGCTGCTGTTTTTTCAGCTGCAATGGTTTCAGCTGTTGTTGTTTTTGCAGCTGTTGCTGTTTCTGCTGCTGCTGTTGTTTTTGCTGCTGCTGGTTTTGTTGTTTCTGTTTCTGGGAGCTTTCGATTTCTAGTTGCTCCCTCTTCCTGCGTGCAGTTTGGCTTTGCTTAATAGCAAGCACTTTTTCATTCAGCTTTTGTATGCTGCTGGTAAGGTCTTTTAATTCTTCATTCTCATCTTCAGACTCAGATGCCGCTAGAGAGGCAAAGTTGTTGTTGCCTCTCTTAAAATACACCTCATCACAGATGTACATCGACGCATCATCTGATTGTTTTTTAATTTGTTGTCTTGTCTTTACTGTGTTAGCTGCTAAAGCAGCACCCATTTTCATTTTCGTTAAATTACTCGTACTAGTGGTTTTTAACATCCTCCGCCTTTTAATGGCCTTCGCCACGGCACCGGCAACTCTATTGTTGCCTTGGCAACTACCGTTATGGGAAGAGCGGAGCGCTCTCCACCATCCATCACGTGATTTACTTTTAACTTTTTGATTTGTTTACACAATTTAAGAACAAAAAGAAAAAAAAAAACAAACAAAGTTACGGGATCGAACCCGTATCCCTGGATTTGCTTATCGACCCCGATCATTTCATTTCATTCATTTCTTTTTAATTTAATATGCATTTTTATTTTTATACTTCATTTACACTTACAAGCTAGACAAAAAAATGCTTAAAAATTAGTTTAAATAACTTATAAATAATCTTATTCTACCTTACTGGCCCTATGAGGGCACTCTAAGTTAAACATAAAACTTTTATTTTTGTATTTACATTTATTAAAACTAAATCTAAGAAAATAAACTTTATGTAGAAAAACTTAGTATATGGACTTTTGTTATAATTTAAAACTTAAAACTAAACCAATAAACTACCTAAAGGTAAATCTTAACTACTTAATCCTACTTAAACTATCTAATCCTATACCGTATTTTAGAGGGTGTTACCCACCTCTGTTCTAATCTAATTTTTTTTTGTTTTTTTTTACTATTTTTTTTTTTTCTTAAATCTACCCTAATTCTACCTAACACTATGTAAGCTTGCCAGGGCTAATCACATATGCAGAAGACCGACTTTGCTTCCTATGGAACTACGTAGTACTGGAGGAATTCGACGATGAAACCTCCCCTCCTTCATCTAGCCACCAGAATTGTTGGTGCTGCTGAGCAACATCCCTTATATCGCGACTCCCTACCGCCCTACTGAACCGACATGTGCGACGTCTCTGTCGTAGTTGAATCGCCTGTCCGCAGCTGTTCGAGTAACGTGGAGTATTAGCGGCACGGCCAATCTGTCCTGGATCCGACCTTTCATACCTAGGTAGATGAACGCTTCTGGAGGAACAAAGCCGTCAATGCGAACTCTCTCATGATACATATAATTAGGGTAGTATGTCACGGAGATCATGTTGTTCGATGAGGTCATTGGTCTTGCAATGTGCCTTCGGGTTAACTTAATGACGAAATTGTCCACTCTTATTAGGTTCGCCCTATTGTACAAGACCTCATTAGGATAGAATTTTATGTACTCAGACTCTGGTGTTCTGTCCTAAGACAAGCCCTCTCAAACACCCGAATCTTTTCCAATAAACTTGCTCTTACGTTGAACCACACGGGACATCCAAACACAAGCATAAGCCTGATAAGGGCCATGTAGCAGATAACCTTTACCCTCGCAACGAGTTGGCTGTTATAAAGCAGTCTCTTTTTAAGGGCAAAAGCACCTTTGGCTCTGGCCAGAGCAACATCTATATGTTTGTTAAAATACAGATATTGATCTAGCCAGATCCCAAGGTATCTGACTACATTTCGACAAGCAAGTGATATTGATTTAGCCAGACCCCAAGGTATCTGACTACATTTCGACAAGCAAGTGGCTGCCCGTGCTGCCCCACGATCGATAACTTTCGCCAATTCTTTCTCGTATCCCTAGAGGCCCCAGACAAAGGCGTCCTAAAAATGGTTTCCGACTTCTGAAAATTGATTTTCAACTTCCAGTCATCGCAATATCGTTTAATTTTATCAAAGTCACGTTGCAAGAGTATATTAATGACGTCAATCTTTGATCTGTACGCGATTACGTCGTCTGCGTACGCTATGGCATGATGAAGTGAACCTATCAGATCACTTGTGTAAATGTTGAATAAGTTCGGTGAATTTACCGCACCTTGTTAAAGACCGTTTTTAATGTTAAATGTTCCAGAAGAAGTCACATCGCCATTCTTCTCGATGAACTGTCTTATATACTTCCTGGAAAGTCGCTCCTATAGCCTCTACCTTCTCCTGCGGGTCCTCGATCACAAAGAAGTTGTCATCATCAACAGTCTCATTTGGATCTATGCCTGCTGCTATAAGTATGTTCTCATTGTCCGTCTTTCGGGCGATTTTAATGCACGAAAGGTCGCACAGTGCGTTGAATGTAAGGGGATGGTGGACAAAAATCTGCATTTCAACAGATTTGTTTTTTTTTGTTTAAAATGAGCTATTAAAATTGAAAAGAGGGCTAAGTTTTATTATAACAAGGCGGTTTAATGAGGGCAAATAACTCAAAGAAGGCGTATCAAGTACAAAAAAAAAAGTGTTTACTTGTGTTTTAATTTTTAACTTTTATTGACATATAAAGAAACATATTTTGCATGATTAGTTTTCTTTTTCAAAACATAAAAAAATTCGATGTTCTAAAAACAAATTAACATAATTGATAAATGGTAAATTTTTAGATAAATCTAGTCAGACCAATCGGAGTCTTCACTGTCTATATTACTACGTAGGCGCAATAATGATTCCATATTTTCTGGTAATTTTAGGTATTGTTTGAAGTCATCATCGACTTCCCTTAACCTTTCTTTCGAAATTGTATTCCTATATTCAGAAATTACAGGATTAGATCTAAGTAATAACACGATCATAAGGTCTTCGTTTGTATATTTTCGTGAGGATTTCCTAGTGTGAGCGAGACGATGCTTTCGAAACTCTTTATGACTTGCTTCTAAGGCTTCTTCTGAGAGCTGACCAATAGGCATTTCAAAAAATTAAATAGTATCTGCTCCGTGAACTAAGAGCTTGTGAACACTGCTTGGCATATAATACCATCTATAAAGTTCCAGGTATAGCTCTTTCGTTTCGTTGAACAATTCGCAAAATTTCGGCAGATTTATATTTTTTCCACAAGCTACGACTCTTAAAATAACAGAAAACTTTTGTATTAGGCGTTCATCAACTCCAGTTATTTCTGCAGTTATCTTTGGATTAGCAAAAAATCGTCTTGCAGTGTTTCCATCATTAGTTGATCCGAATCCTGGCTTTGGTTTGTCCACAATAAGGCCTTTCCTAGTTTGAAAAGAGTTTTAAACTTCATTTTTTCTATTTGTAAACGTTATTTTGTTCTCCGATTGACGCACTTGCCAAGTTTTAAAAGGAAGCCTATAGGAAATGTGTAACAAACATTCAAAGCATCTTATCCAAGAATGTGGGGTGGATAAACCAAAATGGTAGTTTTCTTCATTCGGGAGCTTTTCATTGACTGCTACCCCATTCATGTCTTTAGGAGTCGCACCGCAAATGTAACACTTTGAAGCAGCATTTCTTCTTGATGAAATGTTACAAACACTCGCATCAATCATCGTAAATAACATTTTGAAAGAAATTTATATACTAAAACCATTTTTTCGTATACAATGGTTAAAGAGTTAACCAATAACTTCATTCATTTTGGTCTCTTCATCTCGCACAAGTCTTGCATTTTCTTTCATATATAAAAATTTAATTGGCCTGCAGTACATAGTTCAAGAAGAACGAGGATTTTTCCACAGCTCTATACCGGTACTATCCTCGACCAACTTAAGAGGACAAAACGCAATCAAAAATAAAAATTCGTCTGTGCTTTCTGAATCCACAATCAGTTGTTTGAACTGACTATGCCCGGAACTTCCGTCAAAGCCCCACTTTCATACTAATGTTGCAGTTGTGTTTTGCTCTATAAGAGCAATTTCAGCTATACTTTCTCCAGTTCTACTCAGCAATTCTTGGAGATCAACCGATGCCGTTGCTTCTGCTGCCTCTCCATTAATAGGAAGCATTTGTTTTTTAAGTTTTTTTTATTTTATATAAGCTCGGAAAGCAATCCTTGTGCAAAGCAATAACACCTGTTCTTAGTATGTTATACCTTCTTTCTGATAGGTCTAATTCTAAATATAATGCTAAGGCTTCCTGATCTGCTTCCGACAGTTGATGCCCCTGCACCAGATAAGTGACCAGACAGTTCTTCTGCGTATTTTAACACTAGGAAGACCGAAATTTTGAACTTCCTAGAAAGACCAGGAGCGGTCAAATGACGTATTATAAGTTATAATGCTGTAATTACATCGTATGTTTTAATATTTTATTAATTGTTTGATAAAAGTTATATACAAAGGTTACAAATAAATTTAACATTCAGTAAAAAAAAATATTCACACAGCACATTGTTGACATTGGAATACACTGTTGGCATTACAAGAACCGCACAAAGGTTTTTTACAGGTGTTACAGTATTTATTGGTTTTGTTTCTACACTTCTGCACAAAACACTGTCTTCTCTTCCTTCTCTGTGTTATTTCAAGCTCTGGTGGTATGTCGTTTCTGGGTTGTGAGGTGGAAGGCGTCACCGGGTAATGAGTCTCTTGGCCAACTAACTCTCTTGCCAAGTCAAGAATAAACTTTTTTCTAGAAATTTTATTATCGGTTTATTTTTTGTAGAAAACCCAAGAATTGATTGCTGCCAAATCCAAAATATTATAAAAAACCTGCACAGGCCATCGACGAGAGGGTGCTTTGACACTATATTTTTTTGCCATTTGATCAAAGATATCGACACCAAATTTCGTTGAGTTGTAAAACTTTACAGTATTCGGTTTCTTTTTTGGTTCTTCTGTGTTGACAAATACGTTGGAGTGAAGTGAACTTAAAATCATAACTGATTTTGAAGGTTTTCCTTGATAAAGTGTAAGTGTGCAGGCTTCAGACTTGAATAGACGTGTCTCGTGTAAACTAAGGGAAGCATTCTTTATAATAGTAGGTACATCTCCTCGTGTCTTGTTTACCGTACCAACTATCGATGTGCGTTTTTCAATTAACTGTTGAGCTAAACCTACGCTGGTGAAAAAATTATCGGTTGTAACATTTCGACCGGTATTCAAGTATGGATCCATTAGTCGTAGTACAACACACTCGCCTAAACTTTGATTTTATGGGCGACTTTCATCTCTTCCTAAATATGGAAAACCATTACACAAGTACTTTGAATCAACCTCAACACAAAGCCATAATGTTATCCCAAATTTATCTGGTTTGTTACCCATAAACTGCAAAAATCTACACCGAACTTTCGTAGAAAACAGTTGCTCATCAACCGATAATCAAAACGAAAGAATCGCATTATTTCTTTGAAACGATTTCGTGCCATGTTTTGTGAACAAAATCGAATGCCCCAATTTGTATCCCAAAGGTCGTTCACAGCAATATTTTTAACCCCACAAGCTCCTCGAGCATAGATAATTGCAATGAATGTATCTAGTTCATTCAATGAGAGTGACCAATTACTGTCTCTAAGTTGGCGATAAGCTTCAGTTTGAGTACACTTTTGAATATGGCGCAACAATTATTAGATTCCAAGCAGATAAAATGCTTCCTTTAAAAAGCCTTTTTGAAAAAGAAGTGGGTCCAGCTTCCTCTGTAAGGACATTTTGATATGGACGGCGACCAGGTTGACCCGAAGCTGATAAGTTTCCAGGGCTCCAAAGTACTCCACTGGAAGATACTGCGACATCATCAGTGTTATAAATATGAACGGTTGAACCTCGGCCACGAAATCCCCGACCGCGACCTCGACCTCGGCCTCGGCCTCTTCCTCTGGAAGGATTCTTATTTATGCCACGTAAAGCCGAGAGAGGAACTGAATTGAAAATAATAAAATATAACAAATAAAGTTTTCCGTGTCTGTCAACTTAGTAAAATAAAAATTTATTTGGAATCTTTTGCACATCATATCAATAGATAGAATAATGTACACATACCATCAGAATCGCTATGGGTGTCACTGTCCAGCGATGAATCACTTTCTTCACTAGACACATTGTAATCACTTTCTCCACTATCTCCATCTAAATGTTGAATATGTCCTTTTTCACTAGTCGACTCACAATCTGACTGACTCTCTGGTATATTGCGTAGCACTTCCAATATTTCAGTAATTCGAAGAGAATTGCTTTTAGGCATTTTAAAATCAAAGAGCACACGTGCTTTCATGGATAAGAACAAATCAAATAAAACAATAATACGTTTGTAAACGTTTATGTCAAAGTCAAGTAAACACACCTGCTATAAACGTCATGTAAACATTGCGGTCAAATGACCCACGTGGTCTTTCTAGGTAAGTTATCATTTTTCATAAACATCTGCCTAGCTAACGGTTTAAAAGTGTCAGAATTATATAGACAAAGCTGAAATACTAAAAGTCATGAAATATAAACATTTTCAATGCAATGGTTTTTGAATTATGTTCTATTAAAAATGCGAATGCGATCATTTGACCGCTTTGGTCTTTCTAGTGTTAACTCTTCACTTGGTTTTGAGACCAATAGATCCTCTACTCTGCGCTTTTTGGTTTTGTTGGAAGCTTCTTCATGGCTTTTGGGGTCTTCCACGACTAGTTCCCGGAAGATCAAAAGAGGTGGTTTTATTCGTTATATTAATGATATTCTGAGGAAGTATAAACTCGCTTTTTAACCACACATCGCCTGGCAATATTGCAGTCACATTCTCTAATTTTTTGGGTCAAATCACTTTCAATCCTCTTTCAGAAATTGTTTATTCTTAGTAAACACAAAACATAATCCTTTAATTCCTCAATCTTTGAACCTTTTATAATCGAAACCCATTTTTCAAAAATCTGTTCGTTTTTTATAATTATATATTATTAGTAAGAAAACCTTTTATTTTTGTACAGCATAAGAATGGAGGAAGTTACCGAGATAAAAGATTTTGCTATAGCTAGCTACGTTCTAATTCAAATTTACATGTTGACATTTTTGCTCCTCCGGTGATAGTTTCCTGTCATCGAGATTTTCCTCTAATTCCCAAAATTGCCTAAGTTGTGCATCTAAAGCGTTGAAGTGATTTTGGACAGTGAAACAAGTAATCTTTGGAGTAGTATTGGTTTTTCCGGTAAGGATCCATCCAAATTCAGTCTGTTGTGCTACAGGAGATCCCCTTTGTCCCTTCACTAAACCTTCGAGAATTATTGAGCTGTACACGTCCGCCCCTAACAGCACATCAATCTTCCTTGGAACATTGTACGCCGGATCAGCTAATGGCAAATTGGACAAATGTTTCCACTCCCCTTGGAGCGGATAGCTTGGTAATGTTGCAGTTAGGACAGGTAACACAAATGCTATAACATCGAGAGAGAAGGCTGTATTGTTAAACGATTGCAAATTAACTTTCACTCGGTATTTGGAACTGCCAGTTGGGTTTTTTCCAAGTCCTGTGACTCTAGCCGATACATTCTGCCTTTTGAGGTTAAGCATTTGAGTAGCATTTTCAGTTATGAATGTGGCCTCGGAGCCGGGATCTATGAATGCCCTAAGAGTGCACTGCTTTCCATTCGTGGCAACCACCTTAACGAGTGCAGTCGCTAGTAGCGTTTTTGACTGCATTTGGTTGAAATGTGCTGTATAGTTTTGAGAAGTGCTTAGTTGATCACTCGGAGGATTGAAAGGGACAGAAATTTGGCTTACAGGATTTTGTATATAATGGGATTGAGGATTATATTGGGATGTATTTTGATTGTGGAGTTGAAGATGTTGTTGGTGGTTTTGAGCAGTGGTTGAATTTTGTCTAGCATCAATGTGCAGTAATGTGTGATGCTTGTAACCGCATTTTTGGCACCTGTTGCTACTGTTACAAACCGAAGCATGATGGTCATACCCCAAACAATTACCACAAACTCCATTTTTCTTTATGACGTCAGCTCTGGTTTTGACATCCATAGTAAGGAACCTTTTGCAATGTCTCATCCCATGAGAAGCCTTGCAAAGTCGACATCGAAACTGTTTTGTTTGTTGCTGGGAACTTAATTGGCAGGCTGCGGAAGTGGTTTTTCGAAACGAATATGGGTGCATTGATTGTTTTGAATGCACATTCAGTTCGGAAATGTTTTCCAGCGAACTGAAACGACCCTCGATGAAGGATAAGAAAGATTTCCAGTCAGGAAGAACCCTTGAAGTGCCTAGCTTTTCCTCCCAATCTCGTTGGGTCTGCGGTGGCAGTTTATTAAAAATTAGAAAAATGAGAATGGCGTCCCATGTTTCAACAGCTATTTCAAGGTTGAAAAGTGCGTGAACGCATTCAATGCTGGTGTCGTGTAAGGATTTTAGGCCAGCAGCAGATTCACAGGTTAGTTTACTCTGCTCTACTAATCTCCTAAGCTGGGTATTTACAAGTTTACGCTTGTTTTGGTACCTGTCTGTGAGAATTGTCCAAGCTGACGCAAAGCTTTTGGAATCTATTGGAAGGTGCTGGATTAATCGAGCAGCTTCCCCACAAACAGACGTTTTCAAATATTGAAGTTTTTGTATGTCCGATAATTCGGTGTTATTTCGGACTAAGCTATCGAATAAATTATAAAATTCCGACCAATCTTCGAATTTGCCCGAGAATGAATTTATCTGAATTCTTTGAAGACGTACATCAGAGCCAGCGGATCTCGTATTGTTTAATCGAGACATGTCTACTGATGCATTATTGTCTTCCAAAAAACGATCAGTCTCATCGTGCAGCTGCCCACTAAAGGTGAAATATATTCTCTTGATTTTCGAGAAGATTTCATCCTGAATGTATTTTTCTTTCAGTGGGTCAGCAGCATTTCCGATTATGTTTGAATGTTCTTTTTTCGCCCGTTTGAACATTTCATCGATATCAGATAAACACGCGGTTAAATACCCCCTTGACTTTCGCGACTCTTCATCTTTTTTAAATTGTTCATAATCCCGACTAATCTCATTTAAAATATCTTCCTGACATTCGATAGATTTCGATAATTTCGACATTTTTTTGTTTGCACTTTTATTTGAAAAAATTCTTATTTCACTTTTATTTGTCTTATTGGTGTTATAATTTCATTAGTTTTTATTTATTTTTATTACGTATAAAAGCAAGAAAATAAGGAAAAATTCATACCTTAGTTTTTCTGTTTTTTGTACTTCGACCGTTGCAGTAAGTCACCGGTTGTTACTCGGACCGCTGTTACTTTGTGACCGCACAGGTTGCTGTACTAAATCCGTTGGATTTGTTTAAATCTGAACCGTTGGGTACTGTGGCCGATAGACTGTCCGCCGTGGATCGGAAACGTATATTTTCACTGGATAGATTATCCAGCTATACTTAGTCCACAGCACACTCTTGATTTTCCACTTCACTTCCTAGAAAGGCAGTACTCTTTTTATGTGCTCCTCTGTTGAAGGAATAGTTGGGTACTGTGGCCGATAGACGGTCCGTCAGGTCTCGGAAACGTATATTTGCACTGAATACTGTATTCAGCTATACTTAACCCACAGTACACTTTGACAAAATAACGTATTTTGTTTTTTTTTTTGGTGAAATATGTTGCACTGATTCACTTTAAAGGAAATTATTTCCTCTATGCCCTTTTATTTAAAGGAGGCAATCGAAGGACCATGTCCCTAACTGAGTTGAGCGGGATTTAAAAGTTGGCTTGGAATAGACGATTCACAAGCGGTGGCTACCCTTTCAGTTAGATGAACTGAAGAGAAGAAAAAAAAAACCGATAACTTCTTCAGTTAGATGAACTGAAGCCAGTAAAATAAATGTAATTAAATAAAACTCGTGACCTTTGATTTCTAACTCTAACTTTATTTGTTGACTGTTGGCCGAAGAGTGATTTAACATATGCATTTCTTCTTCCCTCGAAGCTGCTGATGGCTTATATACCACTCAGCTGTTTCTTCTAAGGTCAATCACCCTGGGTTATTTACCTTAGTGTAATATGTGAACAACGCACCAACAATGCCCCCATATTTTCGGAGTAGGTGTTAGAGTGCATTGTTTTGCAGTGCATCTCACTCACATGCAATTCGGCCATCTTGGAATTTCGTTGCCTTTGGTCAGAGATTATGACCATATTCTTCAAGTGGCGTTGAAATTCGTCAAAGCGAGATCGATATGTTCTTGACAGATATGTTTGACAGTTTGATTTTTGTGAGTTTGTCCCGAGTCAAATCGTTTTGTGGTGCGGCTAAGTTTGTGTTCAATTCGTTGGTTTGTGTTTATTTTTATTATTTGTGTTGTGTGCATTAAAGCTAATTATTCGCGATGTTTTCAATTTTTATTTCACGCGATTAATTAGCTTCCTGCAAACGCACAATCTCCTATTCTTCCAGCGCGCCGTCGATTTTGTTGGGAAGCAACATGTCAATTCGTTGTTTGTTTACATTTTGTTATTTGTGTTGTGTGCATCAAAGCTAATTATTCGCGATGTTTTCAATTTTTATTTCACGCGATTAATTAGCTTCCTGCAAACACACAATCTCCTATTCTTCCAGCGCGCCGTTGATTTTGTTGGGAAGCAACATGCTCCCGGCCCGGCAACGTTGAGTTCAGAAATTCCAAGGTGGTATGTTGTGTGGTGCTGTGTAGACCAGGCTTCCAGATCTCTGTCTCTTGTCGTGTGGATTTAATTTCCTTTCTTGTTGCTTCATCTCCGTTTTGCCTTCTTGTTGTTGGTCGGATCTCTGTGTCTTCCCTCACGTCGGATTGTGATATTTTGCGAGTGCCGAGAAAGATACAAAATTGTATTAGTTTGGGTTTGAATGTATATGCATAAAATAAAATAAATTATAGTTAGCTGCTACAGTTGGATATCCATAACTTAATGGCAAATCGGTTGACCTTGCGAATTAGTGAGAAATTTTATTACGTTGGTGGGTGGTGGGGGGGGTTATTAATTCACTTAAAGTCTATATGTATTTTTTGATATGTTTATTAATTCAATAAGGTTTTGTGTACATATTGCTTTTGTTTTGTTTACATTTTATTCAAGTTCTTAACTCGATTCGTTCGACGGATTAGTTACCGGCAAGGGGGATAGTTTCGCGATCGGACGTTTTAGGACTCCTTTTCTTGTCATTATGGTCACCACGCGCGTTAGACCATCTGCACCGGGATGCAGTTCAATTACGCGCGCGAGAATCCACGACGAAGGCGGAAGGTTATTCTCCTTGACGAGAACTATGTCTCCGAGTTTGATGTTCGGCTGTTGCTGAAGCCATTTTGGTCGTTGCTGTAGCAAATGCAAGTAAGTTGTGCTCCACTGCTTCCAGAACTCTTGTGTTAATCTTTGAATATATCTCCACCTATCGAGATTGTTTATGTTTTTCTCCATTAAATTTCTTTCGGGCAGAGTAATTATTGATGCTCCGATCAAAAAATGTCCTGGAGTGAGAACCGTCAGATCATTTGGGTCGGACGTCATTGGGCATAATGGCCTTGAATTGAGACATGCCTCGATTTGAGCGAGCAGTGTAGCATACTCCTCAAATGTAAGCCTGGCTGCTCCAATTGTTCTTTTAAGGTGGTGTTTAATTGACTTGACACCAGCCTCCCAAAGCCCTCCAAAGTGTGGTGAAGCTGGTGGATTAAAATGCCATTTGGTGTTTTGTGCTGCCAGACTTGCCGAAACTTCTGCTGACCATTCACTGGAGATGTGTTTGCTCTCCTTGTTCAGTTCGTTCATGGCTCCCTTGAAGTTTGTCCCACAATCACTGTACATGTTGGAGCAGATTCCTCTACGTGCCACAAACCTCCTGAAAGCTGCTATGAACGCTGCCGCAGTAAGGTCACTCACTACTTCAATGTGTATCGCCTTTGTTGATAAGCATATGAAGACAGCTATGTATCCTTTCGTCGTCTTACTGCATCTGCCCTTCCACATCTTTATTTCTATAGGGCCCGCGTAGTCTACCCCGGTGTTCGTAAATGGCCTTGAGATTATTACGCGTTCTCTAGGAAGATTTCCCATGAGCTGTTCTTGCATTTTAGCATTATATCGATGACACCGGACGCAGTTGTAGATTGTTGATTTGACTAGTCGCTTAAGATTGGTGATCCAGTATTGGCTTCTAATCTCTGCTATCATGATCTGCTGTCCACCATGAAGTGTGCGTTGATGCACATCGCTGACGACCAATCTCGCAAAGTGATGTGAGTCCCTTAGTATTATGGGGTGTTTCTGGCTAAACGGTATGGTGGAGTTTGTTAAGCGCCCTCCTACGCGTAAGAGTTCTTCAGCATCAAGAAATGGATTCAAACGGAGAATATGACTGCCCTTTCTAATGCTCCCTTTCTCTTTCAGCGTTTTTATCTCCTTGTGAAATAGTTCACCTTGAACAAGTCTGATGAGCTGCTTTCGTGCAGCATCTAGTTCATCAGGTGTGAGTCGGTGACTCTCCAATGGTCTTCTACTTGCCCTGTGTTTTAAGTATCTAAAGTATCTGCGCCATATAGCTGCACTGCGTACTAGCCGCTTCAGGTTTGAAAATCTTTGAAAGTATTCATTGTTCATGATTACATAGTGACAGATGAATTCGGCGAAGCTGACTTGTAGATTTGCTAGTTTGTTCTTATAAAATGATGATTTTACTTCACCCTTCTTATTTTCTTTCTTTGTTTCCAGCTCCGTATCGCGCAAGATCAATCCTGGACCTTCGTTTATGGAAAAATTCTTCAAAAATTGTGGCCCATGCCACCACATGTGGCTGTTGATGAGATCATGTGGTAACATTCCTCGTGAGCCTATGTCCGCTGGGTTTTCTTTGGTTCCAACGTGTCGCCAAGCATCGGTGTTTGTTAGCGCTTGGATTTCGTTGACTCGATTGGCTACAAATGTAGTGCGAATTGTAGGGCTTCCTCTGATCCATGCCAATGCTATCGTCGAGTCAGACCATGCAAGAGTTTCAACGTTTTCGAATTGCATGGCCCTCTTGACACGATGTAACAATTTGGCTAAGAGGAGTGCTGCGCATAGCTCTAGCCTTGGTAGCGATACCCATCTTACTGCTGTTGGAGCAACTCTTGTTTTTGCCGCTAAAAGATGAATGTGCTCATGGCCTTCGTTTATAATGCGAGCATATATTACTGCGGCATAAGCCTTCTCGGAAGCGTCGCTGAACCCGTGAAGTTGTACTTTCGATGACCTTGCGAATTCAATCCACCGAGGTATCTCCAGTTCATGAAGTGCTCTTAACCCCCTTCGCAGCTCTACCCACTGACTTTCAATCTCTTGAGAAATTGGTGAGTCCCAAGGATATTGTTTCAGCCACAGTTGCTGCAGGATTAGCTTGGCCTTTATCACGCATGGGGCGATCCATCCTAGCGGGTCAAACAGACGAGCGATGTCTGCAAGTACGGTTCTTTTTGTGAACTGTTGGACCTCAGGCAAGTTAACATTGAATGTGAATGTATCTTTCGCTGGATGCCATTGAATACCAAGTGTTTTGATGGCATCTGGTGATTCAAAGTTTAAAGGCAGATTTATTTCCCTTTCGCTTTCAGGAACCTGCTCTAGTACTCTCGTGGAATTACTGGCCCATTTTCTTAGAGGAAACCCGGCTGATTTTAGGACTTCAATAATGTTTTTTTGTAAATCGATGGATTCCTTTTCGTCATTCGTACCATAGATGAGGTCGTCGACGTAAAATCCTTCTGTGAGCACCTTTGTTACATTTGGATACTTGTCTTCTACATCTGACGCTAGCTGATGTAAGGTGCGCACTGCTAAATATGGCGCCGATGCAGTTCCAAATGTGACTGTATTCAAAGCATATGTTTTTATAGGGTCATTTTGTCTATGCCTCCATAGAATTAGTTGATATGACGTATCTTGTGCTGCCACCCATATCTGCCGATACATCATGCTTATATCTGCCACAAACGCTACCTTGAACTTCCTCCACTTCGTGATCAGATCTATAATGTCGGGTTGCAGTCGTGGACCCACCATTAAGCAGTCGTTTAGCGATACTCCGTTAGAGGTCTTACAAGATGCATCGAACACTACACGGAGTTTTGTGGTGCTACTTGATTCTTTGACGACAGCATGATGAGGCAAGTAGTAGTGTTCGCCTAGTTCCGTGGATCCTGAGACCTCCTTCATATGACCTAAGGTGGCGTATTCGTGGATACATTTGGTATAAGCTTCCTTTCGCTTTTGGTTTGATTCAAGTTTTCTCTCTATTTGAAAGAATCTCGCCATGGCTGCCTTCTTCGAATTCCCCAAGGTTGGGCGAATTCCATCCTTGAATGGGAGTCGTACTTCGTATCTCCCATTACACTTTAGTGAATTTTTGGTCCTCAAAAAAATTACCTTTTTTGATTTATTAGTTTAAAAATGAATTTCACTCCAAAATAATTGAAAAAGTACACATATCAGCCCGAGAGGTATCCATAATTATAGTTTAAAAAAAAAAATTGATAAAACTTTTGGAATTTTTCACACAGGCTAAATAACCACACAGCGAAAACTGATTGCAAACCAGAACTAAAGCTAAAATTGACCCACCTTCTGACAGAAATGCCGCTACTCCACAAAAACAAAAGTGTAAATAATCCAAAATAGGAATTCACTGCAATTAGATATATGCCAATAGCACATTCGATTTTTTGTCCACTAGTCAATGCACTGTGGGTCGTTTTGATCTTTTTCAGCTGAACTCACACAAAATTTGGCAACGCAAGGTACATCATGGCGCTTCAACTCTCCATCGTCACCACATTTCGGAGGGCTATGGGAGGCGGAGTAAAGTCGATAAAACATCACCTGAAGAGAACCATTGGGGCAGCGAAACTCACGTTCGAAGAGCGTGTAACAATTCTCGCACAGATTGAAGCTTTCCCCAACTCCCGAACACTGTGTCCGATCATAACAGATTCAGACGACTTAAATGTTCTAACGCCAGGTCACTTCTTAATCGGGGCACCACTACGAACGCTTCCAGAAATAAATTTAAAGGAAAGGAAGCTCAACAATTTGGACAGATGGAAGTTCGTGCAGCGTTTAACACAAGACTTTTGGAAACAGTTGAGTTCAACATATCTCCACATCCTTCAACATCGACCAAAATGGCTGCAAACTCAAACCAACATCAAAATCGGTGATATTGTTGTAGTCAAAGAAGACAATCTCCCACCATGCGCACGGCTGCTAGCGCGAGTTATCGGACTATATCCGGTCTCTGATGGTCTTACACGCGTGGTGACCATAAAAACTGAAAACACAATATTGAGACGTCCGATAGTGAAATTATCCATCTTGCCGGTTGCAAACACGTCGATCGAATAGAAATAAAACACTCTAAAATATAAAACAAGTGAAAATCCCCTGAACTCATCTAACGAACCCCAATCTACCCCGAGCTTTATGAAAATCCATGAACTGAATCAACGAACCGAACCCCCAATCTACCCTGAACTCGATAAACCCCATGAAGAAAAAAAAAACACATCTTAAGAAAGTACTACGAACCCAGTGCTTAAGGTCAACTTACCCTATAGGATGAATTAACCCATGCAGAACAAAATCCACTTTCACCATTTAGACCTATTAGTATAGGGTGTTCCAATATGGACTTGACAACTTTTTTTTAAATAAAACGCAAACCATTTGAGATATTTCAAAGGCTTTATTATCGGCTTGAAGTACAATCGAAACATTTATGAATGGAACTCGACTTCGTTCATATCCTATCATCACCACGGGCACGTTTGCAGCAGTCGATTCGTTTGACCCAATTTTCAACAACTCGGCCACACATTTCGGCCGAAACGGCCGCTATTTCGCGTTCAATGTTGGCTCTGAGCTCTTCCAACGTCGTCGGCATGTTGGCGTAAACCAATGACTGAACGTAGCCCCACAGGAAATAGTCAAGCGGCGTTAAATCGCACGAATGAGGCGGCCAATCGACTGGCCCATATCTCATGATAACGCTGACCATTCACAGTAACGTGACGATCGTTATCGTCGACGAAAAAATATAGCCCAATAACGCTGCCGGCATGCAAACCGCACCAAACAGTTATTTTTTGTGGATGAAGTGGTGATTCATGTGGATTTCCACCCGACCAATAACACATATTTTGCTTATTTTGCATTGAGCCAAAAATGAGCTTTGTCACTGAAGATGATTTTGCGATAAAATTCATCATCTTGGCACATCTTCTCCAGAACCCGATCGGAGAACGTACGCGGCTTCAAATTGTCCATCGGCTTCAATTCTTGAGTCGACTTGATCTTATGTGGGTGTAAACCAAGATCCTTACGCAAAATACGTCATAATGCGGTCTGAGCGATGCCCAATTCTTGAGAACGCCGTGGATTTGACTGATTTGGATCGCTTGCTACGGACGCTTGAACGGCAGCGATATTTTCGACACTTCGACCAACCCGTTGTCTCACTGACACGGCAACATCACACAACGAATATGTAGACTCAAATTTTTGCACTAAACCTGTTATCGCCTGTCTACGAGGGCGAGAATTACGACCGAGAATTGGAGTTAACGCTCTTAAAGTTGCAGTCACCGACTCCGAATTTCAGTAGAAAATTTTTATAATTGGCAGACGTTGCTCGTTCGTGTACTTTACCATGATGAAAATGTTGAGTTTACTGAATAAATTGAGTGACAGTTTGATGATAAGTGAAAGAGTACTTTTATTTTTTGTACATGCACCTTACCTGAACCCAAACGAGGAAAATGATGACTGGAACAGAAAAAGGATACCAGAGCAAAACTCCATCAGCATCAACCACCAAACTCGGAGGCGGGAGCATGTTGATTCTCAACAATATTTACATCGCTGTGGTGCACCCCAACTCAATCGTCATCCGAGGTTGTCAACACGCACTTCCACTTCTTTTCTTGGGCATGGCACTTGGTTGCTGCAGCGCGAACGAAGTATACGTGGCGCCACTAAATATCCTGCAACGCAAACAAATATCACAAACCACGAAATGATCTGCCGAACGGTCATAAGAATGACAGGCAGTAGATCAAAAAGCATGCCGACTCACTCACACCTACGCTAAATCCACAAGGGACTGGGAAAGGGTCACTCCAACCACCTTCAATCAAATGGTAGTGCTGTCAACATATGAAGGGAGAGAGCAGTCAGCGATAGACGCATCCCGTTCCCACAATGTAAAGTAGGGGACATTGCTAATAAATGTAACAATATTAGTGCATTATAAATGAACAGTATGGCACATAAATGCAAGGCAGGGTCAATGACTATATACGTACCAATATAAAGAAAAACCAGCTGTTTTACAAGGTACAAAGATTACGAGGTTAGTGCGTAGAGCAGATTGAGACAGTTGAATTCACATCTTCATCAAATAAAGAACAATAAAAAATAAGACGTGTTTTATTGTTTTCTAAGCGTTCGGAGACTTCTTCTCCAACCATTAAAAATGAATTCTCGGCTCATCTAGCCCAGAACAAATATAGAAGGTAACTTTACCACTAGCCGCAACGAAACATAGGTACTTTGCTCGAGGTGCATTTCACCAGCTCTCCTTTTTTGGATGGACAAGAAATAATCTGGCAAGTCCTTCAGCATGCACATAATAAATAATTCAGTAATTTCAAAGAACAAATTATGTCTTCCCGATCATTATTCAGATTTCCCCTGGCAGTTAATATTTTATAGGACATGCCTACCACAAGCCTGAAAGATAAGCGTAGTTTTGATTCCCAAACATCTATATCCCAAATGTTAGGCTCAACTTTTAGTTGAACATGTTTGATGCAATTACTCAATTTTTCATTATCCACTTTCTCAAGTACTTCTGTTAATAGTAGCTCAACGTTTTCCATTTTGAAAGCTTTAATTTTTGTGGCTTGCTGGTAGTCTTCTATGGGATTCAACTCGCAATTATAAAGCAGAAATCGTAGTACTTTGCGTCCTATCGTTTGAGCTAGAAAACAAAGTGAAGCAAAGAAAGCGAAGAAAAAATACTTCATTTGGAATGACGGAAAGAAAAGTGTGCCTGAGTGATTAACGTCTAAAAGTGCTCGAAATGCTTAATTTAGAACTTGGCCGTGCATATAAAACGTTCTCTCCAATCATACAAAAAATCATTTAAAAGTGATCTTGTTCGGAAACGATCACATTTATTTTTATATAATTATTTCTTTTGTTGAAATTGTCATATGTATTTAAAACTTAATTTAAATGTAACAACTAAATTCATATGTAAACAAGGAAACGTACCATAAGATTACAGAGGTATGACAGTTGAAAGTTAAATATGGATGTGATTTCCGGACCAATAAACGTTCTCTTTGCTGTAAAATTTCTGTGGTAATAAGTTAGAGTAGCTTATGTCGACTTAAGCGAAAATGGAGCTCTTTGGTTCACTATGTTCTCCTGTTTTTATGCTTTCTTTTAGTCTGGGTCTCGTTATTCTACGTCGGTTAAAAACCGTTACATTTAAAAAAAATAAAACAGCTTAAGTTTTTTTGGTACACAATTGCATTATATTATAATAGCTTAAGTCTAGATCGAGAAAAAATTTATGAAATCTTGGAAAATATGTATTTTTTTAAAATAACTTAAGTCATGACATAAGTTATTATGACTTATGAAAACATAATAAGTTTATCACTTAAGTCGACATAAGCTATTTTTACTTAATGTTAAATTGCAGCAAATTTGTTCTTATGTCGACTTAAGCTATTTTAAAAAAATTTCTTTTTGATAAAACCCAATTTTTTAAAACAGCTTAAGTTACATAAGCTATTTTTCTCCTTTGAAATTCAATATTAGTGTTTTCTTAGGTAAACATAAGCTATTTTCCTTCATGCAAATAAATTCCTTTACGTGAGTTAAGTGAATATAAAAATATCTTCATTTCTGAAAAGGTCTTCGAACAGGTAAGTGCTATTCAAGATATTGTTAAGCTATTTCAACCGAGCTATTTCTTAACGAAGAATTATGCTAAATATAGGATACATTTTTTCCTAGTGGTCGCAAAAACTCAAAATTGTATTACGCAAGGCCTTTTAAGTGAGTTAATATGAATCGATCAAGAAAAATACTGTCTATGGCATTAAAAAAAGCCTCATCGGGTAAAGATGAGCGTGGATCTAACGACAGCGGAGGCAGTAAAGATAGTGAGTAACATTTAACTTATTGAAAGTTTTCAAAACGATTAAAATTTGTAATTTTGTTATGTACAACAGAACATATCCCATTCAAAGGGGCTAGTTTTGAAGATACCGATGTTTTTGAAAGCCCAGTTTTAAACCAAACTGCATCATCGCATAACTATGGAGGTAACTTCGATGTTGAGAAGGTTTCCCAACATTTTCCCCTTTTTGAAGTTGATGGTGATGATGACAGCGTAAAGGATCCTGATTTTCTCCCCAGTGCAGACAGTGAGAGTGAAGAAAGTGTCATCAGTGAGAACACAAGGCAGGCTGGAGCCCTTTTGGAAAGAAATTTATGTGAACATCAGGAGCATATGGTGAGTAATAGTGATAGTGAAGTGATAACATCCAATGGCTGTGTTAAAGAAGTAAAAGAAAATAGAGCTACCAAGAAAGTGAAAAGAAACACTGTAAAGGCTTATATAACGCCTACCGGAAAAACTGTGAAAGCCAGGGAGTTCAAGCCGCTAGGGATTTGTCGCAAAAATTGTAGATCAAAAATTACTACTGAAGATCAAAAAAATATATTTGAAAAGTATTGGGCACTAGGCAACTACAACCTGCGACACGCCTACGTTTGTGGTCTCATCGTTGTTGCGGAAACTAAGTTTAAGCGGACGTCGAAACATCTTACTAGACCAAGAAATAGAAATTTTTCGAACTATTATTTCTTAGAAGCCCATGGAAAAAGAACTTCAGTTTGCCAAAAATGTTTTCGTGCTACTTTATCCGAACGGAGCAATTTATCAAAACTGTTGTAAAGAAAAAGATCAATTCATCAGGGACAACAACAGAACCTGACAAACGAGGGCGTGGGGTGTCCAATAGGATTACGATTCAACAAGAAAACGAGATCCGAGATCACATTAACAGTTTCGCAGCGTACGAATCGCACTATACCCGAAGAGACAGCAGCCAAAAGTACTTTCACAGTGACTTAACACTCTCTTCTATGTATAACTTGTACTGCGAAAAATACGAGACAGTGGCTTCAATTTCTACTTTCTCAAAAATATTTAAAACTATGAATATTAAATTTAAAAAACCTAAACTCGATACTTGCCACAAATGTGAAATATTGAAGTCGAAAGTTGAAATGGGAACTGGAGAAGAAAAGCTTATCTTCAAACAAGAGCAAGAAAAACACCACAAGGCTTCCGATCTAGCATACAATTCCAAGAACAAAGACAAAGAATATGATAGGACAATGGATTCAGTTAAAGTTTATGCATTCGACTTGCAACAATGTCTGCCCACACCGTTTGTAAGAACAAACGTGTCGTTTTATAAAAGGCAACTATGGACGTACAACTTAACCCTTCACGATTGTGTTACTAATCAAGCTTATTGTTACATGTGGGATGAATCTGTGGCAAACCGTGGAGGAAATGAGATATCATCTTGCGTCTTCAAGCACCTCCAAACAATTCCACAAAACGTAAAACATCTAATTTTTTACAGTGATTGTTGCGTAGGTCAAAATAAAAATGGATATGTTGCTACAATGTTTGAGGTTTTCAGTAACAATTCCAATATTGAAGTGATTGACCATAAATTTCTGGTACCTGGTCACACACATATGGAGTGTGATTCTGACCACGCGGCTATTGAGAGAAAGAAGAAAACATCTACCGTAAAAATTCACCATCCTAGGGATTGGTACCAGTTAATAAGATCCATTGGTAAAAAGCCGTTCATTGTTCAGGAAATGACTCAAAAAGACTTCCTAGACTTTGCCAAAACATCGAAAGAAAAATTCATTTGGCGAAAGATTGCTGACGACAAAAGCAAATTCAACTGGCAAAATGTTAAATGGCTGCGCTTTACCAAAGAATTTGCCATTGTTCAATTCAAAATGAGTCTAGATGAAAATGAGGCATTTAAGAGACTTAATATAAAAAAACGGGGTGTGAATGTCGTTGATGCTTTTCAAATTCCTAACTGTTACTCCGGGCCCAATGTCATCAGCAAAGAAAAGAAAAAAGATTTGCTAGAACTACTACCAGTTATTGATACTTCATACCATGACTTTTATCTCAATCTCAAAACTGCTGAAATCGCAAATACGCATCCTGATTTGACGGATGGTGAAATTTCAGATGATGATAATTGAAGGTAAGGACGTTCTCAAATATTTTTGTGTTAATTCTTAATCGTTTTTTTTACTTCAAGGGTAAAATCATTCGTTATCATCCTAATCCTATAATCGTTTAAGACTTTTAAAACTACGAGTTGTGATGAAATATACAAAGTATTTTTTTTTTAATTTAAGCTATTAAGTTTTAAATTAATTTATAATGATAATTAATACTAATTTATTGCATTTTTTTAACTTTTTTGATGGAAATATCAGAAATATTTAAATTTTTTTTGAGAAACATATTTTTTTTCAAGCCTGCATGGAATTTTTTGTTTTGTTATTAAGCAAACTTTTGAGCAATTAGTGTTTATTTATTAGAAGTGAAGTTTTAAAAACTATAATTTTTTTAGGCCTTAGAACTTATGTAAGAGCATGATTCGTTTTATCAGTTTTTAAAATAGCTTAAGTTGACATAAGCCCATAAAATATTTAATACGATTTTATTGAAACATCTTATGTCACTTAAGTGATTGCATTAACTTTTATATGTTTTTTTTAAAATAGCTTAAGTTTAAAAAATATTTTTTGCGGAAAATTGGACTGAGATATAAATAAAATAAATATAAGGCTTCGTGAACATTGTTACTGTCTCTACTGGAAAAAAAATTCATGTGTCCAGCCCTTAAGGTTATTTTTTATTAAAATAAAACATGTATAAAAAAGGGTAAACCAAACTTGTTTTGCTTATACTGAAAAGTGACAAAAATCGACATAAGCTACTTTAACTTATTGCCACAGATTTAATGAAGAAAAGACGTGCTTTTCATTTACCCGCATTTTTTCTTTTCGATTAACCCCACACATAGAATCAAGTAAAACCCCACACAATAAAATAAAAACACTTTTGCTCAGATAAAAAAAAATAATAATCCGCAAGTGAAAATCTGCAAAGTGCAAAGTGCAAAATATATATATATAAAGATAATTAATAGACTACACACGGTATTAAAAATTTAAAAGAGAAAAAAAAAATAAAGAAGTGCAAGTGGAAGTGCACAAAAAAATATATAGATATATATGTACATATATAAAACAAAGTAAATACACAGATTCCCTCGCGGTCGGTGTCTTGCCCCTTGTCTTTCTCCTTTTTTAAACTTTAAATATTATTTCGGTGGTTGTGCATGAATCGCATTTAACCTCAACTGTCACCAGCTGGGCAAAGCTGACCAAAGGTCGTAAGTTGCTGTAATAAAATATTTCATTAAATATCATTTAATAACAACTGTTTCTAATAAAATTACATTACAAATAAAAACCTTTAAAAATGTCGAAATTGTCAACGGGTGCAGATCAGAAAGGAGTACTGGAACAGATTCTTCGTGACCACTCCAACTTCTAAAAGACTGGAGCATCACGTCTTACAGCCAGCTATGTGTAAGGTCGTCTTCTTATTCTAGAAGTGAACTTCAAGAATGCGCTGGGTCTTCAAGCGAAGATTCGACGAGGAGAAGTTGAAGAATGTCTGGAAGAGGAAGTTTTTGATGACATTTTTGATCTGTTACAGGAAACGTATTTCACTTATCGAGGGGAATTGGTCGATACTATCGACAATGCCAATTGCTTTCGTTACCGCCTGAGTTAGGTGCCTTACGTAGGTTTCGTCAAGTGGATAGAAGATTCCAGGAAAACCCCACACTACACAAGGAGTACTCTAAGTGCTTAAATGAATATAAGGAGCTTCAACAGATGACAGAGGTTGACAAAAAGAATACCATACTGGATACACCACACTATTTCTTTACTTCTCAACATGAGGTATTGGATAAGTCAACCAGAACTACGAAGCTTCGTCGCAGTCCTGCATACTTCATACGGTTTGTAAGAAACTGCCGAGCACAAGCTGGGAAAAGATACAGAGGTGCATTAAAGGTAGATGCAATCGGAAAAGGAATATCTCAAGGAGACACTGCCGTGAAGAAGGTAAGTTACCTAGAGCAATGGAACTGCCAATTGATGACCAACTAATTTTGCCGCGAGCGGAGCAAAGAATATATGTCCACGTTGATACAGCGCCCGAAGTGGACAAAACGGAATTTTGGTCCAAAATGCGGCGACTTAGTTCTCATTAAAGATGAGAGGCTACCACCGTTGCAATGGCGAATCGGACGAATCATCACTACACATTTCGGAAACGACGGACTAATTCGAGTGGTCACTTTGAAAACAACTTACACGATCAATCTGCAATCTACCAAGCAACACTATGGAAATACAAAATGATTAATCAACACAAAACAAGGATTTCACACTAAAATAAGGATAAACATATATATACAATTATCATTCATTTCTACACAACACAACACAAATACATTTTACACCGTTTTCTCTCCATCAATCATTAAAAATTTCTTAACACTAAATAAATGTACCTATACAAAATATAACGAAATTTCATCTCTACACAACACAACACACATACATACAGTCCACTCTATATCACACAAAATTATTCCTACTAGACAACGTTGCGGAATTCCGAAATTAAAAAAACAAAAAAACATTCAAAAGACAACAGCATTCTAATATAATAATATGTAAATAGTAATATAAAAATTGTACTCTAGTTTACAATATAATATGTACTTAATATAAATTCCATAAACAAAAAGAATGAAATAATAAAAAAAAACAATCTTACAGCAGATGAATATTTACGTTGTGCGAATTCCAACAACAATTCAATAGCAAGGCAGATTGTTCGGTCGAATTTTATAGGATTATTTCCTTATATTTTTACTAGAACAAGTCACTTAACAACAACATTAATATTAGCTTTACCTTTATGAATAGCTTTTATAATCTACGGATGATTAAATCATACACAACATATATTTGCCCATTTAGTACCACAAGGTACACCATCAATTTTAATACCTTTTATAGTATGTATTGAAACAATTAAAAATATTATTCGTCCAGGAACACTTGCAGTTTGATTAACAGCTAATATAATTACTGGTCATTTATTAATAACTTTATTAGGAAATACTGGACCTTCATTAACAACAATAATAATTACAATTGACCAAAATAAAAAAAATAAAAAAAAGGAGAGAAAAGGAGACAGGAACCAGGGATTGGATAGCAGGAATATCGGGACGAAAAAACAGAAAAAATCTGTTTTTTAAATTTTTGTCGTGGAATTTTTGTTTTCATCGGGGAAGATTTTCCTTCAGGTTTTGGAAAAGGTTTCGTGATTCCGAAAAAAAATCACGCGGCGCCCTTTTGGTTACCCAGGTTTAGCTGCCATTAAATCGCTACCTGAGAGGAACCCACCGCGGGGATAGTGAGATCCCAGCAAGTGTTATCGTTTGGTTCGGGGCATCGCTGTATCGGGGCCGGGAACTGAACATAGCAATTGTCGCCCGACGTGGGGCTTTCTTTTAATTTCATTTGCCGGCTTTTCTTTTTATTGTTTTTTTTTATTGATCCGCGATTCGGTGGTATTTTGTTCGGTCGAATTTTGTTCTTTTTCGCGGAGTTTTTTTTTTGCTTTTGCAGTTAGGCTAGTTAGTTGTGTGTCTTTTTGGTTTAAGAACTTCTGTTACTGCTTGCTTTTTTTAGAAGTGCAAGTGGAAGGGCATCAAGTGCAGCAGAATATTCGGCAGGGCAAAAAAGAAAGTACCTGTGGAGCGAGGAGTTAGGAGGTTAACGAGGATAAGAATCACTATACCTGGGCAAGTACCAGATTTCCCAGTAGGTGGCTTTTTTTATTTTTTATTTTCCCTTTCTCCTTGAGTGGTGTCGTTTTGATCAACCCCACTTGAACCCCTATATAGTTTTGGCACTTTCGATGCACATTTATACATATTAATATATACCTCTAAATAAACATACAAGACATATAAAGGGTTGTCCAATAGGGACTTGACAACTTTGAATTTAATTTGTGAACGCACTCTTTCACTAATCATCAAACTGTCACTGTCAATTTATTCAGTAAACTCAACATTTTCATCATGGTAAAGTACACTAATCAGGAGCGTCAGCAAATTATAAAAATTTTCTACCGAAATTCGAAGTTGGTGACTACAACTTTAAGAGCGTTAACTCCAATTTTTGATCGTAATTCTCGCCCTAGTAGACAAGCAATAACAAGTTTAGTGCAAAAATTTGAGTCTTCATATTCGTTGTGTGATGTTGCCGTGTCAGTAACGGGTTGCTCGAAGTGTCGAAAATATCGCTGCCGTTCAGGCATCCGTAACAAACGATCCAAATCAGTCAATTCCACTGCGTTCTCAAGAATTGGGCATCGCTCAGACCACATTATGACGTATTTTGTGTAAGGATCTTGGTTTACACCCATACAAGATCAAGTTGACTCAAGAATTGAAGCCGATGGACAATTTGAAGCCGCGTACGTTCTCCGATTCTGTTCTGGAGAAGATGTGCCAAGATGATGAATTTTATCGCAAAATCATCTTCAGTGACAAAGCTCATTTTTGGCTCAATGGGTTCGTCAATAAGCAAAATATGCGTTATTGATCGGGTGGAAATCCACATGTGCTTCATGAACCACCACTTTATCCACAAAAAATAACTGTTTGATGCGGTTTGCATGCCCGCGGCGATATTGGGTCATATTTTTTCGTTGATGGTGACGATCGTCACGTTACTGTGAATGGTCAGCGTTATCGTGACATGATCAGCGATTATTTTTGGCCAGAATTGGAAGATATGGAATTGGACAACTTGTGGTTTCAACAGGATGATGCCACAAGCCACACAGCACAGGCTACAATCGATTTATTTAAGAGTATCAGTCGTTCATACACCTTCGCGGAGTTTAAACGTGTTCGGCTAGAAAGTGAGAAGTTGATTCCCCTTATTAAGACATTTGACGAATTGGATTTAGGCTCCAATTAGCTAAGTGATAGTGTGTTCGCTTGAGACAAAAAAGGTTGTGGTTTCCACTCCGAGTCGTGTAAAAACTTTTTTTCGTTTTCTTTTCTATATTAAATTAGAAGGCATAATAAAAAAAAAGTTAAAGTGTTACTAAGTGTTGTAGTAAACAGCACGTGATGGAGTGTGGAGAGTGGTCCGCTATAGAAATAGCGGGACCCGCTGAATTACCAGGTGAGGCTTCAAGCAGTTCAAGCCAAACACCAACAGCTAAGAGAAGGAGGAAGCTAAGGCCAACTTCCAACTTAGTCCAACGTCCCTCCCTTCCAACTTCCTCTGTAAAACTGCTTGGAGGAGCGAGGGAAGGGAATAGTTTCGCTTCATTGGCACCGATTGAGTCAGAAGATGAAGAGGAAGAGATGAAGGCCATAAGTAGCAGCATCAAAATGCTACAAGAAATGGTACCTGTCATCAAAGACAGGCAAATGGTTAGAAGGAAGAGGGAAGAGGAAGAAAAATCCAAGCAACAACAGCAGACGCTGCTTGCTCCAAAGCAGAGCTAACAACAACACCAACAAAAACGTAAAAAACACCAAGAACAAAAAGAGCAGCCACAACAAGGGCATCAGCAAAAACAACAGCAGCCACAAAAACAGCAGCAGCAGCAGCAGCAACAACAACAACAACAACAACAACAACAACAACAACAACAACAACAACAACAACAACAACAACAACGACGACGACGACGACGACGACAACAACAACAACAACAACAGCAGCAGAAGAAGAAGAAGAGAAAGTGCCTCCTATCAACACCTACAAATTGGAGGTAAATGCAACCAAGGATCTGTGTAAGTTGGTCATTGGTAATAATTTTAAAATTATGAGATTGGGGAACGATCGCCATGCCATCCACTGTAAGTAATAAAGTGGGGGGTTACGCGAAAGTGAAAGAGCTCGTAATGGAAACGACAACGGAGCACTACTCATTCACACCGAAGTGTGAAAAGCGGCAATCGATGCTGCTGAAGGGGTTGGAATCATCTACTGATCCTGAGGAGATCTCGGCGCTGCTCAAAGAGAAGGAGTGCGAAGGACTCAAGTTTGTGGGGGTAAAGCCATTTACCACAGCTAGAGCCAGGCGGGAGGAACGGAGTTTGCCGTTCTTCCTTTTGCAGCTCAATCCCGAAAGTCGTCTGGATAGTCTAAGGAGAATCAATGTCCTAGACTACCAGGTGATTCACTGGGAAAAATTAAAAAGGAGGGAAGGCGCTATACAATGCGTTCGCTGCCAGAGGTTCGGGCACGCCGCGTCGAACTGCCAAATGCAGCCTCGATGCAAGTGCGCAAAGAACCACATCTCTGGGTAGGGACGGAGCATCCAATAGGATGCAGCTCTCGTGCGTATTATGTGGGAACGTGGGACACACCGCAAACTATCGGGGTCGTCCTAAGTTCGCTGACATTAAAAAAGTAAAATTGGCTCGGCAGAAGAAGGTGGAGGTCAAACGTTCACCTGTTAGGTTTCAAACACCAGCCGTCACGTCCCAAATTTCGTACGCCTAAATGGCGTCTGGTAGGGGGGATACGGTACAGCAAGCGACTGTTGTTTCTCCGGCGCCAATGCCGAGAACAACGGAAGCTGCACCGTGGCCGTGGTGTAGTGGTAGTAGCAAACGCTTCTCACTCGGAGGGTCCAGGTTCGAATCCTGCCCATGGCAAAATCAGTTTTTCATTGTATAATTGGAACTCAGACAAAAAAAATTCTGCGTGTGAAGGCATAACACTGACACGTAGATTTGGCTGTTATAAGAGTTTCAAGCAATGAAAAAAATACTGGGAATTATATCTCGAATCACTCTGAGTGAAGAAAAACTCTCCGTCCTATTCGGACTCCCACCCCTGGAGAGCAAACATAGAAACCAAACACACCTGAGTTTCAAACCACTACAAAAACAATTTTCCTTTCTCTTCCTTCTATCTTTCCGCCCGCGCCCTGGCAACAGTAAAAGGGTATCAACCCCTTAGGCGCGCGTAAATTATAAAAAAAAAAAAAAAAAAAAAAACATGCTGGCCATCTTGTTCGCAAT
Source organism: Volucella bombylans (assembly GCA_949129095.1). NCBI lineage: Eukaryota > Metazoa > Arthropoda > Insecta > Diptera > Syrphidae > Volucella > Volucella bombylans. Next base: position 302,511,489 of record OX422140.1, read on the forward strand.
TCAAGGACAGATGGCTCAGCTGCAACAGCAGGTACAAGCACAGGCCAAGCGGGTGGACCAGATCTACGCGCGGCTGCCGGGATTAGCGCAACGCGTGTCGTAATAGGTACGCACATGGTTTAGCAAACTTTAAAGGTCCTTGCGGTGAATGTTAATTCACTGATTAGAATCGAACGAGCAGCCGCGATGTTTAAATTGCTACAAGACCAAACTCATGATGTGCTTTTCGCTGGCGAAACCAAGCTAACCGATAAGCACAAACTGGAGTACAATAATTATATTGTTAGAAGAAGAAATCGGCCCAGATCGAAACGTGAGGGCGCGGTCGCTATCTTCATTAAAGGAGGTATAAAATTTCACAGAGTGTACAAGGGAGTGTTGCGCAGGTTCCGGGTGTTGGAGGCAGTCGTCATTTACATACCGCTCCGCATTGGAAAGCGGCTGTACTTGGCCTCTGTTTATGCACCTGAGGCTTCACAATCCCCCCTATTCATTACAGAGCTCGACACGCTTTTTCGACTTCTGAGGCAGGAATCGGGGGAGAATTATTTTATAATCGGCGAGGATTTCAACGGTAAACACAGAGATTGGGCAAATAATTTGGAAAACACGATGTCATGTACAGACTCGGTCTTAAAGCGACGGATAACCCGTCGTTTCCCAGAAGCGGGTCTTATTTGGATCTACTGCTGTACGACGAACGCATACGACTGACAGTTACGAATTTACAAACGCTAAAATGTCTGCGCACATTCGTGTATGACAGTGACCATTGCGGTTTTAGCACCGCAATTACAGTTCCCAACGAAATTGCGGAATTGGAGGAGTTTGTCCAAAGATATTCTTACAACTACAGTAAGACTCGATGGATACGCTTCTCCGCAACATTGAAAAGAGCACTATCCTCGAACACGCTCCACCCACCGTCCAATATGAATTTGTCAAACGAGGAGATCGACAATTACCTAAAACAAATGGATGAGACAATTAAACAAACTATGGACACTATAATACCGCGGTATCGACGTACGACTAACGAAGACGTGTTCCGCAATCCTACTATTGATGCACTGCACCGACAGAAAAAGTAGACTTCTGACTAGACTTAAAAACTTGTACAGACAGTTAACTGACCGACAAGACCCGGAGATTAGGACACTGAAGTCGTCGATTAAAAATATTCAAACGCTAATAAAATAGAATTACAGAATTTTTGTAAGTTTGTATTGGAACAACAAGGTTCGAGCTGTAAACACCAGCAACCCGAATATGTTTCCGTAAATAAATAAACTATTTCGGAGAAAAAATCAAAACGACCTTCAGTGTCTTAAAATGGCCCGGACAACAGAAAACGAACGCTTACTGACAATAGCAGGTATTGATCCAAATGAAGCCGCTGACGATGACAACTTCTTTGTGATCGTGGTTCCGCAGGAGAAGGTTGAGACCATAGGGGCGACTTTCCAGGAAGTATACAAGGCCATTGATATCATTGGCCCCAATTATGACCTGGACAATCGCGTCTTGGTGCAAAACTGCTACATTCGAAATGAAATAGAGAATTGGCGGTCCAACGGCTCTAGTTCCACCCAGTTTAACGACGCCATATTTTCGTCATTGCCAGAGAGGGTGACCTACCCCCGTTCATTTCGAAGGAAGGTCTCCATGAGATCTTCGACACAATCAGAGTTAAGAAATCAGTGGGGACTGATGGTATTCCGAACATCGTGCTTCGACATCTTCTTCTAGAAGCGGTGGACATCTACACCACCCTGTTTAATAATGCAATGAATAATGCACATTATCCAGCGCATTGGCAAACGGCGGTGGTTCAACCTATCCCCAAAAAGGGAAAGGATATATCCAATCCGGCGAATCTCCGGTCGATAAGTCTCCTTCCGAATATCAGTAAGGTTTTTGAAAAGGTAATCAATAGAGCTCTGACTAGGTGGGTTGAGGACAAACATATAGTTCCGTATAATCAATTCGGTTTTAAGGCGGGACATGATATCTCACATGCCGCGTCTAAACTAGTGTCCGATATCCAATGGAATAAAGACAAAAAACAATGTACTGGTGCCTGCCTTGTTGACTTGGAGAAGGCTTTCGACACCGTATGTGTTAAGAAACCTGGCAGCACCGGTACTATTGCCCAATAGATGGTGAAAACTCAATTCAATTCGAGATAACTAATTTCCTAATTATAAAAGTCATTAAGAGGCAATTTTGTTTCCTTTTTTAAATCTTACATTAAAAGCATACAGTCGAAGGAACTTATAAAATATTTGTTAAGTTTGTTCCAATGCTAAACGTAAGAAAATTTATAAATTTTATTGTTGTCAAAAATGTATCGCATATAAATTTATTTAGGAAATTTTAGTTCTGCATTAACATGGAATAAAGAAAATTGAAAGAAAAAACCTGTCTTAATTAATGAAGGACTTAAAATTCGGACACTGGAAAAATCAAATTTAACATCCTAAAATTTCGTTTATTTGGGATCGAAATTTCATTCACGTCGGAGAGTACCACCGTTGGAGGCATCAACCGAAAAAGCCAAAAAACCACCTTAGTACCACGCCACGTACATAACCTCATTACTGTTCGAAAATTGGGTAAGTACCACTTGAGTCCATAAAATCCCCTTGTTTTCGTAAAACCAGTTATGATTCGCACACCTCCACAATCTTGTGCTGAAAGCGATATAATCGCAAATCCCAATTCTCTGCAAGCCCTTGAAACAAACGCATCCACAAGCCTTCAATTGAATTCGGCTATACTGCCACCGATTTCGACTGTAAATAGTTCCCTACCAATTTCACCTCCGCTACCGAAAAATTCAGCTCCAAAGTCTCAAAAAGCACCATCGGTTAAATCCAGAACATCTTAACGCAGGAGAATTTCTCTTGAGTTGAAGCGCTTAAAAGAAGAAAAGTCATTAGAGGAAAAATATTTGGCAAAGAAATACGAACTCCTTGAAGAGATGGCATCTGACGAAGACGAGGACATCGATGATGAGGAACTTTCAACAACATCAAAAAATCGTCTCGAAAATTGGTTAACTTTTCAAGACGGTCCACAAACCCTGATATCCAAACCACAGGTAACAAACAACAGCATTCTCAATAACACGTGGTTCGGCCCAAAAGTACCAGAAGCTCAGATTAATTCTTCACGCGAAGTTAATAACCAAAATGCTCCGCATATATCACCAGTTGCTGCAAACATCAGTCATCAGCATCAACCATTTCGTTCTGCTAGGGTGGAAGGCATTCAAGAAGAACCCACATGCAGGTTATCACAACGTCAGATAGCTGCGAGACAATCAACACTGAAAGAACTTCCTACATTTAATGGAAATCCGGAGGACTGGGCTCTATTCATTAGCGCTTTCCAGAGCAGCACAAGAATCTGCGGATTTTCGGATGAGGAAAATTTAGGACGTCTCCGCGCAAGTCTCAAAGGGAAGGCACTTGATGCTGTGCGCAGTCGCTTATCACATCCAGGTCAAGTAAATAAAATTATTTCCACCTTACAAATGATGTTCGGGCGACCTGAAATTATCATAAGCACGTTACTACAAAAAATACGCCTAGAACCTCCACTTAAAGTGGATAAATTAGACTCACTTGTCTCGATGTGGAAAATGTTTGTTCAACCATGGAGATGACTGGATGCTCCTCACACCTTAATAATCCAATATTGCTCCAAGAATTGGTTGAACGATTGCCTCCTACAATCCGCCTAAATTGGTCAATTTATAAACAAACACTTTCTACTATTGACATTTCACAGTTCAGCATGTGGTTATTCGAAGTCGGTCGAGCAGCAAATGATGTGAATTTCTGCAACCCGGTAGGACATGAAAGAAACTTAAATCAAACACAGAAACAAAAACAAGAACGATCGTACATCAACATCCACGACGATCTGCATGCCAACAAATGTGAAATCTGTGATAAAAACTGTCCCTCCGTCGCAAAATGCCGAACATTTATACACTACACAGTGCAACAACGTTGGGCAAAATTAAGAGAAAAACAACTATGTCGCACGTGTCTTCGTCGCCACAGTAACAAGTGCACATCAAATCAATTATGTGGAGAACACGGTTGCTCATTTCGTCATCATAAACTTCTGCACAAAAACAAAAACGCGATACCTACTGACATTGTGCAATCTATCGGCGCCGCTGCCGCCGTTTCCAAAACAGACAATTTACCTTCGACGTCCTCATCTCCTATTTTTCACACACAATCGAGAGAGAGTGCGATCCTCTTTAGAGTTCTACCTGTCACACTCTACGGAAATAATACACAAATAGAAACATTTGCATTTTTAGACGATGGATCGTCTACGTCGTTAATCGAAGAATCATTAGCCAACAGCTTAGGGGTAAAAGGAGAACATTTGCCATTAAAGTTGAAATGGACATCAGATACAGTGCGCGAAGAAATTAATTCGAAAAAGATAACGTTAGAAATCTCAGGAAATAACAAGGAAAATAAATTTACAATTTGTGGTGTGCGAACTGTTGAACATCTGGACAATTGATGCATCAGAATTAGTTAAACGGTATAAGCACTTAAAGGATATACCATTTACTTCTTATTTAAGGGCAACACCCGGCATTTTAATAGGATTACAACATTGGAATTTGGGAATACCACTTCGCACCAGAGAAGGAAGTGCTGCAGAACCTGTGGCAACCAAGACTCGGTTGGGCTGGACAGTATTCGGACCATACAACCCAAGAGCAGGAAAAGTTTTAAGTGTTGGATATCAATTGTATGTCTGTGAGTGCAATCGGTCTGATGACGAACTCTTGAGTGACTCTATAAAGGAGTTCTTTGCAATAGAAAGCATGGGTACAAAAAAGGTCAAGCTTCTGTCACCCGAAGAGGAACGCGCGAAACAAATTGTTGATGCACATTCACAGATGATTGGAAATGCCTTTCAAGTGCCTCTACTGTGGAAACATATTAATGTTAAATTGCCTGAAAGCAAAACAAATGCACTCCGTCGTCTTCAGTCTCTAGAAAAAAGATTTGTAAGAGAACCACACCTTCGTCATTTGATATCTAATTTAATTCAAGATTATATAGAAAAAAGTTATGCGCGGAAGATCAGCCCGGCATCTATTGTGACGGAGAGGACCTGGTATCTTCCAATATTCCCAGTTTTCAATGCACATAAGTTGAATAAAATTCGTATCGTGTGGGACGCTGCATCAAAAGTAAACGGTGTCTCATTAAATTCTGTTCTATTGACTGGTCTAGATATTATGTCGCCGCTTCTCGGGATTCTCTTTCGTTTCAGGGAACGAAAGGTGGGCCTGTGTGCGGACATAAAAGAAATGTTTCACCAGGTCAAAATCAGGAAAGAGGATCACGATGCCCAGCGATTCCTTTGGCGAAATGCAATTAGCAACGAGGTCGAAGTGTATGTTCTGCAGGTCATGTCATTTGGTGCAACGTGTTCACCGTTTTGCGTCCAATACATAAAAAATAGGAATGCAGAACGTTTTTTGCTACAATTTCCAGATGCTGTTGATGCTATAATAAACAATCATTATGTGGACGACTTCATCGCAAGCTTTGACAGCAAAGAAGAGGCGACAAAGATCGCCAACGAAGTCATGTATGTGCATAGTTCAGGTGGGTTTGAAATTCGTAACTTTAAGTCCAACTCACAATCTGTAATAAACCAATTGGAATTCCGCAGCAAAGAATCAGTTGTACCAATGTCAAATACCGAGAAAGTGCTTGGGCTTTGGTGGTCAACAACAAGTGACGAATTCTTTTTCACATTCAACAGAGAACGAATTAATCCTCGGATTATTGACGGCAACCAATTGCCCACAAAAAGAGAAGTTCTTCGATTCTTGATGCAGATATACGATCGTCTAGGATTAATTTCCAATATTCTGATAAATCTGAAAATTTTGCTTCAATTAATTTGGAAATCCGGCATCAGTTGGGATGACCAAATACAACAGGATCACAACATTATATGGCGTAAATGGGTTCAGTTAATACCTTCAATTAGTCAAATAAAAATTCCTCGTACATATTTTACAAATTTCAGTATCGTAGAGGCAGATAAAGTCGAGCTCCATATATTCTGTGACGCCAGTGCGGATGCCTTTGCCTCTGCTGCATTTATTCGAATAAGCTGCGGCGAAAAAATTCAGTGCTGTTTAGTAGCAGCAAAGACAAAGGTAGCTCCGCTACGCCACATTTCAATCCCACGGATGGAACTTGAAGCTGCAGTCATGGGCTGTAGACTCGCCTCTTCCATCATTGAAAATCATTCAATAAAGTTTACACGTCAAGTCTATTGGACCGACTCCAAAACCGTGGTCTATTGGATCAGATCACCCAACAGAAAGCTTCAGCAGTTTGTTTCACTGAGGATAGGTGAAATTCTTACAACGACCGAGGCAACATCGTGGAAGTGGGTTCCATCAAAATTGAATATAGCGGACGAAGCCACAAAGGTGCGTATGAACTTTGACTTCCCATCACAGAGCCGCTGGTACAAAGGTCCCGACTTTCTTTGGAAACCGGAGCAGTATTGGCCAAAATGTGAACTCGATCTTGCTTCTTTGGATGATGATATCGTTGAACAATTTTGCCACACTGCCGTAAATCAAACCTGTGTTATTGACCATTTTAAATTTTCGAAGTGGAGAAAACTTCTGAATACTATGGCAAGAGTTTTTCAATTCATTGACTTATGCAAGCGTGTTAATATCCAATTGCGCTACGTTGATTTCCTTAAGAAAAGTGAACACTACTTGTTGCGAGAAGCCCAAAAGGATGCGTTTGAGGAAGAAATACGTCAATTTAAGGAAGCGATTGGGAATGAGGGAGTCGTTCTTTCAAAAACTAGCCAGCTTTATAAACTTTCACCGTACGTAGACCGAAAATGGGCTTTTGAGGATTTCTGGGCGAATCGACGCTTTGTCCGAGCTTGACGTCGACACAAAAAGACCGATCGTGTTGCCAAAGGGACATCACATTACATACTTAATTTTAGACCATTACCATCGTAAATTCCAACATCAGTACAACGAAACCATAGTGAATGAAGTCCGCCAGCGTTTCTTCATCCCTTGCTTACGTGTTATGGTTAAAAAGATACAACGTGGTTGCCAGTTGTGCCGAAATCAAAGGTCTGTACCATCGATTCCGATTATGGGTGAGTTACCTCCTGCCCGACTGAAGGTGTTCACGAGGCCTTTTACTTACGTAGGCATGGACTATTTTGGACCGTTACCTGTAGTGGTGGGTCGACGAAGGCAGAAGAGATGGGGAGTGATTTTTACCTGCTTAACAGTAAGAGCCATTCACATGGAAGTTGCGTATTCTCTTACGACCAGCTCATGCATTCTTGCATTGCAACGTTTTATCGCAAGGAGGGGAATGCCAAAACACATATACACGGACAACGGTACCAACTTTCGGGGTGCTATTAGGGAACTGAAAGCAGCAATTGGCAACATCGATGGTAAGAAACTGGTAGAAAATATAGGGGAAGGTAGACTCAAGTGGTCCTTTATTCCTCCAGCAGCTCCGCACATGGGTGGTTGCTGGGAAAGGCTGGTTCGCTCAGTAAAGCAAACCCTAACACAAATAAGTACAACAAGGACTCCGTGTGATGAATTGCTACAATCAATGATGGCCAAGATAGAAAACATCATAAACTCTAGGCCTCTAACGTATGTTCCACTGAGTTCGGAAAATGAGGAGGCTCTTACCCCCAATCACTTTCTGCTGGGCTCTTCCAGTGGAGCAAAACCTTTAGGAGAATTTTCCGAATCGGGTGTTGTTCTAAAACAGAACTGGATGGTCGCTGAGCAATTTAGCAACTCATTTTGGCGTAGATGGATTCGGGAATATCTACCGAATCTCACAAGAAGGACGAAGTGGTTTCATCCGACGAAGCCGATTTCAGAAAATGACATCGTTATTGTCGTCGACGAAAAAAGCCCCAGAAATTGCTGGTTAAAGGGCCGTGTTGGCGAAGTCAACCCCGGAAGAGATGGGAAAATCAGAAGCGCTGCTATACAAACGAAATTTGGTATTTATGTTAGACCTGTAGCTAAATTAGCAGTACTGGATGTTGCCAGTTCTAATCATATCGGTAAACTGGATCATAGATCCAGCTTACCGAGGGGGAGTGTTAAGAAACCTGGCAGCACCGGTCCTATTGCCCAATAGATGGTGAAAACTCAATTCAATTCGAGATAACTAATTTCCTAATTATAAAAGTCATTAAGAGGCCATTTTGTTTCCTTTTTTAAATCTTACATTAAAAGCATACAGTCGAAGGAACTTATAAAATATTTGTTAAGTTTGTTCCAATACTAAACGTAAGAAAATTTATAAATTTTATTGTTGTCAAAAATGTATCGCATATAAATTTATTTAGGAAATTTTAGTTCTGCATAAATATGGAATAAAGAAAATTGAAAGAAAAAACCTGTCTTAATTAATGAAGGACTTAAAATTCGGACACTGGAAAAATCAAATTTAACAGTATGGTTAGAGGGTCTTTTCTATAAGCTGACTAGGCTGGGGATCAGTAAACCACTCTTGTACATTCTTTGTAATATGCTAACTAACAGACAGTTCATCGTGAAGAATGGAGATGTGACTTCTGTTGGAATATTTCAAATTAAAAATGGTCTTCAGCAAGGCGCGGTCAATTCGCCGATCCTATTCAACATTTTTACAAGCGACTTGATAGGTTCACTTCCCCATACTATTGCGTACGCATACGATTTGGTAGCGTACAGAACAGGTCCAAAAATCTAGGTCATTAATACTCTCTTGCAGAGTGACTTCGATGAGATAAGACGATTTTGCGATGACTGGAAGTTGAAAATCTACTTTCAGAAGTCGGAAACCATTCTCTTTAGGACGCCGTTGTCTGGAGCCTCTAGGGATACCAGAAAAAATTGGCGAAAGTTCTCAATCATTGGACAGCACGGACAGCCTCTTGCCTGTCGAAATGTAGTCAGATACCTTGTGATCTGGCTAGATCAGTTTCTGTATTTTGGCAAAAATTTAGATGCTGCTCTGGCCAGAGCTAAAGGTGCTTTTGCCCTTACAAAGAGACTGTTTTATAGCAGCCAACTCGATGTGAGGGTAAAGGTAATCTGCTACATGGCCCTTATTAGGCCCATGCTGGTATTTGGTTGTCCCGTGTGGTTCAATGTACGAGCAAGCTTAATGGACAAGATTCGGGTGTTTGAGAGGGCTTGCCTTAGGGCTTGTCTTCGCTTGTACGGATACCAGAGTCGGAGTACAAGAAATTTTATCCTAATGAGGTCCTTTACAATGGGGCGAACCTAATACGAGTGGACAACTTCGTAATTAAGCTGACTCGAAGGCACATTGCAAGAGCAATGACCTCGACGAATAACCTGATATCTGGGGCTTACTACCCCAATTACCTTTACCACGAGAGTGTGCGCTCTGACGGCTTCGTTCCACTGGAAGCATTCCTCTACCTAGATCAGATAGGGTTAATCTTCCATGTCGCTAGGACAGCTGGGGACAGGCGACTCAACTACAGCAGAGTCGCACACGGCAGTGTGGATCGCCTCAGGTTCAGTAGGGTGTGGGAATCGCGATAAGAGGGATGTGGTTCGGCATGGGGAAGATGTTTCGTCGTCGTTTCCATCAATTACGGACCAGCCTCACTAATGAGGTAGAGCTGACCAATTTATTTGCTCTGTGAATAGCGGTGACCAGCTTGCATAGGTTTAGGTTAGCATTTAAGAAACATATACATATATCAGTGTATACAAAGGTGTATACTGATTAATGTATATGATTGTGTATAATGTCCATGTATGTTTATGTGTGTATTGTGCATTTAGGTTAGGTAGGCTAAGGTTTATTTTAAGTTAGTGTTGAAGCATGAAAACAGATGACATCAAATAAACCCATTTATAAGAAAACAGATAACATCAAACAAACATATCACAAACAAAATCCACAAAAGTCTACACTACAAACGTCAAATAGTACAACAACAAACAAATAAATGTATAAATTCAATTAGCTGAATAAAATATATATTATAACGTTTTAGAATACAAAACTGTGCGTTTTACTTTTTCCGCTCTAGCGTTCTTTTCATTTTTAAAAACGGCTTTACGAACCAAGTAAAAAGAATATATACAGTCCATTTATCAATAAAGAAAAAAATACATAGTTTCGCAAAGAAACATTTGGTCCTATCGAGCCTGTGTATTTGAATCATTTATGTTTACATTAAATTTTTAAACAAAGTGGCATTTCTACGAATGCACAATATTTGATACATTTGGTCGAACCAACCTCTTTATAAAATATATTTACTATTCTACGGATAAATAAGTGGTTTAAAAAGTGAAGGTTTTTTTTTTTGAAAATCTGAACAAAAGTTGTTATATACATATACATATACTCGTACAGATATACACATATAGAGTTCTGACAATAATATAAATAAAATTTTATATAAAAGCCCCTCGCTCCATGTACATATTATTATAAATTTCTCGCGACGCGAAATTATACATATGCAAAATACAAGAAAACACCTGTAATTCATCCGCAACAGACTGCAACAGTAACCATCTCAGCATCTGGAGAAATTAGCTGCCGGCATCACAGCAATTAGCAAATCCCAAGATCAATTCGTCTGGAAGCAGAAAAACAAAGCAAGTGGGTACACTTACATATACTTATTTCAAACTCGTCCAGTGTTGTACTTACGTATTTAATTAAAATAAAATAATATGGCTGAACAAAAAATAAGTTCTTCAGTTCAATGTGGTGAACTTCAGAAGGATCTTCTCAGCCAAATCGTAAGAAATTTTACTAATTTCAAAAAAGCTCCAAAATAACGCCGGAGTCAGGGTTATCTTACCAGCCGACTCTCTTTGTTGGAAAATGACATCAAGGTAGCATGAGCCTATCATCAGGCTATCGTTGGTGGGGGGAGGCTAGAAGCTACGCTGAAAAAAGAAGAGTTACTAGTGATCTACGAACAGCTAACGGACATTTACCTGGAATACAAAGCAGAGTTGATGGATGCATTAGAACAATGCAAGAAATCATCCACAGCAGCAGCACCGTCTACAGGTACGTTAGCTACAACGACAAACAGCTCAGGCAATGAATTACGGCTTCCGAAGATCGACATACCGAAGTTTGCAGGCTCATATACGACTTGGCGATCATTCCATGATCTCTTTAAATGGTGCATAACAACAAAGCCTTAAGCAACATCAAGAAGCTGCACTATCTGAAGTCTTCATTGAGAGGTGAAGCTGAACGTTTGCTCCAACATCTTCAGCTTGACTCCGATAACTACGAAAAGGCCTGGGAGCTGCTGACGTCACGTTACGACCACAAGCGTGTGCTAGTGAATGCACAGCTGAAGTCGCTTTTCGGTCAATCGACGTTGGTGAAGGAATCTGCAGATGGCCTGAAGGAGCTGTTGGACACCTCGCAGGAATGCATTCATGCACTGGGGAATTTGGAATTACCGGTGGAGAAGTGGGACACAATTGTCATTTTTGTCCTGCTGCGTCCGTGCACACTTCAACAGCTTGGGAGGAGAAACTGGGCAGCACAAAGGAGCTTCCTACGTACGAGGAATTTACCGAATTCATTGAGACGTGATTTCGGACGTTGGAGATAGTGGAGCAGCAAAAAGGAGGTTCTTCGTATCCAGGACGATCAGGTCAATCATCAGGTGTCAAACAGCGGTCACATGCGAACCAGTCCAAGGTATTCGTCGCAAACCAGTCATTGTGATATGTAACTTGTAGGGTGTGTCAAGGAAGCCAACATGCGTTGAGAAGATGCACACGATTCCTCAACATGGAGCATCTAGAAAGAAAACAAACGGTTAAAAAGATAGGGGTTTGCGAGAATTGCCTTGGATATAATCACCTGGTGAGGGAATGTTCCAGCTCAAAGTCATGCTTCTTCTGCCAACAGCGTCATCATTCGCTGCTTCATAAAAATCCATTGGTCGATCAAATACAAACAAACGAACAGCGGCAATATCCAGTGAGGTCCACTAGTTCCCATGCTTACCAGGTAGCCGTAAATCCAAATGCGCCTGAGTTTCAACCGTCGGGGGAGGTACTGCCGACAACTAGTGCGACGCTCAACAGCTTTCACACGCTGCAAAAACGTGAAAGTCAAATTTTACTCGCCACAGCCGTGGTAAAAGTGAAGGGATCAGATGGTAGGTTACACCAGCTACGCGCCTTAATCGATCCAGGGTCAGAAGCAACATTTATTTCTGAAGCGGCTGCACAATTGCTGAAGTTAAAAAAGAAGCGGACCTTTGTCGAGGTATCGGGGTTGGGGTTGGTCAGCAACGGCACTTCAGACAGCTACGTCGAACTACAGTTCGGATCGCTTCATTCGACATATGAGAGCGCTGTTAAGGCGCTGGTTTTCAAGTCGCTGACTGGGCTTCTTCCGGCCCAACGAATGGTACCAGACAAATGGCATCATCTTGAAGGACTACAATTAGCCGATCCTCAATTTGGTGTACCAGCACAGATTGATCTGTTGTTCGGAAAGGACGTTTTCGCCGAAATTCTCCTTCCGGACATTGTCAGAAGCAGGAAGCCTAATACACCCTTGGCACAGAAGACGTTATTAGGCTGGATTGTCTTCGGAAAAGTTCCAGCTGAGAGTCGCATACGTATACGTAACTTCGTACAGTTCACCGACCTAAGCCATCAACTGCAAAAATTCCTGCAAAATCGATGGGAATACGACGTTCCGACCAACCCGTCGATATAACTACAGAGGAGGAGAAGCGTTCAGTAAAAACACACTGTACCCAAGGCGTTGTACGGGATGGCATCAGCCAAGTTATTCACCGCTACTCTCGTCTCTCAAAAGTGGTGAGGGTGATTGCGTCCTGTCTTCGGTTTGCCTCCAACTGTAGATCCCCAAAAGGTTCCCGAAATGATGCTCCGTTAACTGCTGACGAACTGGAAAAGACGCGACTGTTAATCGTGAAGACGGTTCAAAGGGAAATGTTTTCAGAAGAACTTACAGTTCTGAGTAAGAAAGGAACGTGGAAACAATTAATGGCATTAAACGCGTTTACCGACGCTAATAACGTTCTACGAGTAGGAGGCCGTTTACAAAATACGGCTCTTGATTACAACGAACAACATCCTATCCTACTAAGACACCAACACCACCTGACGAAGCTGATAGTGCGAGACGCTCACGACAACACTTTACACGGCGGCATTCAGCAGGCGATCGCATATATCCGCAGGACATACTGGATCGGTCAAATCATCCGCAGAGTGCGATACCACATCCACCGTTGCACAAAATATATAGGCACAAGGCGCAAGGAATTCAACAACTTATGGGAAGTCTTCCAGCGGTATGAGTGCAAACAGACCGACCGTTTAACAACACCGGAGTGGATTACGCGAGTTCTATAGAGATAAAGTCTTGGAAAGGTCGTGGAGGTAAAACTTACAAGGGATATTTCGATTTATGTATATGCATGGCAACAAAGGCCATTCATATTGAGTTGGTTTCGGATCTGACGACCCAAGCTTTTCTAGCGGCGTTCCAAAGATTTGTCGCCCGACGAGGAGTCTGCGCCCACATATATAGCGATTGTGGGACAAACTTTGTGGGAGCCAGCGCCGAATTAGATAGAATGTTAAAGAACTCGCAACACGACTGGAAAGATGTCGCTGGACACTTAGCGAATAAAGGCATTAAATGGCATTTCATTCCCCCCGCTTTACCCCATTTTGGTGGACTATGGGAAGCCGGAGAAATCGGTTAAACGCCCTATTACGGAAAGTCTAGACGATCTGAGCGCCATCACGCCTGGACAACTTTTAGTCGGACAAGCTTTGGACTCTATCCCACAAGGCGACAGCTCAACAAACTCGATAGGATATCTTGAAAGATGGAAACGATTGCAGGTGCTAGTGGATGTATTCTGGCGAAAATGGAGTACCGAATACCTAACTAGGCTACAGTTCAGTTTCAGTTTTTATGCATTTTTATTTTTTTAACTTAAGTTACTCTTATATGCTAAACAAAAAACGCTTAAAAATTAGCTTAAAGTACTTAAAAATAATCTTATTCTAACTTAATGGCCCCATGCGGGCACTCTAAGATAAACCTAACACTTAAACTATGTCTTTCGACGAATCTTACAGTCTACTTTTATTTCTATTTTAACATTAATTAATACTAAAACTAAGAAAATAAATTTTAATCAAAAACTTAGTATATGGACATTTTTTTAATTTTTTATAAAACTTAAAACTAAAAGCCTACAAACTACCTAAAAATAAATCTTAATCTACTTAACCTACTTACATATAACACAAACATAGACATACATAAATATATATATACATAATATGTATATACATAATATATAAATACATGCATATATATATTTTTGTTTTTAATTTTTTTTTGGTTTTTATATATATTTTTTTTCTTAAAACTACCTTAATCCTACCTAAAACTATGTAAGCCGGCCATGGCTAACAAAAAAATTAGGCTGGCCCACTTTGATTCACATGAAGCTACACATCACTGAAGGAGTTTGACGACGAAGCATCCTCCCCTTCAACAAGCCACCAAAAGTTTTGGTGCTGCTGAGCAACATCCCTCATGTCGCGACTCCCTACCGCTCTACTGAACCGGAGACGCTCCGCACTGCCATGTGCGACGTCACTGTCGTAGTTGAGTCGCCTGTCCGCAGCTGTTCGAGCGACGTGGAAGATTAGCGGAACCGCCAATCTGTCCTGGATCAGACCTTTGCTATCTAAATAGAGGAACGCTTCTGGAGGAATAAAGCCGTCAAAGCGAACTCTCTCGTGATACATATAATTGGGGTAGAAAGCCCCGGAGATCAGGTTGTTCGATGAGGTCATTGCTCTTGCAATGTGCCTTCGAGTCAACTTAATGACGAAATTGTCCACTCTTATTAGGTTCGCCCTATTGTATAAGACCTCATTAGGATAGAATTTTATGTACTCAGACTCTGGTGTTCTGTATAAGCGAAGACAAGTCCTAAGACAAGCCCTCTCAAACACCCGAATCTTTTCCAATAAACTTGCTCTCACGTTGAACCACACGGGACATCCAAATACAAGCATGGGCCTGATAAGGGCCATGTAGCAGATCACCTTCACCCTCGCATCGAGTTGGCTGTTATAAAACAGTCTCTTTGTAAGGGCAAAAGCACCTCTGGCTCTGGCCAGAGCAACATCTATATGTTTGTTAAAATACAGAAATTGATCTAGCCAGATCCCAAGGTATCTGACTACATTTCGACAGGCAAGAGGCTGTCCGTGCTGTCCAATGATTGAGAACTTTCGCATATGGAACAGGTAAGCGAGGACGATCCAGTCCTCAAAACTCCATACCACTACTTCCTTCAGGCCGTGATAAAGGAGAGTAGTACAACCACCAAGCTAAGGGTAGTCTTCGACGCAGCGGCGACGGGTTGTCGTTGAATGATCGTCTGCTAGTAGGTCCAAAATTGCAGACGGATATTGTTGATCTTATCTTACGATGGAGGACATATAAGATCACGTTTACGGCGGATATAGAAAAAATGTACCGGCAAATCGCTGTGCATCAACCCGACCGATACTACCAGCTGATTGTTCGGAGGAGAAAACCACAGGAGCCGCTCAACATATACAAATTGAATACTGTCACGTTCGGAACAGCCACTGCACCTTACTTAGTACTCCGAGTGCTCAAAAGGCTTTCTGAGGATGAAGGTAGCCAATTCCAACTAGGCGCCAGAGTGATTTGCGACGAGATGTATGTGGACGACTTAATAAGTGGTGCGGATTCCATTCAAGAAGCAATTCAGAAGAGAGATGAAGCATGTCAGTTGCTTTCTGCCGCTGGCTTTAATTTGAGGAGCAACCAACAATCCATACTGTAGAAGATTGCAGAAGAAGACCGGGAAATAGACTACGAGTTACCATTCGAATCAGCAAATCACGTCAAAACGTTGGGAATCAAATGGTTTCCTAAGAAAGACTTCTTCTCGTTTCGGAATGTTCAACCCCATACAGACGACATGACGAAAAGATTTATTTTGTCTGCCATGGCCAAACTTTTCTACCCGCTCGGCTGGATTTCTCCCTTCATCGTAACGGCAAAAATAATCATGCAGAACCTTTGGAGTTTGGGCTCGAAGTGGTATGAACCGGTTCCTACGGAACTACGAAAACGATCGAAAGCCTTAAAACAGGACTTGTCAAAAATCGAGACCATTGAAATTCCACGGTGGATCAACACAAGACAAAGCAACAAGGACGTCGAACTGCATGGTTTCTGCGACGCGTCTACAAAGGCATATGGACCTGTGCTGTACATCCGGGTCCTAGACGCACACAACAAGATCCACACGCATCTCCTTATGTCAAAACTAAGGTAGCACCGATGAAAAGACCGGTTACACTTCCTCGTCTTGAACTTTGTTCTGCTGGCTTCGCTCGTAGACTATGCTGTAAGGATCCTGGAAATACCGACCCACAAAGTCAACACATGGACGGATTCCACAATTACACTAGCATGGATACGAGCACCACCAAGAAGATGGGGAACATTTATAGCAAACCGCGTAGCGGAAGTCCAACGCCAAGTGAAAATCGAAGCATGTAGACATGTTCCTACCAATGTAAACCCTGCTGATTTAGCATCACGAGGACTACTTCATTCTACACTCCAATCATCCGACTTGTGGTGGAAAGGTCCCGAATTCCTGCAAAATCGATGGGAATACGACGTTCCCGACCAACCTGTCGATATAACTACAGAGGAGGAGAAGCGTGCAGTAAAAACATACTGTACCCAAGGCGTTTCACGGGATAGCATCAGCCAAGTTATTCACCGTTACTCTCGTCTCTCAAAAGTGGTGAGGGTGATTGCGTCCTGTCTTCGGTTTGCCTCCAACTGTAGATCCCCAAAAGGTTCCCGAAATGATGCTCCGTTAACTGCTGACGAACTAGAAAAGTCGCGACTGTTAATTGTGAAGTCCGCACAAAGGGGAAATGTTTGCAGAGGAACTTACAGTTCTGAGTAAGAAAGGAACGTCAAAACAATTAATGGCATTAAACGCGTTTACCGTCGCTAATAACGTCACGACAACACTCTACATGGCGGCATTCAACAGACAACGGCATATATCCGCAGGACATACTGGATCTGTCAAATCACCCGCAGCGTGCGATACCACATCCACCGTTGCGCAAAATGCTATAGGCACAAGGCGCAAGGAATGCAGCAACTTATGGGAAGTATTCCAGCGGTAAGAGTGCAAGCAGACCAACCGTTTAACAACACCGGAATGGATTACGCGGGTCCTATAAAGGTAAAGTCTTGGAACAGGAAGCCGGGGTGTAATCGGTTAAACACCATTTAAAAAGAATTGTTGGGAACGAGAGGTTAATCTTCGAAGAGCTCACAACACTTCTTGCGCAAACAGAAGCGTGCTGGAACTCAAGGCCTCTTCGCCCTCTTACGGAAAGCCTAGAAGATCTGAGCGCCATCACGCCAGGACACTTTTTAGTTGGACAAGCTTTGGACTCTATAGCACAAGGTGACAGCTCAACAAAGTTGATCGGATATCTTGAAAGATTGAAACGATTGCAGGTGCTAGCGGATGTATTCTGGCGAAAATGGAGTACCGGATACCTAACTAGGCTACAACAAAGACCAAAGTGGGCACAAACCAGTGCAACGCCGAAAGTTGGAGATTTGGTACTTCTAAAGGCGAACGCCTTCCTCCATTACAGTGGTGTCTAGCAAGGATACATCAGAAGCACCCTGGATCAGACGGACTTACACGCGTCGTAACATTGAAACGAAAAATGGAATGATGAAACGACCGATAACAAAAATCTGTTACCTGCCTTCCAACAACACCAGCGAAGAACAAGCTATCCTCTGAATAAAAACACCTAAATCTACAAGCCTAATATAATTCAAATTATAATACAATATACATATAATACTTAACATTAAACGCATAAATCAAACGATAATGTGACAAATTCAATAATAACTATAGAAATATTATAATAAAAACTTAGCTGAGCCGATCATCTAGCCTAGACCCAAAATTCGATATTTTGATCTAGCCTAGACCCAAAATTCGATATTTTGCGTAGCACATCCATAAACCTATTTTTCAGCAAGGACACATTCCATAATTTTGCAAGTCAAGTTCAGGGTTACCGAACTCCGAATATCGAATTCCGAACTCCGAATTCAACTTGAACAACAAAACTTAAATAATAAAAACCTCTCATTAAAAACTATGCTATCACTTAAAAAAAAAAAATTAATCAACTAATGAAACTTAAACACTAAAAGCTTAATAATACAACTTATTCTCGACAAATTTAAAATATTATTATATATTAAGTGAAATTGAAAACAGCAGGATAAAAATATAAACTAATAGATAAAACAAAAGTGTGACTTAAAAAAAAAAATAAAGTGAATTGTTTGGTGTAGATATAAAAATACTAAGGAATCAGTAGCGTTTACATAGATTTAGTTAGGGACACTCGGACTTCGAAATGACTGGAAAGACTGCAGGCTTTGATACTTCAAACTTTATTTTTTTTATAGAATAGCGCAACTCGTTTTCTTTTAAGTGAGAGGTAAATCTTTTGAAGAATGTTTGGTGGTATGTCTTCTGCAGCCTCATCGAAATTTGTCAGTATTCCAAGAATGCTTGGTATACATTCAAAAGAGATGCAAACATACAAAAGCGTTAGCAGAATTTTATCGCTGTAACAAACAAATTTAGTAAAGCAATGGATAGAGTTGATGGAAAAGTGCAAAGGAGATCAGCTGTACATAACGAAACTTAACTTGGATCAACACTCAAAAGATCAATCCAATCACACGATATAAAAATAAATAAATAAATAATTCAATGTCATTTAAACAAAATCTACTCACCTGAATTACTAAGAATTTCCTCCTGCATCACCCAGTTTGCTAGCACCTTTAAAATCAATTTATTTGGTTTTAATTTAACCAAATTAAACCCCAAACCACACAAAACATGCACCGGCAGTTGCTTTAGTAAACAACTATTAAATTATCAATGGCAATTTGATACTATATGTACTGCATTTCGTGCATGCATATAGCGCCAGTTGGAGTAAGGAAGATAGATATAGCCATATTACGTATGTGTTTTATCGTTGTAATGATTGAGTGATCGCTGTCCTTTTCTTTGTTATGTGTTTGAATGTCATAATAATAATCTTCTTTCTCATTACATGAGCATCGGCAAGGTAGACCACAAACTTGGCAAACTTTTCATTATTACATATTAGGGTAGCCAATTTGGATCGAACAATTTTATTGCGAACGTAGTTCACTGCCGGGGGAGAATGTTGAAGTATGAAAACAGATGACATCAAATAAACCCATTTACAAGAAAACAGATAACATCAAACAAACATATCACAAACAAAATCCACAAAAGTCTACACTACAAACGTCAAATAGTACAACAACAAACAAATAAAAACATAACCGCCTAGAAATGTACGAGTATAAATTCAATTAACTGAATAAAATATATATTATAACGTTTTAGAATACAAAACTGTGCGTTCTACTTTTTCCGCTCTAGCGTTCTTTTCATTTTTAAAAACGGTTTTACGAACCAAGTAAAAAGAATATATACAGTCCATTTATCAATAAAGAAAAAATACATACGAGTAGTTTCGCAAAGAAACAGTTAGATGCTAAGCTTTTATAAAAAATAAAAAAATGTCCATATGCTAAGTTTTTGCAAACAAATTTTTTCTTAGCCGTAAGTATACGAATATAAAATAAGTAGTAATATGTAAATAAAGTTCAGAGACATAGATATAAGTATTCAGGGTAGCTTAGAATGCATGTGTGGGGCCAGTAAGTTAGCATAAGATTGTTAAGTTATTGTAAGCTAGCATTTAAGCATTTTTAGAATGTAAGAGTTAGCGTTAAGAAAATAAAATGCATTTAAAACTAAAACTAAAAGTTATTGAAAAGTAAGTATGGTGAGCGTGTTATCTCAAGAAAGGGGTGGCCGTAGTGTAGTGGTACTAGCAATCGCTTCTCACTCGGAGGGGTCTAGGTTCGAATCCTGCCCATGAGCAAGTCTTTCAAGTTTTTCAGTTGTGTAATTGGAATTCAGACAGAAAAATCCTGCATGTGAAGACACTGACACGTGGATTTGGCTGTTGTAGAGTTTCAAGCACAAATAATTACTGCGAATTATAACCTTCCACTCTGAGTGAAGAAAAAACTCTCCGTCCTATTCGGACTCCCACCCCCTGGAGAGCAAATACCGAAACCAAACACACCTGAGTTTCAAACCACTACAAAACAATTTTCCTCTCTCCTCCTTTCCGCCCGCGCCCAGGCAACAGTAAAAGGGTATCTAACCCCTTAGGCGCGCGTAAATTATAAAAAAAAAAAAAAAAGTCGATTGGCCGCCTCGTTCGTGCGATTTAACGCCATTTGGCTATTTTCTGTGGGGCTACATTAAGTCATTGGCTTATGCCAACACGCCGACGACGTTGGAAGAGCTCAGATCCAACATTGAACGCAAAATAGCGGCCGTTTCGTCCGAAATGTGTGGCCGGGTCGTTGAAAATTGGGTCCAACGAATCGACCGCTGCAAACGTGCCCGCGCTGGCCATATGAACGAAGTCGAGTTCCATTCATAAATATTTTGATTGTACTTCAAGCCGATAATAAAGTTTTTGAAATATCTCAAATGGTTTGCGTTTTATTTAAAAAAAAAAGTAGTCAAGTCCTTATTGGAAAACCCGATATTTACCTTTATTTTCGGGGCATTTTTTTTAATTCTTATAACTCTATTATATATTTTTTTTATAATTCGGGTTCTCCGATAACGATAAACACATTCATATATACATAAATATATAAACACATTCATATATACATAAATATATAAATACATATGCGTATATCGATACATCCATTTTTAAAATACATGCCTATTTACATACATATTCTTTGAGCCATTCAATTTGTTTTAATTTTATTTTACTAGAAATACTCGTATATTCATATATATCTACATAGCTATTACATATATTTTCTATTGTCTTTGGTGGAATTTTCTTTTGAGTTTTTCTTTCGTGGGGTTTTTATTTATTCTTTTTCCCAAAGGATTCAAGGTGACAGTAAACTTATTTATAAAAATAAGATTCAAAAAAAAGTATTTTTTATGAGACACAAGTCTCTTTATTGTCAAGTCACTTAATTCTGAATACAAATTGTTCTTACACTATTACTTATAGTCTATAAATGCTGACAGCGCATGAGAAAATATTCCAGACGGGAATATTGAACCTGTGTCCGGTGCAGCGAAACATTACCTACAATAATACCTTATTCAGCAATAAAGTTCTTTTGTCCATGCAGCGCGTGAGATGGCGCAAACAATAAAGTTGCAGCGCGTGTGCTGATGATGCAAAAATTGGTGTGTTAACTTCTCCCTCCTCAAAATCTACGTCTTGTAGATTAAAATCTTAATTGAATGGGTTGGGGGGTGAAGTCATTGATCATTGGTATTATTGGAGGTACTTGTATTTTAAAAGAATCTTTTTCTTTTTTGCAATTGAATTTAAATATTGAAAATATTACAATTGTCATAATTAAAATGTAAAGTATAAAATCTGAAATGAATGACATGTTTTTTCCGAACGAAAATTTTCTCTATTTTTTTTTATATTTTCCTTGTGCAAAAACTGAAGATATTCTAAATCTAATTTTACATCTTTATTTGTTAAATTAGCTTGGATTATAGGTGGGATGATGTGGAAGCTTTTTATTTCTTTATTGGTAAAAGTCTTGTTATCATTTGTTAAGGTTTCAATATTAAATTCTATAAGGAAGGTTCCATTAAGAGTTCGGGTTTCATTTCCATGTCCTAAATTTCCCTTGAAATTTGCAAAAAAGATTGTTGCTTTTGAGAAGTTCGATTATTGGTTTACTGTGGAACTGATGATCGCATCCAGCATTTTTTCCTCTTAATAGCTGAGTGATGCAATGGTCAGACGTAAGCTTTTCAAGTTGGTTTTCTTCGCAGATTGTCGTATCTCGGATTTTTGAACAAATATCTTTTATGCCATAAAGCTCGTTATGGGTTGAAAGTTGTTCATGAAAATAGGGATGGATTTTTTGTTATTTCTAACTATGGTTCTGATTAAAAGATGATTGTATTCTTTATTTGTGATTTGTGGATTTTTTCCCGTTTTCTGTGACAATCGTGACACGATTATCTTTTGCCACTATTTCTTTTGTGAAAAGAGGTTTTTGCTTTCCATCTCTTCGTTTGACGGCCGCATACACTATTTCTCCAGGTTTATACGTTTTTGGCTTTTTCCTTCTGGTATTTTCTCGGCTGATCTTATTTCTTTGATTTTTCCTGATGAGGTTTGTTAAATCCTCGTTTAGCTTATTCTGGAAATCAGTAATTTATTCTTTGGATTCGACCAAGGAAAATATCATTTGGTTTTTTCTTTGTTACTGAATGGATCGAGTTATTATATCGGTCTTCGGGGGTGGTGTTAAGTACAACTCGATTCCAAGAGTTTTTATGTAGTTTGAAATGATTGGACTAATGAAACTTCGCTCATTATCTGTCACTAGAATTCTGGGGGCTGTGAAGAAGTGTAATACTTTAATTATTTTGCCTCGTAGATATAAAGCTGATTTCTCTTTTATATGGAAGAATTTAGTATATTTAGAAAATTTATCTATGCATGAAATAAACTTTTCGTGGTCTATTTCAAAGATATCGAGATGCATTATTTCTGATGGGTATGTAGGGATTGGTGTTTCCTGTAGTTCAGGTTTGTGGGGATGTCTATCATACTTATTGGTATTACAAATTTCACAATTTTTAACAAATTTCTTAATCATGTTAGTCATACCTGGAAAATAACATCTTCCCAGAAGCTGTTCCTTATTTTCTTTGTGGTTACGGTGAGCTCTACTGTGTTCTTCCATGATTACTCGTAACTTATTGTCTTGGTTTGCAATATCTTCCACAATTCTCTGGGTTATTCGGATTTTAAACAGCAAAAATGGTTTTTCAAAATCCGGGAAAATTAGTATTTCTGAAGACGCTAATAATTCCTTAAGATCCCTAAAAGCCTGTAGTTCGTTTCTAGATAGGTGAATTTTGATGTTCTTGGATAGACTTGCTCTTACTTGCGCATTTTCCCCTCTCGTGAGATTCGTTAAGGGTTTCGCAACTTTAGCGAAATCTCTTATGTATCTTCTATAATAAGAGGTCAGTCCTAGAAAACCTTTAAGTTCTCTTAGGTTCTCTGGGAGTTTCATGCTTTGGATCGCCTGAACTTTTTTTGGATCCGGCTTAATACCATTTTTTGTAATCAAATATCCCAGGAATTCCGTCTCTTGCTTTAGAAACTCTGTTTTGTCAAATTGATCCATAAGTTAGCATCTTTTAGTTTTGAGAATATTAAATCGATGTTCGTTAGGTGTTCTGCTTCGGTTTTGCCGAGAATGGCTATGTCATCAATATAGACATAGAAGGCTTTACCGATATGCTCCTTTAACACATCATCAATCATCCTTTGGAAGATTGATGGCACGTTCTTTAGACCAAATGGTAGTCGAGTAAACTCGTACTTAGCATTCATTGCTGAAAAGTCCGTTTTTGCAATATCTGATCCCTTCATCCTGATCTGATGGAACCCGGATGTAAGGTCGATCGTGGTAAAATACTTTGAGTTGCCTAGGTTCGCAATGGTATTGGAGATATCCGGAATCGGGTAAGTGTCTGATACAGTTACTGCATTTAATTTCTTAAAATCGATGACAATCCTATACTTTTTTCCCCGGAGGCATCCATTTTCTTAGGAACGATCCATATTGGGGAGTTATAAGGACTCCGTCATCTAGCAGTTTCCTCAACTGTTTTTCCACTTCTCCTCTCATATTCACGGGATATGGATATGACTTTAATAGATGGGTTCATCGGTTGTTGTTTTGATTTCTGCTCTGACATTTGTAACTGTTAAGATTTATATAACTTTAAAAACCTATGTTAGTACGTCCGAACTTACTTGCACACCCCATTCTAAATCTCAGCACAATCCATTTTCTTTCTTTCCCACCAGACTGTAAAATATAACCCCACGACTCAAATTAATACACATTCCAGTAGTATCCCATATCTATCCTATTTTTTGCTCCCGAATGTAACACACGTAAATGCAAGTCATATGCACACCAGCAATTTGATTTTTCGCAAGGTGTCTGTATCAGTTGTCAAAATATGCGCTAGCAATTTGATGACTCCAAATTAATTTCCACACCAAATCCCGGTTCCATTCCCACGATATTCATTTGTAAAATAGTATATAAGTTTGAATATATTCAGAATAAATTTCACTTGTTAAGAGTTCAGCACAAGAGACGGTGTTTTTTATTACTCAGATGTACTGGTTTATGTGCCTTTACACAATCAACGCATTCGACAAGTTTATGTGCTTGACGATCATCTTAGAATCAAAATAGATTCTCTCAAACATTTTGTGACCCACGACGTGATCACCGCTCTTGTGCTTTCTCTCTAAAAAAACATTGCCTTGTTTGCTACCCCCCACCAGAGGTAAGGAGTAAACAAGTCAAACAAGTCTGAAACAAAGTTTTTGAACATTGTGCTTCCTACTACCCCCCACCAGTGGTAAGGTAGTCCGAGACAAGAAACAAAGTCCCGAACACATCAGAGAGGCTTGAGTAAAACCAAGGAACAATGGAAGAAGTAGAGATCTACAAGCTCATTTCTCGTCAGAAGGCTCTGGCAGAAGAATTGACTAAACTTAAAATTAACCTCGGAAAGGATGGTCCACAGCGAAAGACCCCTGAGTACCGAGATGAAAGATTGCGACGAATCGACGCAATATGGGCAGAATTTTCAACCAATCACCAGAGACTTGCAGCGGCAATGAGAGCCGATACGCCTTACATACAAGGCGACACAGTTGGAAAAGTCGAGAAGCTGTTCCTTGATGTGAAAGCTGTATTAGAAGCGATTGCTCCAGAAGACGTTAAAAAGGGGGTTGATGCCTCGGCAGAAGCAGGGCCATCAACACAAAGGTCAACAGACGCAAGGCCGAAACCAATCAGACATGTTCCACAAGAAGCTACGAGAAATACGTCGACTGAAACGACAAGGCTCATAAGAAGACAAAGGCTGATAGCTGATTTATTAAGAAGGCTCCTCGCCATTGTCGATGCAACAGATACAACAGCCCAATCAAAATCATTCTTTGGAGACTATGGAAAGTGGCGTCAATTTTCTGATCTCTACTAGAAGTTCATAAGCAGCCATTGAGTAATTGTCAAAAAATGTAGACTAGCTTAAAGGAAGAGGCCGAAAAGCTCTTGAGGCATTTAGCATTATCAGATGACAACTACAACGCAGCGTGGAAGATGCTTCAAGATAGGTACGAGAACCCGAGGCTTCTTGTTGCGTCACTTGTTAACAAGTTGCTCAACCAACCAGGGCATGTTTCCGACCAACCATCAACCGCCCATATTAAGACCGTGCATGATACCACAAGGGAATGCCTGATGGGATTAGAAAACTTGAAGGTCTCCACATCAACATGGGACCCGATCATTCCTCCAATCCTTTACAAGAAAATTGATCGAAGTACGCATGCTCTTTATGAACAAAGTTTGGCCAGTCCTAGGGAATTGCAGTCTGTGACGGAGTTTCTTAATTCTCTGGAAACACGTTTTCAATCTCTTGAAGCCTTAGGGAATAAAGGGAAAAAGATTGAGGAATTCAAAACCCAGACAAGATCTTCGGCTACATTAACCACAGCGAATAAAGGTCAGCAATCGCCCACGGAATGCATTGCATGCAACAAAAATCATGCTTTGTACCATTGCAACAAATTCTTACAAATGAGTCCAGCTAATCGTAACAAGTTTGTTTCTCAGGAAAAGCTTTGCAAGAACTGTCTTAAGAAAGGACATTTCGCATCCAATTGCACTCTGAGGTGATGCAAGATACGCTCTAACAAACATAACTCATTACTACATGTTGATGTCATTCAAGCAAATTGTTCAACGGCCCAACCAAAAAGGAATACACTTCAACAGACAGCACATTCTAGCTCATCCGCAAGCGCGCAGAAACATGCAGAGCCAACATCTGCACTCACCACAACGAGTCATACAAAGGAAAAATTCGTAATTCTTGGAACTGCGAGAGTGAGACTCACTAATAACAATGGAACCGAAATCGAATGCCGAGCACTTCTGGATTCCGGTTCCCAGATAAACATAATCAGCGATCGTGCTATAAAAAGGCTTGGTTTAGCGCCATCGTCTACAAACATGCGCATACAAGGTATTGGTCACGGCCACCTAAATGTACTGCTAAGCTCAAAACAAAATGCCTTTTCAACCAGACTAGAAGCTTTCGTATTACATACAATTATATCTCCACAACCTAGTAAAAAATTGGATATCTCGTCCTGGAACATACCACACAATATTCAGCTGGCAGATCCTACTTTTCATGAATCTGAATGTATTGACGTACTTCTAGGAACTGAACTGTTTTTCCAACTCCTCTCAATTGGGCAAATAAGTCTAAGGAAGGAATTACCCACGTTGCAGAATACAGTCTTCCGTTGGATAGTAGCAGGAGGGATAGAGCAACCTTCACCAAAATTGGCGACATGCGGTATGTGCTCAGGAGAAGAGCAAGAAGATATTAATGCAACAATAAGTTGATTCTAAGATGATCGTCAAGCACATAAACTTGTCGAATGCGTTGATTGTGTAAAGGCACATAAACCAGTACAACTGAGTAATAAAAAACACCGTCTCTTGTGCTGAACTCTTAACAAGTTTATGTGCTTGACGATCATCTTAGAATCAAAATAGATTCTCTCAAACATTTGGTGATTTTGTTTATTTCTGGAACATTGATCTTTAAACAAAAGTTATCGGCTTTTGGGAGCCATATTAATCCCAGTATGGTCAAAAGGTTATTTTTCCTGTCAATTACGGCTTCGAGTTGTTTGAGGGTGTCATCCCCCATAATTCCATCAAATGTTGTTATTCCAAGTAAAATGAAAAAATCTAAAATGGTGTTATTTCCAAGGCTCTTGGAGAATTTTACGCTGATTTTTTGGTTTATAATGACTTCTCCTCCTGCAACTTGTATTTTAAAGTTGGTTCCGGTTAGCTTTGCATTTATGGCTAGGTTGAGATTCACAAAATTCTTGTTTGCTCTTCTTCTTCTATCTTCTCTCATCTGGGAAAATTAGTCAAGGCTAAGCAACAGAGCAAACGTCCATTATTCCGAAATCAAGATGACAATATTTGAAGAATTCATTGTGGCACAGTTGGCAACTGGCCAAGAAATTAAACGCATTATTAAAAACTTCAAAAAGGACTCCGTAGACAGGAAATAGTCAAGGACCTACTTTGAAGAGCGTCTCCAGCGCCTGCAAGAGCACTGGAATACATTCGAACATACAGATTCGAAAATTAAATCATATCCAAACGTTCCTATCGAACATGACCATTTCGTCAATCGATATTTCTCAAAAATCTCAGCATTAGCTGAAGAGTATAAAGGTCTATTCCAAGACGGGATACGTTCGACATCGGACATCGATGAATAATCAACCACATGGATCGAACCAGTCGAAGAAAATCCACCAGAAATCATTGGTGTGATAAGAAGACAAAGGGCAATCATGTGCTCCCTCAGAAAACTAATCAAGGAATTGTCTTTGGACGAACCCATGCAGTACTACGAGTTAAAGCGTAGAACAATTGAACAGCTCTGGCAGCAGATAGAATGCCTGAACTACACAATATGGGAATTGACTGACAACCCTACAGCAGTTGGGTATAGTCAATCAGAATACATTACCATGGAAGCAATGGTAGAAGAAAACCTTATTGCCTTAGCAATAGGACTACAAGCACAAAGGGGTGGAAATATCGAAACTTCCCCATCAACAACCGCCAAAATTCGCAATTCACTAACCCTACCAAAGGTAACAATCCCAAAATTTGATGGTGACTATTTGAAGTGGAGACAATTCTTTGATATGTTCGCCCAAATGGTTGACAAGCAACCAATACCCAGCATACAAAAGATGGGGTATCTCAAAACCCATCTTAGCGGAGAAGCAGAGACTATCATTCGGCATCTATCACTCACAGAAGATAATTATAGAACCGCATGGGCTACCCTGCAAGACCGCCACAGCAACATTAGGGTTCTCACGTCAACCATTGTGCAAAAATTAATTGGGCAATCAAGACAAACGCAAGCTCAACCATCAGCACTAGTCATTAAAACCTTGCACGATACGACACAAGAATGTTTAATGGCATTATGCAATATCGGCGTGGACACTTCAACATGGGATCCTCTTCTTCTTCTCTTGCTAGTAAATAAACTAGATCAAGGAACTAGGATCCTATATAGGCAATCTCTCAAGAAGCCGAAGGAATTGCAGTCCATCAAGGAATTCCTAACGTTTCTTGAAAACCAATTCCAATCACTGGAATCAATTGGTTTAAGAAGGAAAGAAACGTCACCACAAGCTTGTGCATCATTAACTTCCAGTCATAGTAAGAAAGGCGCTTGCAAGTTTTGCGGAGACGGAGCACACCCGATATTTTCTTGCAAACAATTCATACAATTCCAGCCGTGGGTGGCAGTCCGAATAGCACGGAGAGTTTTTTTTTCACTCAGAGTGATTCGAAGACTATAATTCACACTTGTTTTTTGTGTTTGAAACTCTACAACAGCCAAATCTACGTGTCAGTGTTATGCCTTCACACGCAGAATTTTTCTGACTGAGTTCCAATTACACAAATGAAAAACTTGAAAAACTTGTCATGGGTAGTATTCGAACCGAACCTCCGAGTGAGAAGCGATTGCTAGTAACCCTACACCACGGCCACCCCCAAATTTGCTTACAGTGCGGTAAAAGACACAACACCCTGCTATATATTGAGAGCAATTCCAAGGAATCGGCTAGCAATACACATCAAGGTAACACAGCAAAAAGCAATAACAATCCTCAAGGTGAAGCAAGACCATCAGTAACACTGGCTGCTTCCAAAAGCCCAGAAAGGCATCATTATGTCCTTATCAGTACAGCCATCGTTGAGCTGGTGGCAACAAATGGACAGAAGTTGACATGTACAGCCATTTTGGATTCCGGCTCTCAAGTAAACTTGGTTATAGCATGCCTAGTGAAAAGATTAGGCCTTCAGGCAAGGAATACATCTATGAATATCCAAGGCATTGCCGATGGTAGGAGAGAATCCCAGCAACGTGTAAATGTAAAACTACAGTCAAGAACAACTGCTTTCAGTACTCACCGAGAAGCCTTTGTCCTACCACATATCATAGCAGCACAAATTTCGCAACATTTAAACATTTCGTCATGGCCAATACCAAAGAACATTCCTTTAGCAGAACCTAACTTCAATCACCCAGACAAAATCGATGTACTTCTCGGTGCAGAGTTTTATCATCAACTTCTCTCGATCGGACAAATACGTTTAGAAGACGATTTACCTATTTTACAAAACACAGTTTTTGGATGGATATTAGCTGGCAAAATAGCTGGTTCCAGCAATAACAGCAACATGCGGAATTTCAACTTACGATGACAACGATCTGCATCAAATGATTGAATGCTTGTGGAGTGTTGATGAAGTTGAACCAGCACGTAGTCCGTTATCACAATCCGAAAAACTGTGCGAAGCTCATTTTTCGCAAAACACCAATAAAAACAGTGACTGGCGGTTTATTGTCAGACTACCATTTCACGAAGATCCGGAAGCTCTATACAAGTCCAGGGAAGAAGCAGTAAACAGGTTTCTGGCCCTGGAGAGACGTTTGGAGAAAAACAAGGAGGTGAAGGATCAATACATTCAATTTATGAGGGAATATGAAGAATTGGGTCACATGACAGAAATCGACTTCAATGACATGGTCGCACCAAACTATGTAATTCCTCATCATTGCGTACTCCAGGCTGATAGCAGTACCACTAAACTTCGAGTAGTGTTTGATGCTTCCTGCAAAACATCATCCGGAAAATCATTAAACGACATCATGTATACAGGCCCTACAGTACAAGGAGAATTATTTTCATTGTTACTTCGATTCCGGTTACCACGATATGTCTTTTGCACAGATATTCAAAAAATGTATCGGCAAATAGTCATTCATCCAGATGATAGAAGATACCAAACGATCGTATGTAGAACAGATCCAAAGGAATCCTTACGCCACTATCAACTAAATATGGTGACCTACGGTACAAGAGCAGCACCATATTTAGCTACGAAGTGTTTGCAGCAACTAGCAAAGGACAATAGCGACATGTTTGCATTAGGTGCCCATACGCTAAACAATGATTTGTATGTCTATGACTGCCTAACTGGAAATGACAGCGTATCAACTGCATTAGAAATACAAACCCATCTCACAACCATCCTAAAGAGTGCAGGATTTAAACTTCGAAAATTGTGTGCCAATCATCCCCATCTCCTATGGCATACTACTAAGGCATTGGGACTTACATGGCAACCAAAGGATGATACATTTTGTGTTAAAACCAATTTAAGTGCGACAAGTAGAATAACAAAACGGATTGTCACTTCAGATCTTGCCAAATTGTTCGATCCATTGGGCGTGCTGGCTCCTGTAATGATTACAGCAAAAATATTCGTCCAAGAGTTATGGTTATTGCAGTTATCATGGGATGAAGCACTAGCAGCCGAGCTACATACGAGATGGATTACATTCCGGAATAACTTGAAGGAACTTAATAATTTTCAATTTCAACGTCACATGTTTAACAATGGTGTTCCAACAGCAATACAGATCCTCGCCTTCTGCGATGCATCTGAAAAGGCCTATGGGGCAGTTATCTACCTTAGAGCAATTATGAAGGATGGAAGAATAGTCGTAAGATTTCTATGTTCCAAATCAAGGGTTGCTCTACTTAAGAAACAAACCTTGCCAAGACTGGAATTGTGCGCTGCAGTTCTAGCCACTCAGTTAATAGCCCGAATTAAAATGGACTTGAAGCTCATGGACACGCCATCATTCTTATGGACTGATTCAGAAATTCTCCTCGAATGGATCAACTCCTATTCTTCATCGTTTCAAACGTTTGTGGCCAATAGAGTTGCTGTTATACAGGGACTTATAACTTCCTGAGCAATGGCGACACGTATCGTCAAAACACAATCCAGCGAATGTAATATCAAGGGACCTTCAACCAGCTAAGTTACCATCATGAACACTTTCGTTTTATGGTCGGTCCGCTTTTTTTATCTGGCCATCAAGATATGTGGCCAGGAAAATACATAAAAGAGCTCTCAATTCCAGAAGACACAGAAAGAAAGAGGAAATTACCAACTGTAGCAACAGCTACTTATAGTTCTAACGAAGAAATGATCTATAATATTATTCACCATAATTCGTTCAAGACTCTTCAAATGATAACTGGATACATCCTACGGTTTTGCAATCATTCTAGATGCATCAAAGCCCATCGACAAAATGATATACTATTAACGCCAAGGGAGTTAGAAGATGCACTCGTCGCCATAGTGCAAGCAATGCAGGCGTTTGATTTCAAGGAAGAGCTCAGAGATCTGCAGACTTACAAGGAATCAAGGCAGAAGAGCTACTTCAACAGCTTCGCTCCATTCCTGGATGATAAGGGAATTATTCGAGTTGGAGGCCGATTAGAGGCTGGAACTATGCTTCTTCTATACAATAATCCGCTAGTAAAACTATTGATGCAAGAAATCCACGCAAAGCATAACCACTATGGCTCCCAAACATTACTAGCACATATGAGACAACGATTTTGGCCAATCAAAGGCAAGTTAATGGCACGGTCAATAGTACACCACTGCGTGAAATGCAGCAGAGCTAGACTGCAGTTACTTCAACAAGTTATGGGGAATTTACCGCCAACAAGAATAACACCAGGCCCTTTATAAATGCAGGAGTCGATTACTTCGGACCATTTTGGATACATTACAAAATTCACGGTAAACGACCTCCAAGGCTTATGTGGTAATCTTCTGCTGCTTCGCAACAAAGGCAGTACATATAGAGCTCGTAAGTGATTTATCTACCGAATCATTTATCGGAGCACTGAAACGATTCATCGGTCGTAGAGGACATTGTCAGAACTTATATTGTGATAACGCAACAAATTTTGTTGGAGCGAACAACCAATTGTCCGAATTGGAGAACGCTGTTTATTCAGAAAAGGCACGTTCTGCTATTATAAAGGAATGCAGTAATAATGCTATACAATTCCACTTTATTCCCCGAGGGCTCCACATTTTGGAGAGCTCTGGGTAGCAGCAGTGAAATCAGCGAAACACTTATTAAGAAGGAGTTTTTTTTCATTCATTCATTTTAATTTTTATTCAGTATCGCTTATAAATAGGGTTATAACAATAATTCAAATTATAGAAGTATAACAGTGAGTAGAATAAATCATTGATCATTCGGAAACTTTGAAGTTAGTGTTGAATGATCACCACAAAAAATTATACTTAATTAATAACTGACGTTGGGTACCATCAGCTGAACTTGTTATACAAAAATTAGAGCAAATGTTTATACAAGTTCAATATAATAGACATTTTTAGAGAAGTAGTAAATGATTAATTGCATAGTAGGTAAAAAAAAAGTAGGAAAAAAAAAGGAAGTGAAAGAATCATTTTGCATTTAATTCTTAAGTTGTTACTTTTAAAATTAACTCCGAGTTACAGAGGTCTACTGTAAATAGCCAGTCTTTGACTACTTTTAAGAAAGAGGTGAGGTTGTGATTTATGGGAAGCTTATTAAAGATTCAACGAGAGGAAACTAAATAAAAGTTCATAAAATGTGTTTTGTGCACGCGTGGAATATCAACTAATGCCAAATTATTCACCCGTAAGTTATAAACTGAAGAATTCCTAGATGACACATTGCCGCTTTGCTTATAAATCTCTTTAAGTACCTTAAAAATGTAAATATTCCTGAATGGCAAGATGCGCAGGTTGATGAAAAGGGGCCAACTTTCTGCGTAGCGATTTTTACCGCACATGATTCGGATTATATGCTTTTGAGCAATTATTAGAGACCTTAAGGTATTCATGTAGGTACCTCCCCAGCTAACAATACCATATTGTAGTTTTGAGTGAACTAATCCGTAGTAGAACATTGAAAGAACTTTTCGCGAGCAATAAGAGAATATTTTACGTGTAACTAACATCGTATACGACTTTAGGTACTGCCTGTGAACTTTCCAGTTTAATTTATTGTCAATGTAAACACCAAGGTATTTAAAATATTCTACTGTTTCGACATTAAAACAACCAGTTGAGCAACGACTATTTACGTTAATTAAAGCTCATTATTTTTGTTTTTTCGCTGATAACAAGCTTGTGAACCGTGAACCAAATCCTAGGTAGTTCGAAGTCGTGGTTGACTTTCGCAACACATTCGTGAAGCGAAGGATCAGTGTACGTGAAAGCGATGTCATCTGCAAAAGCCCTACGCTTACCGTAAAAATTTTGATTGAAAAGAGAGTTAATATAGATGAGAAACAATATTGGACCTAGCACGGAACTTAGCATTTTTTGTTAGTATGTAAGAGTTAGTGATTAAGAAAATAAAATGCATTGAAAACTGAAACTTGCTTCACACTTAAATCGAATATCAGGTTTATGTGCTTGATATCAAAACATTCAGAAAAACGCTTCTGAACATTTAGCTTGGAGGCAAACGGCAAAGATAGGCGTCCATATGTAGGAGTTAGCATTTATAGTATAGGGATGTTAGGTCTTTTAGATAGTGGCGCTTCTCGCACTATCATAGGGGGTGAGGGATGGAGAATACTCAAAGACTTAGGGCTTAGATTAGGAAAAAATGAGGTTAGGTCCGTCGCGTTAGCAAACGGAAAGAGCGTAGATGTCGTGGGGGTTGTGTGTCTACCAATTGAAGTACAAAGGCGGTCCGTGTACATAGAATGCCTCGTTATACCAACGATACCCCACACTGTGATCCTTGGTGCAGATTTTTTGGCACTGGCGGGAATAGTCCCGGATTTAAGATCACGAGTGTGGAACTTTTCGAGCCAACAGTCGGTTGCCTCGATTACCGCAATTCACGAGATCTCCGAGCTGGACGTCGCCGAAGCAGGGCAACTGGAAGCTTTGCTCGACGGTATTTTTAAGTCGATGGCCGAGGGATTGGGGTGTACTCATTTGGTAGAACACAAGATTAGGACGTCGGCAGAACCTATAAAACAAGGGTATTTTTTTTTTATAATTTCCGAGCGCCTAAAGGGTTAGACACCCTTTTACTGTTGCCTGGTCGCGGGCGGAAAGATGGAAGGAGGAGGAAGGAAAATTGTTTTGTAGTGGTTTGAAACTCTGGTGTGTTTGGTTTCGATATTCACTCTCCAGGGGGTGGGAGTCCGAATAGGACGGAGAGTTTTTTCTCCACTCAGAGTGATTCGTGGTATAATTCACAGTATTTTTTTTCTGTGCTTGAAACTCTACTAGAGCCAAATGTACGTGTCAGTGTTATGCCTTCACACGCAGAATTTTTCTGTCTCAGTATTATCCTGTGTCTCCTGCGATGCAAAAACACATTTATAAGGAGCTAAACGAGATGCTAGAGGCGGGAGTTATCGAGAAATCGAACAGTCCGTGGGCATCACGAAAGGCTGTCAAGGAAAAAGATGGGCCTTTTAGGTTCTGCGTCGATTATAGGTCAATAGGATTACAGATGGGGATGCTTATCCATTGCCATTTATATCATCGACATGGGATGAGCTTAGGGACGCCATATTTGACGTCATTAGATATTAAGTCGGCCTACTAGCAGATCCCCATGGAGGAGAGATCACGTCCACTCACAGCCTTCATGGTTCCGAATAGAGACCGGTTCCAGTTTAAGAGAATGCCTTTCGGGCTACACAATGCGACTGCTACGTGGCAGAGATTTATAGACATCATCTTAGGTGCTGATCTAGAGCCACATGTATTTGTGTACCTGGACGATTCTATTATCGTTACAAATACATTCGACCAACACCTTAAAATACTGGAGGAGGTCTTTAAACGATTGTGTGAGGCAGGGTTAAAAGTTAGTCGGTAAAAATGCAACTTTTGTAGGCCGTCTTTGAAATACTTAGGTTATGTAGTAGATAGGAATGGACTACATGTAGATCCAGAGAAAGTAGATAGCATGATTAGGATTCCCGCACCCAAGAGTGTGAAGGAAATTAGGAATTTCGTATGGACAATTTCTTGGTACAGACGTTTTGTACCAAACTTCGCCGCTTTAGTTAGGTCTTAACAGATTTGTTAAAGAAAGGTAGGAAATTTATATGGACGGACGAGTGTGAGGAAAGCTTTAGGAAAGCGAAACAATGTCTAGTGACGGCACCCTTTGGGCGATTGAGAAGTTGCGACCATACATTGAAGGGGTTCGGTTTACGGTCGTAACTGATCATTATTCGCTAGTGTGGCTGAGTAACCTTAAGGAACCTCAAGGGAGACTAGGTCGATGGGCAGTAAGGCTGCAGCAATTTGATTTTCAGATAGTCCACAGAAAGTGGAAAGAGCATGTAGTTCTTGACATGCTTTCGCGAGGAGTCCCGGAGTTGGCTGGGATCTCAGAAGCGGATCTAGACCCCTAGATTAGGAAAATGATTGCGGCAGTAGAAGCTAACCCGTTAGCCTACCCCTTGTGGAGAGTAGAGGGGGTCAAACTCTTCAAGTTTGTGAAGGATAGGCAGGTAATAATTTATGAAGACAACAGTAATGCGTGGAAATTAGTAGTAGGAAAGCTAGATAGATTAGGGATTTTACAGGCGTGCCAGGATAACCCATTAGCGGGTCACATAGGCGTCCGCAAAACATTTGCGGGAGTAGGAGCTAGGTACTACTGGTCGAAGATGCGGTCAGAAGTAACAAAATATGTAAAGAATTGCACGATTTGCCAACAGGTGAAACCTATGAACGAGCGACCCGCTGGTCGAATGTTTGATAGGGTAAGTGTGTCAAGGTGCTGGGAAATGGTTTGTGTAGATCTTGTAGGGCCACTTCCCAAGTCCACTCGGAGTCACAACTATATTCTTACCGTGGTCGATTACTTTTCGAAATTCCCCTTGCTCTTTCCTCTACGTTCCGCAACTGCAAGGGCAGTTCATCAAACTTACAAAAAAAATTTTTTGCTGTAGGGCCGTGCAAAGCCATTGTCAGGGCAAAGCACTCCTCCTCATCGTCCCAGCCAAACTGCTTCTTATGCGTAGACCATGAGGTCTGGGCATCGAATGAGGGAGGCTTAAACTCTTTGCTGCTTGGACTGTTTAAAGAACCTTTTTGCAGTTTCTGTCTTCGCACTGTGTCGAGTTCTTTTGCTCAACTTTTGTGTTAGACTATTATTTTGCTCTTCCAAATTATTTTTTTTCTATTCTATTCTATTATTCAGGCTGTTCTTTTTTTCGTTCATTTTATGTTCGGCGCTATTTTTCCGTTCGTCTAGATTTTTTTTGGTTCGTCTATTTTTTGTTCGAGGCTATTCTTTTGTTTGTCTATTTTCGACAAGAGTGCCAGGGCGCATTTATTGTTCGTCGTCAACGTCAAAGAAGTATGTATCTGGGTCATTTCCCTCGTGGTTCAAAGCTCCTGAAATAGGGGCATCAAGTCGCTCTTTCCTACTCCTTCTTGCTCAACTAGGATTTGATTTGAACGAGGGTCAACTACAATCGTTTTCCACCCAAGACAGTACACAATTATAGGAACACTGTTTTCTTTTGTTTTTTTACATGCAAAATGTAATATCCCACTTCTGACACCAATGTGAAATTTTTGTGTAAGTTTAAATAATAGAACTTATTTATTTCAACAAAATCTATTTATTCAGTATAACTACAATATTCGAGTATAATATATCCTAATTCAATCACTTTTCTCAACCACTTTTCTTTTACTTTATCTTTTACTTTAACCACTTAATCACTTCTTGTAATTCACCTTCCAAATTTCACTACAAAACTGATCTCACCTCCCTTTGATGTTCTTATTTATACTCCCTGCCATCTTTCGAGAACTTTCTGTACTATCCAGGGCTCCATAAATCGTTCCATATTGCCAGAATATTCGCTAAAAAGTTTTCCTTATTACTCCAATGAATGAGTCTCCTGCTTCTCAAATACAGACTGCGATATTCATATTCAAAATAAAAGTTAACAACAATACTTGTATCGTTTTGGATTGGCCGTACGCCTTCTTTTCGCACTCCGGAGCGAAAAAAATAACATAAAACTGTTTACTGTCACTTTTTCAGAATCAAAATTTTGCATCTGGTGTTCTCTTTTGGATTCTATTATATATCAAAGTGTACTAGTTCTTAACGTTACATGAGAAACCAATCGAAAACTCTCTATATTTAGACGCAAATAAAATTGATCGTGTTCTAAGCGTGATGAACCAGCACAAACCACATCGCAAGCTGAACTGCATCAAAAGAAGGTAATGTCAACAATCATATTGTGTATTTTGAGCTGCTTCTAAAAAACCAAAGGATCAATTCACAACTAATGAAACTGGAGGAAGCAATCAAAGAAAAACGGCCAGGTTTGCCAAATTATAAGGTAAAGGTATTCCATCATGCCAACGTTAGACCGCACACATATTATGTAACTCGTGAACAATTATTGAACCACGGGTGGGAAGTGATGTCACATCCACCATACAGCGCCGACCTTACTCCATTTCATTTCACTTGTTTCGAAATTTGCAAAACGCTTTGAGTGGTACAACTTTTAACAATGATGATGACCTGAGATCGCATTTGATCTCGGTTTGTGCTAATAAGAACCAGAAGTTCTATGAGCATGTAAACAAGAAGTTTCCTGAAGGATGGTAGAACGCTATTGAACAAAATAGAAAACATGTAATTAATTGAAGATTATTCTTCGTATAAAGAAGGAGGGTTTTATTCAACACTAAAAACCCAAAATTACTTTCCTGCAACCCAAAATCTTTTGTATCTCACTTTCAAAAATAATGGTTTCATTTCGGGCAAACAATTTTATGATACGTACAAAAAAGAAGGGTTTCAATGTAAGGACGGGAGTAATCAGACATTTACTTTGCAAAACATGATGACTTACAGTTCGGCGTTTTTGTCATAGTTTTGAATATAGTAACTTTAGAAAACTTTGTTCATTGTTCAAAAATAACTACACAATCGGCAAAAATATTTTTTTTGGAAAGTTTATAACGTATAGTATAAAATAATACGAGGGCGGCTCAAAAAGTGTCCGACTTTTATTCATAAAATCAACATTTATTGGGATATAATTATACAACACTTATCCTCTTCAAGGTACTCCAATAGAGCTGCTACACACTCTCCCAACGGTTCTCCCTCTGCTTGAACTAACGCTGCCAAACCTCTTTTGGAATGGTGCGTGGGTGGCCAGTCGTAATCTGTATGATCTTCTCTGGTCTGAAATCCAGTTGCTTTCAAAGGACAGAACCTCTTGGTAGTACTCGTTGGTGATTATGCATCATCTCGATTAATAACAACCTCATTGATGGATGTTGAGGACTTACCTGTCGTGAACGTGTTTCACTCTCCACTGATGAGCGGCTATTTTTGAAGCGATTGTGTGGTGCCCATTGTTTCGTCCCTAAACACTTTTTCAATTTTACGGATTGTTTAAACTTGTTTAAATTGCAGGAAGCGTTTTCCAGTTGGTTTCAACTCGATGTGGAGTTTCAATAGGTACAGCGTGCCGTGACCCTAAGATTGGTAAGAGGTTTAGGTTGCCCTCGACTTATAGTATACCAACGGTGGAACCTGTGGCCTCAACACAGGTTTTTTTTTTTAAAGGACTTAACACTCAAGTGGGTATGAATACACATATAATGCCAGCATGTGTTAAGTTTTTTGGAAAATACGATATAGAGAGAAAGAAAGATGTTTGGGCGCAGTGGTTATTTCGATTCATGGGTGGCATCCAACATTTAATGGGGTGTTAGATCAGATGGTAAGCACTAGCAATGGGGGCATTCGCAGGTTGACCGTCGAAGAGACCACATCGCTAGTAGGCAAAATAAAGTAAAAAAAAGAGAAACGTTGCGTATTATTTGGTTTTTCTTTTGATCTACACATCAGCGCGCAAACGGGATTATTCCTTCGTTTTCTGGTGGGTCTTTTTTTGTTTTTTGTGCGAAGATCATCGCTTGTAGCACGGACGGTAGACGACGACGAAAAAAAAGGAGAAAGAAAACCAGCAATCGTGTCGTGGATACGGTCATCCACAAGTGAGCTGTTGGATTAACGTTAAGAATTTCTTTTTCTTCGTGTGCTTGGTGGAAGAAAAATCGATGTTGTACGGCTGTTGACTGAGTAGCAGTTGATTTTTATTTCGAGTTTCTTTGTGCGTGCTTGCTACTATGCGATTGTATAATTGGGTTTGCCAGTGACTTTGCCTCTCGCGTTGACCGTTAGTTCTTTTCTTGTTTTGGGAGCCGTAGGATGGTACGAGTGGAACTTGGTTTTGGCAATTCGGTTAGTATTTTTGGAAGAAAATTAGTGATTCGGCTGTGTGACCTCCATATTTTGGGACGACAGAGCTTTTTTTTTTGTTGAGTCGTAAGAACGGAAAGAGCATGCAGAGCTGAACCGAGATGAGCTGCGGGAAGTGCTGAGGAAGCGAGGCTTGGATTAAGGTTGGCTAAAGGAGGAACTACTCAAGGATGAGAGAAATTGAGAACGTTTAAAGGAGTCACTTCATGGTGCGAGACATTACGGAGATGATTCAGGGATTCAACATAAAGAGTAGGTCAGGCATTTCGTCATCGGCCTCCGCCGAATTTACCACCTGGATGACAAACCCTTGCTAATGGCTGCTACGACTAGGCTGGCGGGAGCAGCAAGGTTATGGAGTGAGTAGTCATTGCACGAATCTCTTTAGGAATTCCTCGATGTTCTTTCCGTTAACTTTCCAACGAATGATAATGCTTTGGATATTCATAATATGTTACGTGAGCGACGGCAAAAACCTCAGGAAGACATAGAAGAATATATATTTGAGATGAAGACAATTGAGTTAAGGAGACAGCTGGAAGAGTCAGCCGTTCTGAAATACATCGTACTAGGCATGACGGTAGGAGAGTGCTTGGAAGAGTGTCGAGCAACACCTCTTAGGACAATCTGTGACCTGGCTGACCGAGTCCGGTGGGTCGGTGGTCTGAATCTCAGGGCAAAGCGAGGAACAGAGGCCAAGGCAGAAGTTGGGGGGAACCAGTAACCTAGATAAAGTGTTTTCGGTGTCAGCAAACCAGGCACTTTCGGTGAAATTGTCCATTACCACGGGAGCAGTGCAACTCCGAGGTGAATAGGTGGCCAGGCCCAGCTGATTGTCAAGGAAGACAGCAATGAACATCTGAAGATAGCAAGGGTCAATGTACATACGGTAACAGCGTTCATCGACCTTGGGAGCGATTGCGTAACACTGCGCAAATCGGAACCAGAGGCCGGAAATTTGAAATTCACTTCATACAAAACTTATGGCTTTGGTGGGGGAGGCTGCATTACTATGGGTCGCATATATGCGGAGATCACTGTAGATCGCTAAACTTCCTGTAACTTGGAGTTATTCGTCCATCTGCATCGGATTACTGTTCGCCTATTGTCCTGACAAAGAAGAAAGACGGCTCAGACAGGTTCTGCATTGACTTCCGCGCACTCAACAAAGTCACGGTAAAGCGAAAGTTTCCCATGCCAGTAATCGACGAGGTTCTAACGTCGCTGAGTAGGAATTCATGCTTCACCATTTTGGACTTAGCGTCAGGCTACTACCAGATTCGAATGGAAGAGCAGAGTAAAATGTACACGGCTATCACGACGGACGAGGGATCCTTTGAGTTCAATAGGATACAATTCGGGCTGGTTAACGCCCCGGCTCATTTCCAAGCGTGCATGAACTTTGTAAAGTCACGATTGCCGAAGGGCGATGCAGCAGTTCACCTAGACGATACCATTATAGCCAGTAAGACGGTGGAAGAAGGGTTGGATAAGCTGCGTAGGTTCTTAGCTGGACTACAGGAGTTTGACTTACACTCAACGTAAGTAAATGCATTCTTTAATACTAATATCGAGTTTCTTGGTTATGAGGTCGACAAAGATGATCTGAAACCGAGCCAGCGAAAGACGACTGCGATCAAGAAGTTCCGAAAACCCCGAAATATACACTAAGTGCGACAATTCCCGGGCCTTACTGGCTTCTTTAGAAAGTTCATCAGGAACTACTCGCAGTTGGCAGCACCCCTCAGGGAGCTGATAAAGACGGACAGGGAGTTCGTGTGGTCAATTCAACCGACAGAGGCTGTACGGTGGCTTAAGGAGATTCTTAGCAATCCACCGGTGCTGGTGTTGTTCGATCCTGAGTGTGAACATGAGGTACACACTGACGCTGGTATCCTATTTCAGAGAGGGAAAGAAGACTCAGCTCTAAGCCCAGTGCCACATTCAATTCGGTGGAGGGGCCTGAAGTTGTGTCATGACGATTTGGGCTACCTAGCGGACGAGAAAACTTTGAACCGAGTGCGACAAACATACTAGTTCCTAAGAATGCGCAGCTTCACTCGGCAGTATATAAATGCATGCTTGGACTGCGCGTACTCGAAAAGGAAAGGGGGGATGATAGAAGAGGAGCTGTATAGTGCGGAAAGGGTGCCTTTGCCCTTTGACACCATACATCTGGACCACCTGGGTCCATTTACTTTAGGAAAGGGAGGTACTAGGTACGTTCTTGCGATTGTCGACAATTTTACGAAGTACGTCGTCCTGCGATCAGTGATGGCTGCGAATACGAAAGGGGTGCTCAACGTATTGACGGACATATCCGGGTATTTTGGCGTACCGAGACGATTGATGACGAATGCAAAAGCATTCGAGCAGTAATGTGAAGACCATGGGGTGCAGCATATCAAAATCGCTGTGAGGACAACGAAAGCAAATGGCTTGTGCGGGCGGAAAGGTAGAAGGAGGAGAAAGGAACAAAAAATTTTTTTTGTTTTTGTAGTGGTTTATTCAGGTGTGTTTGGTTTCAAAATTCGCTCTCCAGAGGTGGGAGTCCTAATAGGACGGAGAATTTTTTCTTCACTCAGAGTGATTTGAAGTTTATAATTTACACTGGTTTTTTTGTGCTTGAACCTCTAACTAAATTCTTAGTGGAAATTGGCTAGTTATTGACTTCTAGTCAACTACTCACCTTACTTGATTTCCGTTAACTGAAAAAATGAATGTATTTTGGGCGAGGTTGGGATTCAATCACCGAACCTTCCGATTTGGAAGCCAGTCCACTACCACTTGAGTCACTGCCACCCACAATTGGTATCAAAGATGCACAGTTTTCTGACAGAGTCGATGTTGCTGTACAACTCCTATAGTTCGCCGTTGAACCTTCTTCTCCAAAGCAAATCAATTAACACGTGACCGATAATTTTTTGAAAGTTTTTTCTTTTGAAATGCCGAGATATCTTAATCCGCTTTTGATATTGATAGAACCAATGCTTCAGTGTTGTAAAGTAGGACTGGGATGATCAAGTTCTTATATACTCTCGTTAGTTTTTCAATATAGGGCCTTAATAATCAATTACTTTGCTCTTTCTTTGAATACCTCGGCCGGTAAACTTGTATATTGCTATCCTTACTTCGTATTGGTCGGGTGGTCGGAGGTTCTGGCTATCATCGTCTAAGTTGAATGGTCTACTCTATCTGATGACAGGATGTTGGGGTTCGTCTCCGTTATAAAATCTGCAGGAAAATTTCCCCGATATTCTCAGCACCTACTATGACTCTACTACAATGTTTCCTATCGGTTTCTGTAAGGGCCTTTTGCCCACAATTCTAAAATGCTGCCATAATAAAGGACTGATAATAAATTGGAGCAAAACAAAGGCCATGAACATTCACACCCCATCGAATCGAGAAGAAATGCTCAATATATTCCACCGAAATGACCTCTGTCCAACGTCTACTACCAACAACGCAATAGCGGTAGTTAAAACTTTTAAGTTTCTCGGAGTTACGATTGATGACCGTTTGCTGTGTCGGAAGCAGGTTAATGCCCTGCCACAGTATATCTGAATTATTATTTAAATTTTCAAGTGCAAAATTAAGTGTAATGCCATATCTTTTCGTCGACGATAACAATCGCCACGTTACTGTGAATGGTCAGCGTTATCGCGCCATGATCACCGATTATTTTTGGCCCGAATGGAAGATATGGACTTGGACGACATGTGGTTTCACCAGGATGATTTCACAAGCGACACAGCACACTCTACAATCGATTTATTGAAGAGTAAGTATGGTGAGCGTGTTATCTCAAGAAATGGGCCAGTCGATTGGCCGCCTCGTTCGTGCGATTTAACACCCATTTTCAAGGTCAAACGAAGGTCACTTTTGATTTTTCAAATGATAATTCCTGATTTTCATTGCTCAGTGGTATTCCTCTGACGGGAAAAGAACTCATTTTTGAAAAAAGTGTTTCATGTAAAAGAATTGTAATTTTTCACGCAGTTTACGAATCTGTTAAAAAAATAGGGGTTCCCATTAAAAAATCAAAAGGGACCTTCGTTTGGCCTTGAGAATGGGGCTCAAGGTCAAACTCGTTCAGTTTTCAGTTTTAAATGCATTTTATTTTCTTAACACTAACTCATACATTCTAACAAAAAATGCTTAAATGCTAGCTTAAAATTACTTAACAATCTTATACTAACTTACTGGCCCCACACAGGCACTCTAAGCTACTCTGAATACTTATATCTATGTCTTTCGACTGCAGTTAGGTCAAACTCGTGGTCACCATTTTATGTCCCCTTCAGAACCTTGTGACTTTTGTCTGAAACATTTTTCGCGATATCGCGTATTTTTCGAGTAATTTGGATGTCTCAAGTTAAAAAACTCACCCAGTATAATAGAAATAATATAGTGACATTTTATATTTTCTATACATAAAATAGTGCCAAATGCCACTTGAATGGGTTTTAATATTATTAATGTGTGGGTGGGGTGACCCGTTTAATTACATTCAAAGAACAAGTTAGTTTGAGATGCAATTATATTTACAAAGAAAAGTGAAGGATGCAAATCAAAATAAAAGAAATACATAAAAATAAAGAAAAGTTAAGAGGAAGTTAGAAAAAAAAAAAAAAAAAAAAAAAAACATTATTTACACCAGAATATTAGAGAGAAGGTATTCCACGTTCTGTGAATCA
This sequence comes from Volucella bombylans, assembly GCA_949129095.1. Taxonomy (NCBI): domain Eukaryota; kingdom Metazoa; phylum Arthropoda; class Insecta; order Diptera; family Syrphidae; genus Volucella; species Volucella bombylans. Next base: position 302,555,951 of record OX422140.1, read on the forward strand.
TAATTCAAAAGCCAAGACCTTATGGACCTTTCAAATATTCCAGAAACTCTTATCATTTTAATATTTAAAGGGAGCTTGTTAAATAGTCGACATGAAGAGATATTATAAAAATTACGAAATACTGTTGTACGGAAAACAGGTACAGTCACAACATAAGAAAAGTTTTTCCGTAGATTGTAATCAGATATTAGTCTGTAATTTAAATTTCCTGATCTCTGAAAGAAAGTTTTCAACACTTTAAAACAATACAAATGACTAACTGGAAGAATTTTCATATCACAAAACAATGGGAAACTTGGATGAAGCCGATTCTTGTTACAGATTTACCTCACTACACTTTTTTGTAAGACTAGTAAGGTCTTAATTTTATTCAGATACAGACCCCCCCAACAAACAATTCCTGTTGCAACGCAACGAACATTTTTGTCCAAATATTGTTTTTCCCTCACCAGCATCCACATTTTACCATCGGAATGGATCCCGTAGTTAGTTCAGCCAAGCAAAACCCGACTGCAAAACATCCATCGTCGACAGCCGATCGATAAAATTGGGCGCTCAGGAGAGAAACAGGAACATGATGCGTAGACGAAAGCACTCGTCATAATATAAAAAACTATATGAAAAAAATGAGATGTTTTTAGCAATCGGCTCCACCCACGACGCCGCCCTCAGAGCATGGCCCAGCTATGAGTATGTGTACATGTGTTGGTGGCTGTTACACCAGCTGACCAGATGATGCATTGTGAGGAAGCGATTATGCGGTGAATTTTTTCTATGTGGTTTGTCGTAGCTGCATAGAAAATCTGCAATTACGAAAGGGGTTGTTAACCGGATTGAGATTGGCCTTCAAAAATCAGCTGGACCAGGAAGTTTTCATTATGGATGCAGAAACAAACGTTGGTCATTCCAAGTTGAGAAAGAGAAGTGACAGTGCGGTCAATAAAGATATTTTAAACGAAAATTTTAGTTTGTTTTATTTAGTAAAGTTCGCGTCACTTATTTAAAGTTGTTTAAATTGTTCTCGGTTCTGTCGCATACATTAGAATCGGCACCGGAGACAATCGGTCGCAGTTTATTCATTATCTAGTTTTTCTTTTTTTGCAAAGTATCCTGGCGATACATAATGGTCCTTTAAGACCGGATCTAAGACAATTTAAACTAAAAAGACAAAGTCCGTACAGCAAATAGTACTTTAGTGCGTGCAACTTTAGTGAATCAAACTTACATACATACATACTTGTGCGTCGGAGTTTACGTAAGAAATTCGGTACGTGCAATCTATTCCCGTGGATCTGGAGGAACTGGTGCATCGAGGGAGCAACGCAACGGGAGCATTTCATCAGGTGTGTGGCATTTTATTTTTTATAATAGTTTAACTATAGTTAATGTATCGATCCTTGTTGATCTAAACGGAAATTTATTGTGTGGAGTGTGTCTTCAATTCTTTGTGTATCATGAGTAAAAATATAATTTCGAGTTCGATTCACTCAATCCAAATTATTCGCCAAGAACTAGAAGCCGATTTTAGTGCATATTTGGTAATTGATAAGTTAAATAAATCGATGCATATGTATGAGGCGCGCTTAAACAATCTTGAATCGTCCTTCGAAGAAGCCAGAGCAATACATCAAAAGATTATTGCAGCTCCTAGTGAAGAGGCGAAGACCAAGTATATGGACGAATTGACGTTCCACAAATTAAAAGAACTGTACTACAAATATTCTTCACAATTAAACGAACAAAAAAAAAAAAAAGAACGATATGCAATATCGATAATGCAGCGCAAGGTGTTCTTAACACTTCACTAACAAGGTCAAAGGTTCCATCTCCTGAATTCAAATTTCCCCCCATTAAAATTCCTACATTTTCTGGGTCTTTTCAAATGCGGCCAGAATTTAAGGGTCTATTCGAAAGCTGACTGGAAACGACGTCAGCATCCAAGAGTAATTCGGTATCGAAACTATGACATGGATTGCGGATCCAAACGAGTACAAACGGGAAATGGTAACGTTACACTTAATTTTTCCTGACGAGGAAAACAAAATACTCAGCGAAAAGAAATATATTCAAATTTACAACGACAACAATGTGCTCATAATTGAACAAAGACATTAATTTGAATCCAATGTGGATATCGACAAGTCAATTCTAATTTGTCGAGAATTATGTGTTGGTGAAGCTAACGAGGAACAAGAAATTTCTAATTTCCGAGAAATTTACAACCGCTTCTCTCACACTGATGGCTATTGTAGTGCATACCTGACCTGCGTTTCGACAGGGAGAACAGCCGTAGCTATTGACGGGGCAACGATTCATACTGCTTTCAAAATCACTCAGTTCTGTTCAGTATATATGCATTTTTATTTATGTTACTTAATTTACTCTTACATCCTCGACAAAAAAAAAACGCTTAAAAATTAGCTTAAGTAACTTAAAATTATCTTAAACTAGCTTACTGACCCCATGCGTTCACCCAAAGTTAAACATAATACTTAAAAATTATGTCTTTCGGCGTTGATGACGGGTTTTATTTTACTCTACATTGTCTTAACTACAGCTTAAACTAAGAAAACATTTTTAAAAAACTTAGTATATGGACTCTTTTAATTTTATTATAGAACTTAAAGCTAAAAGCCTACATACTACCTACAAATTAATCTTAATCTACTTAACCTAATTACATAATACATATATATATATATATATATATATATATATGTTATGTTTCTAATTTTTTATTTTGTTTTATTTTTATATATTTTTTCTTCCTAAAATCTAACTTAAGACTACGTAAAACTATGTAAACCGGTCATGGCTAAAACAAATTAGGCTGGCCCACTTTGCTTCAGATGAAGATACCTATCACTGGAGGAGTTCGACAACGAAGCATCCTCCCCTTCATCAAGCCACCAGAATTATTGGTGTTACTGACCAACATCAATCCTACCGCCGTACTGAACCGGAGACGCTCCGCACTGCCGTGTGCGACGTCTTTGTCGTAGTTGAGTCGCCTGTCCGGAGCTGTTCGAGGGACGTGGAAGATTAGCGACACCGCCAATCTGTCCTGGATCAGACCTTTACTATCTAGATAGAGGAACGCTTCTGGAGGAATAAAGCCGTCAAAGCGAACTCTCTCGTGATACATATAATTGGGGTAGTAAGCCTAGGAGATCAGGTTGTTCTATGAGGTCATTGCTCTTGCAACGTGCCTTCTAGTCAACTTAATGACGAAATTGTCCACTCTTATTAGGTTCGCCCATTGATAGAATTTTATGTACTCAGACTCTGGTGTACTGTATAAGTGAAGACAAGTCCTAAGACAAGCCCTCTCTAACACATGAATCTTTTCCATTAAACTTGCAATGCTTGGTTACCCTCTTGATTTTATTAGAAATTCCTGTAAAATAAAGTCTTTCTAGGATCTGCACTTTATTTTCGCTCTCGTTACGATGTCGTAACTATGACCTCGTTTATGTGTCGTAATGGCTATCTCTTCTTGTTCTGCTTCGTCAACTATGTCCTGTACTACTGTTTGAGTGAATCTTACTTTGTAGTTACTGACATGTTCGCTATAGATTTCCTGAATCATACCCAATACCCATAATATGTTCTTCGGCTTTAATGCCATTTATAACGTTTGGATTTAGGGATTGTTTTAGTATCTGCAAGATATTGTCCTGGTTGAAATATGGTTCGGTTATAAGGTGTCTATGGTAGGTAAGGAAGTCTATACAAAAACTATGGTTAAGAGGGTTACCCTGATGCAAGAAGATTCGGTTTTTAAAGACGTTTATTGGAACTTCTACAGTGCATATAAGATTATGAACAGAACTTTCGTCGCTATGTTGAATTGTGGATAGGGTATTAACATGTGACAGCCTCGGGGCTCTGGATAAAGCGTCGGACACCACATTCGTTCTTCCGGGTTTATATTTTAATTCGTGGTTGTACTCTTCGAGTATAGCTTTCCATCTTTTCATTTTACTGTTATTATTTCTGTTACTTAGGGAGAAGGATTCAATGGCTGTATCATTGAATTTTGCAGGCATGCTGGCATATTGATGTTTGGAAACACGGATTTCCTCTCCTCTTAGAGAGATGTGAAGGGCTTTGCCAGCAGCGCGTAGTCCATCCTATATTGCTTTTCTCCAGATGAATCCGGTTTCTCCTTCACTATCCAGACGGGTGAGTTATACGGCGACCGTGAAAGTCTAATAATGCCGTCGTCGAACAACTTTTGGACCTGTTTCTCTACTTCTAATTTTAAGGAAAGGTCAATATCGGGTATAAGCGGGATTGTTAGTGGAAGTTCTAATTTCCGCAATGACTTCCGTCGTGTACGTAAGCTTTTCCTCAGGTTCAGAAAAAAGTTGGCAACATCTATTTACGATTGAGTTCAGAAGATACTTTTGTTTGGTCGTTAAATGATTGGTTTTGATGGCTATAGAATTTACTGATTCTGATTTTAACTGATTGATTTTGATTCGTACCTTGTTTAAAATTGTCACGTAGCTTTCATTTTTTTTTAGTTTTTAAATGCATTTTATTTTCTAATCAATAACTCTTACATACTAACAAAAAGTGCTTAAATTCTAGCTTACAATTACTTAATAATCTTATACTAACTTACTGGCCCCACGCAAACACTCTAAGCTACTCTAAATTCTTATAACTATGTCTTTCGACTTTATTTACATTTTCCTTACTGATATTTATTTGCTATACTTAAAGCTAAGAATAAAAAATTGCTAACAAAACTTAGCATATGGACATAATTTTTTATTTTTTATAAAAACTTAATATCTAACTTAAAATAAACCTTAGCCTACCTAACCTAGATAAAGAATACACACATAAACACACATAGTCATTATACACAATCATATACATATATCAGAATGCACCTTTGTATACACTGATATATGTATATGTTTCTCAAATGCTAACCTAAACCTATGTAAGCTGGCCATCGCTGTTTACAGAGAAAACAGATTGATCAGCTCTGCCTCATTAGTTAGGCTGGTCCGTAATTGACGGAAAAGACGATGAGACATTTTCTGCCGCATGCGACGTCTCTGTTGTAGTTGAGTCGCCTGTCCCCAGCTGTCCGAGCGACATGGAAAATTAACGGGACCGCTGATCTATCTTGGATCAACCCTATGTGATCAAGGAAGAGGAATGCTTCAGGTGAAAGGAAGCCGTCAGAGCGCACATTGTCGTGGTAAAGGTAATTGGGCTAGATATAAGGTTTTCCGTCGTGGTCATTGCTCTTGCAATGTGCCTTCGAGTCAGCTTAATTACGAAGTTGTCCACCCGTATTAGGTTCACCCTGTTGTAAAGGACCTCATTAGGATAAAATTTCTTGTACTCCAACTCTGGTATTCTGGCAAAGACAAGCCCTCTCAAACACCTGAGTCTTTTCCATTAAGCTTGCTCATACATTGAACCACACGGAACAACCAAATACCAGTATGGGCCTAATAAGGGCCATGTAGCAGATTACCTTTACCCTCGCATTGAGTTGGCTGCCATAAAACAGTCTCTTTGTAAGGGCAAAAGTACCTTTAGCTCTGGCCAGAGCAGCATCTACATTTTTGCCAAAATACAGAAACTGATCTAGCCAGATTAAAAGGTATCTGACTACATTTCGACAGCAAGAGGCTGGCCCCATGCGGGCCCTCTAAGTTAAACCTAACATTTAAACTATGTCTTTCGAGGAATCTTACAGTCTAATTTTATTTCTATTTTTACATTTATTAATACTAAAACTAAGAAAATAAATTTTAAGCAAAAAACTTAGTATATGGACATTTTTTAATTTTTAATAAAACTTAAAACTAAAAGCCTAAACATAGACATACATAAATGTATATATACATAATATGTATATACATAATATATAAATACATGCATATATATATTTTTTTTTCATTTTTTATTTTTATTTATTTATTTTTTTTGGTTTTTAATTTTTTTTTTCTTAAAATCTAACTTAAATCTACCTAAAACTATGTAAGCCGGCCTTGGCTAAAACAAAAAAAATTAGGCTGGCCCACTTTGCTTCACATGAAGCTACATATCACTGAAGGAGTTCGACGACGAAGCATACTTCCCTTCAACAAGCCACCAAAAGTTTTTGTGCTGCTGAGCAACATCCCTCATGTCGCGACTCCCTACCGCCCTACTGAATCGGAGACGCTCTGCACTGCAGTGTGCTACGTCTCTGTCGTAGTTGAGTCGCCTGTCCGCAGCTGTTCGAGCGACGTGGAAGATTAGCGTCACCCAATCTGTCCTGGATCAGACCTTTACTATTTAGATAGAGGAACGCTTCTGGAGGAATAAAGCCGTCAAAACGAACTCTCTCGTGATACATAAAATTGGGGTAGAAAGCCGCGGAAATCAGGTTGTTCGATGAGGTCATTGCTGTTGCAATGTGCTTTCGAGTCAACTTAATGACGAAATTGTCCACTCTTATTAGGTTCGCCCTATTGTACAAGACCTCATTAGGATAGAATTTTATGTACTCAGACTTTGGTGTTCTGTATAAGCGAAGACAAGTCCTGAGACAAGCCCTCTCAAACACCCGAATCTTTTCCAATAAACTTGCTCTTACGTTGACCACACGGGACATCCAAATACAAGCATGGGCCTGATAAAGGCCATGTAGCAGATTACCTTCACCCTTGCATCAAGTTGGCTGTTATAAAACAGTCTCTTTGTAAGGGCAAAAGCAACTTTGGCTCTGGCCAGAGCAACATCTATATGTTTGTTAAAATACAGATATTGATCTAGCCAGATCCCAAGGTATCTGACTACATTTCGACAAGCAAGTGGCTGTCCGTGTTGTTCGACGCTAGAAAACTTTCGCCAATCCTGTTTGGTATCCCTAGAGGCCCCAGACAAAGGCGTCCTAAACAGAATGGTTTCCGACTTCTGATAGTTGATTTTCAACTTCCAGTCATCGCAATATCGTTTAATTTTATCGAATTCACGCTGCAAAAGTATATTAATGACCTCAATCTTTGGACCCGATCTGTACGCGATTATATCGTCTGCGTACGCTATGGCATGGTGAAGTGAACATATCGGATCACTCGTCTAAACGTTGAACAGGATCGGCAAATTTACCGCACCTTGTTGCAGACCGTTTTTAATGTTAAATGTTCCAGCAGAAATCACACCGCCATTCTTCACGATGAACTATCTACTGGAGAGCATATCAAAAAAAATATACAGCAGTGGTTTACTAATGCCCAACCTGTCTAGCTTGTAAGAGAGTCCCTCTAACCATACGGTATCGAAGGCCTTCTCCAAGTCAATCAGGCAGGCACCAGTGCATTGTTTCTTGCCTTTGTTCCATTGGATATCAGAAACCAGTTTAAACGCGGCATGAATGATATCATACCCCGCCTTGAAACCGAACTTATTATCCGGAACTATATGTTTGTCCTCAACCCACTTAGTCAGGACTCTATTGATCACCTTCTGGAAAACCTTACTGTTTAGAATAAACACTAATTACCATCGATGCACTCACCCTGATGGTAACAACGCCCCCAACAACAACAAGGGAATTTAAATGTCAATAAAAATTGTAAATGTCAAACCAAGAATTGCAATAAAACTCACTACATTTTATAACGTTGGCAGAAAAGGATCGTTTTATTTTATATATATTTCAACATTTAATATTTTGTGGTTTTAATTCAAATATTCTACACATAACATTTGGTCCTTTCGAACCGTAGTAATATTTCGTCCATTCGAACCGTAATAGTAAATCGGTTTTTATAAAATAAAAGTAGAACAATTATTCCATAATTAATAATTAGTGTAATTAAAAGTTTAACAACACACATAAAGCTTAACATTTGGACATATCATAAAAGTGCTAATCGGTTTCTCGCGTCGAATAATTCAATTCAGTGTTAAAAAAAAAAAAATTAATTAAATCTGCGCAATTTTTCCGTTTGGGGGAAGATCCTGATTCCGTTTTGTCAGCGTACGGATTTCATAGCCGTTGGAATCAACAGCAACAGTCACGGTACAAACACCGGTATGTGTTTCATAGGCACCGCTTCGTGCTACGGCTTTCCTATACACGGTACGCATATCCGTTGGCACCAACCGCAACAATTACGGGGCAAACACAGCTGTACTTTGCTGAGATCCAGACTTTCTTGAAACGGAAATCTACAATTAAGTCAGAAAGTAAGTACAATTTAGTACATTAAAATCTTTTCTTACCTCGAATTATTTTTTTTTGTGGCACAATGAGCACAATGGAGAGATTACAAAAAAATATCTTCGCTCAAATTCAAAAGGATTTTACTAATTTTGGGAAGCGGCCTGAGGCACAACGAACAAAAAACTATCTCAGCGCTAGGATAACCATTTTGGATACTAACTTCAATGCTAGCTCTGAGTACAACAAGGAAGCAGTTTCATCAAAGGATGCTGAAAACAAAGAAGAATTGGAAAAGCTGTTTGACAAAATAAAGGATTTATATGTGGATTACCGGACTGCACCGATGGATAGCATCGACAAATTGGCAGCAACAGAGAAGCATTCAGGATCAACGCTGAGTTCTGTGGAAACAAATAAAGGTCGTTCTAGAGATTTAAAATTGCCTGTTATTAATTTACCTACGTTTTCTGGGAATTACGAAGATTGGAGATCATTCCATGACCTTTTTGTGTCTCTTATTCATACAAACGAGTCCCTTTCTGAAATTCAAAAACTCCATTTTCTGAAATCGACTGTCACAGATGAGGCTGATAGGTTAATACAGCATTTAGGAATTACACAAGGGAATTATGAGAAGGCATGGACGATTTTAACTTCGAGGTATGATCACAAACGCATGCTCGTCAATGCTCAGCTAAAGCTTTTCTTCAATCAACCATCTTTAAATCAAGAAACTGCTACAGGGATAAAGAAGCTATTGGATACAACCACAGAATGCCGACATTCACTACATAATCTTGATATTCCGGTTGAACATTGGGACTCAATCCTCATTTATTGTATGCTGCATAAACTTCCTGTAATGACTCAACAGTTGTGGGAAGAGAAGTTAGGGATAAATAAGTCTTTGCCTACTTACCAGGAATTTTCGGGTTTTCTTGAAGCAAGATTTAGGGCACTTGAAATTGTAGACGAGAAAAAGGGAAAAAGGGGAAGCAACCACAGGAGCTTAGAAACAAAGACCAGTTCTTTTCACGTTAGGCCAAAACAAAAGGAACAGTTCCGGTGTAAGGTCTGCAACAAAAATCCACATTCCCTTCGTTCGTGTAATCGTTTTCTTAGGATGGATATAGGTTTGCGAAAAACAACTGTCGAGAGAATAGGGGTATGTGAAAATTGTCTCGCTTATAGCCACAGTACCCAGCATTGTCCAAGTCGAACGCGTTGTTATTTCTGCGAGCAGCCACACCATTCCTTGCTTCACTCCTCTGCACATTTGCCTAACACAAACTCACAAAACCCCCATTTACACACTCAACAAACTCTACACCGTTCTACAACTTACAATCAACACAACACTACACATCCTAATTTACCACATAACTCACTATCCTATCATAACTCTGCAAATGGGCACTCAACTGCGCCTACTACACAATCCTGTCAAGTCCCTACTCTTAAAGCCAACACCGCGTCTTTTCACCCATCTGATCGTGTTCAGGAGTCAACACCCAGCTGCTCAGGACTAAACACTTTCCACACTTCTAATAATAACATCACACAGGTACTTCTAGCCACTGCCCTGGTAAGGGTAAAGTCCGCGTCAGGAGCATATCACACCTTGAGAGCCTTAATATATCCTGGTTCGGAAGCAACCTTTATTACAGAATCTGCCGTACAACTTTTAAGATTGAAAAGTCGTCGAACATTCGTTGAGGTGTCAGGGCTGGGGTTGGTCAGCAGCGGTTCATGTCACAATTATGTTGACATTGCGTTTGGGTCTCTACACTCGACTTTTGAGACAAACACACGCGCTTACATATATAAGTCGCTGACTGGCCTTCTTCCGGCCAAAAAACTGATTTTCCAGCCGTGGAAGCACATAAAAGAGTTGGTATTAGCAGATCCCGCTTTCGATAAGCCAGCCCGAGTCGATATACTCTTAGGTAGTGATGTCTATACTGACTTTATCCTTCCAGATATAGTTCGAGGAGAAACAGTTGCATCGCCTATCGCCCAAAAAACCCAACTTGGTTGGATATTAGTCGGAAAAGTTCCAACGAATCCTCCAAGAAAGGTTCAAAGCTTCCACCAAAGTTTAAGCCTAGAGGAGCAATTAATAAATATTTGGGAAATGGAAGAGACACCATTCAAAAGGGACTTATCAAGAGAAGACCAGGCCTGTGAACGATACTACATGCAACACACTAAGCGACTGCCCGATGGGCGTTACGAGGTATCGCTTCCATTTAAGGAAGGATGTAAACCTGGGTTTGGTGCCTCGAGGTTAGGTGCCTTACGTAGGTTTCATCAACTTGAAGGAAGATTCCAGGAAAACCCCACACAGCACAATGAGCATTCCAACTGTTTACATAAATGCAAGAAGCTTCGCCAGATGCCAGAAGTTGACGAAAAGCATACCATACTGGACACCATTTCCTTACTCCTCACCATGTGGTATTCAATAAGTCAACCAGAACTACGAAGCTTCGTCGCAGTCCTGCGTACTACAACCGACTTGTACGAAACTGCCGGGCACAAGCTAAGAAAAGAGACAGAGGTCCACTAAAGGTAGACGCAATCGGCACAAGAATATTCGAAATTCCTCAAGGAGACACTGCCGTGGAGAAGGTCAGTTACCTTGAGCTAAGGATCTACCAAACGATGACCAACTACTTTTGCCGCAAGTGGATATACCTGTCCAGGATGAAACAGCGCCCCAAGGGGACAAGACGAAAACCGGGATCAAAACGCGGACACTTAATTCTCTACAAGGATAAAAGATTACCGCCTTTGCAACTGCGATTCGGACGAATCATCAGCGCACATCCCGGAAAAAATGGACTTGCTAGAGTGGTTAAGAAACGAACCGAAACCGGAGAACTTAAAAGTCACTCGGAAAAATCTGCTACTCGCCATATCGCAAGCGAAAAACAGACATTTGAACAACACAACACAACATTTGAACGACACAACACAACATTTATAAGACACACACTTTAAATAAATCCACAATAAAAATCAAAGATATTTCTTTTCTTTAAAAGCAATTTATTGATTTTCATAAATAAAAATAATTACAAAATTACTTAAGATTTCCCTACACTACACAACACACATCCATACAGTCTACTCTATGTCACGCACAAAGCATTCATCCCGGGCAACGTTGCGGAGTTCCGAAATGCCGACGGGAATTGGAGAATCAAAACCCCGACCGCATTTGAAGCTGCTTAGTAACACTACCAACGTTGTCCACTCAAAACACTTAACTTGTATCATTTTAATAAAATATTTAAACACAAGCATACACCACACAACACCCGCGAATCGTTTCCGATCAAATCACTCATGCACTTTTATGAATTAATTACACCTTAACATTATCTCATATTTATCTTATTTATTATCAACATACATATCTTACATATCTTAAAATTACAATTCTATACATTATACAAATATACTTAAAATTACATAATACAAAACACTAGAAATATCAAACACTAAAAATATCAAAACATTAAAAATATCAAAACACTAAAAATATTAAACACAACACTTTACGAAACATACATACAACATGAACATATGATCTAAATATATGCGTGTACATATGTACAACTCAAATGTAGGTCATTCATACGTGCAATATCTACACAACTCAAATGTAGGTCATTCATACGTGCAATCTCTACACAACTCAAATCTGGGTCATTCATATACCCAACGCACATACACACACGCACACATATCAAACACTACACAAATCAAAACAAAACAAAATAACAAAAGGAGTGATAGGGACAACCGATCTTTTGTCTTTGTTTATGCTGTCGGCCATTATCATTGTCATTTTTCGTTAATTTATTCATATTAATCAAGTTCTGTTTCTTTGCATGTTCTGAGCTAAATACCAGAGTTGTTATGGAGGCTGTATGAATAAAATCATAAACTAGACACTTTTGTTACATGGATGGTGGACGACATGAATGCTGAAGAAGATCGGATCGAGACTTGCGAGCTTCGCTCACCGGGGGGGAGAATGTTTAGAATAAACACTAATTACCATCGATGCACTCACCCTGATGGTAACAACGCCCCCAACAACAACAAGGGAATTTAAATGTCAATAAAAATTCTAAATGTCAAACCAAGAATTGCAATAAAACTCACTACACTTTATAACGTTGGCAGAAAAGGATCGTTTTATTTTATATATATTTCAACATTTAATATTTTGTGGTTTTAATTCAAATATTCTACACATAACACTTACTGATGCTTGGAAGAAGACTGATCGAGCGGAAATTCGCCGGATTGGAAGTATCTTTATCCCTTTTTGGTATGGGATGTACAACCGCAGTTTTTCAATGCGCTGGATAATGTGCATTATTCATTGCATTATTAAACAGGGTGGTATAAATGTTCACCGCTTCTAGAGGGAGATATCGAAGCACAATGTTCGGTATTTCATCGGTTCCCACTGAGATCGTTTGGAGCTCTTCCTTCAAAATGAACGGGAGTACCAGACAACGGCGTCCTAAAGAGAATTGTTTCCGACTTCTGAAAGTTGATTTTCAACTTCCAGTCATCGCAAAATCGTCTTATCTTATCGAAAACACTCTGCAAGAGAGTATTAATAACCTCGATTTTTTTAAATGATCTGTGCGCTATCAAATCGTCTGCGTACGCAATAGTATGGGGAAGTGAGCCTTTCAAGTTGCTTGTGTGAATTCTAAATAGGATCAGCGAATTGACAGCGCCTTGCTGAAGACCAGTTTTAATTTGAAATATTTCAACAGAAGTCACATCACTATTTTTCACGATAACCTGTCTGTTGGTTAGCATATTACAAAAAATTTACAAGAGTGGTTTAGTGATACCCAGCCTAGTCAGCTTATATGGCTCTAAATGGCTTTACCCCCGCAAAATTGAGTCCTTCGCCCTCGTTCTCTTTGAGCAGCGCCAGGATCTCCTCAGGATCAGTAGATAATTCCAACCCCTTCAGCAGCATCGATTGCCGCTTTTCACAATTCGGTTTGAATGAGTAGTACTCCGTTGTCGTTTCCTTTAGGAGCTCTTTCACTATCCAGTAGCCCTCCGCTGTATTACAGTGTGTGGCATGGCGATCGTTCCCCAATCTCATAATTTTAAAATTATTACCAATGACCAACTTACACAGGTCCTTAGTTGCATTTACCTCTAATTTCTATTGTTGATAGGAGACACCATCTCCTTCTTTTTCCGTTGCTGATGCTGTTGTTGTTGTTGTTGTAGTTGTTGTTGTTGCTGCTGCTGTTTTTGCTGTTGCCGTTTTTGTGGCTGATGTTGTTTTTACTGATGCCGTTGTTGTGGCTGCTCTTGTTGTTGTTGTTGGTGCTTTTTAAGCTTTTGTTGGTGTTGTTGCTGGGTCTGCTTTTGAGCAAGCAGCGTCTGCTGTTGTTGCTGGGATTGCTCTTCTTCTTCCCTCTTCCTTCTTATCATTTGCCTTTCTTTGATGGCTAGTACCCTTTGTTGTAGCATTTTGATACTACTACTTATGGCCTTCATCTCTTCCCCTTCATGTTCCGATTCGCTCTGTGCAAATGAAGGGAAGTTGTTCCCTTCCCTCACTCCACCAAGCAGTTTTACAATGGAAGTTGGTAGGGTGGGAAGTTGGCCTAAGCTTCCTCCTTCTCTTAGCCGTTGGCGTTTGGCTTGAACCGCTTGAAGCCTCGCCTGATAATAATTTAGCAGGTCCCGCTATTAGCAAAGCGGACCACTCTCCAGGTCTTTGCCACCTCGGCTACCGCGCACTTGAAAATTCACTTGCTAAAAGTATACTTCTTATTTTTCTGCACTTCTTAAGCCGAAACACAAAACACTTCTGATCTCCGTGGAGGTCAATGAACAACTTACGTAGCTTCCTTTAGCATGAATGATGGCAGATAATTCTTTCAAACTATCATTGCCCAATATGCTATGGAAGGTTTTTAAATTGGGTACAAGGAAACATTTAATTTTTATATAGCTTTGGACCCGATCTGTACGCGATTATATCGTCTGCGTACGCTATGGCATGGTGAAGTGAACATATCGGATCACTCGTCTAAACGTTGAACAGGATCGGCAAATTTACCGCACCTTGTTGCAGACCGTTTTTAATGTTAAATGTTCCAGCAGAAATCACACCGCCATTCTTCACGATGAACTATCTACTGGAGAGCATATCAAAAAAAATATACAGCAGTGGTTTACTAATGCCCAACCTGTCTAGCTTGTAAGAGAGTCCCTCTAACCATACGGTATCGAAGGCCTTCTCCAAGTCAATCAGGCAGGCACCAGTGCATTGTTTCTTGCCTTTGTTCCATTGGATATCAGAAACCAGTTTAAACGCGGCATGAATGATATCATACCCCGCCTTGAAACCGAACTTATTATCCGGAACTATATGTTTGTCCTCAACCCACTTAGTCAGGACTCTATTGATCACCTTCTGGAAAACCTTACTGTTTAGAATAAACACTAATTACCATCGATGCACTCACCCTGATGGTAACAACGCCCCCAACAACAACAAGGGAATTTAAATGTCAATAAAAATTGTAAATGTCAAACCAAGAATTGCAATAAAACTCACTACATTTTATAACGTTGGCAGAAAAGGATCGTTTTATTTTATATATATTTCAACATTTAATATTTTGTGGTTTTAATTCAAATATTCTACACATAACATTTGGTCCTTTCGAACCGTAGTAATATTTCGTCCATTCGAACCGTAATAGTAAATCGGTTTTTATAAAATAAAAGTAGAACAATTATTCCATAATTAATAATTAGTGTAATTAAAAGTTTAACAACACACATAAAGCTTAACATTTGGACATATCATAAAAGTGCTAATCGGTTTCTCGCGTCGAATAATTCAATTCAGTGTTAAAAAAAAAAAAATTAATTAAATCTGCGCAATTTTTCCGTTTGGGGGAAGATCCTGATTCCGTTTTGTCAGCGTACGGATTTCATAGCCGTTGGAATCAACAGCAACAGTCACGGTACAAACACCGGTATGTGTTTCATAGGCACCGCTTCGTGCTACGGCTTTCCTATACACGGTACGCATATCCGTTGGCACCAACCGCAACAATTACGGGGCAAACACAGCTGTACTTTGCTGAGATCCAGACTTTCTTGAAACGGAAATCTACAATTAAGTCAGAAAGTAAGTACAATTTAGTACATTAAAATCTTTTCTTACCTCGAATTATTTTTTTTTGTGGCACAATGAGCACAATGGAGAGATTACAAAAAAATATCTTCGCTCAAATTCAAAAGGATTTTACTAATTTTGGGAAGCGGCCTGAGGCACAACGAACAAAAAACTATCTCAGCGCTAGGATAACCATTTTGGATACTAACTTCAATGCTAGCTCTGAGTACAACAAGGAAGCAGTTTCATCAAAGGATGCTGAAAACAAAGAAGAATTGGAAAAGCTGTTTGACAAAATAAAGGATTTATATGTGGATTACCGGACTGCACCGATGGATAGCATCGACAAATTGGCAGCAACAGAGAAGCATTCAGGATCAACGCTGAGTTCTGTGGAAACAAATAAAGGTCGTTCTAGAGATTTAAAATTGCCTGTTATTAATTTACCTACGTTTTCTGGGAATTACGAAGATTGGAGATCATTCCATGACCTTTTTGTGTCTCTTATTCATACAAACGAGTCCCTTTCTGAAATTCAAAAACTCCATTTTCTGAAATCGACTGTCACAGATGAGGCTGATAGGTTAATACAGCATTTAGGAATTACACAAGGGAATTATGAGAAGGCATGGACGATTTTAACTTCGAGGTATGATCACAAACGCATGCTCGTCAATGCTCAGCTAAAGCTTTTCTTCAATCAACCATCTTTAAATCAAGAAACTGCTACAGGGATAAAGAAGCTATTGGATACAACCACAGAATGCCGACATTCACTACATAATCTTGATATTCCGGTTGAACATTGGGACTCAATCCTCATTTATTGTATGCTGCATAAACTTCCTGTAATGACTCAACAGTTGTGGGAAGAGAAGTTAGGGATAAATAAGTCTTTGCCTACTTACCAGGAATTTTCGGGTTTTCTTGAAGCAAGATTTAGGGCACTTGAAATTGTAGACGAGAAAAAGGGAAAAAGGGGAAGCAACCACAGGAGCTTAGAAACAAAGACCAGTTCTTTTCACGTTAGGCCAAAACAAAAGGAACAGTTCCGGTGTAAGGTCTGCAACAAAAATCCACATTCCCTTCGTTCGTGTAATCGTTTTCTTAGGATGGATATAGGTTTGCGAAAAACAACTGTCGAGAGAATAGGGGTATGTGAAAATTGTCTCGCTTATAGCCACAGTACCCAGCATTGTCCAAGTCGAACGCGTTGTTATTTCTGCGAGCAGCCACACCATTCCTTGCTTCACTCCTCTGCACATTTGCCTAACACAAACTCACAAAACCCCCATTTACACACTCAACAAACTCTACACCGTTCTACAACTTACAATCAACACAACACTACACATCCTAATTTACCACATAACTCACTATCCTATCATAACTCTGCAAATGGGCACTCAACTGCGCCTACTACACAATCCTGTCAAGTCCCTACTCTTAAAGCCAACACCGCGTCTTTTCACCCATCTGATCGTGTTCAGGAGTCAACACCCAGCTGCTCAGGACTAAACACTTTCCACACTTCTAATAATAACATCACACAGGTACTTCTAGCCACTGCCCTGGTAAGGGTAAAGTCCGCGTCAGGAGCATATCACACCTTGAGAGCCTTAATATATCCTGGTTCGGAAGCAACCTTTATTACAGAATCTGCCGTACAACTTTTAAGATTGAAAAGTCGTCGAACATTCGTTGAGGTGTCAGGGCTGGGGTTGGTCAGCAGCGGTTCATGTCACAATTATGTTGACATTGCGTTTGGGTCTCTACACTCGACTTTTGAGACAAACACACGCGCTTACATATATAAGTCGCTGACTGGCCTTCTTCCGGCCAAAAAACTGATTTTCCAGCCGTGGAAGCACATAAAAGAGTTGGTATTAGCAGATCCCGCTTTCGATAAGCCAGCCCGAGTCGATATACTCTTAGGTAGTGATGTCTATACTGACTTTATCCTTCCAGATATAGTTCGAGGAGAAACAGTTGCATCGCCTATCGCCCAAAAAACCCAACTTGGTTGGATATTAGTCGGAAAAGTTCCAACGAATCCTCCAAGAAAGGTTCAAAGCTTCCACCAAAGTTTAAGCCTAGAGGAGCAATTAATAAATATTTGGGAAATGGAAGAGACACCATTCAAAAGGGACTTATCAAGAGAAGACCAGGCCTGTGAACGATACTACATGCAACACACTAAGCGACTGCCCGATGGGCGTTACGAGGTATCGCTTCCATTTAAGGAAGGATGTAAACCTGGGTTTGGTGCCTCGAGGTTAGGTGCCTTACGTAGGTTTCATCAACTTGAAGGAAGATTCCAGGAAAACCCCACACAGCACAATGAGCATTCCAACTGTTTACATAAATGCAAGAAGCTTCGCCAGATGCCAGAAGTTGACGAAAAGCATACCATACTGGACACCATTTCCTTACTCCTCACCATGTGGTATTCAATAAGTCAACCAGAACTACGAAGCTTCGTCGCAGTCCTGCGTACTACAACCGACTTGTACGAAACTGCCGGGCACAAGCTAAGAAAAGAGACAGAGGTCCACTAAAGGTAGACGCAATCGGCACAAGAATATTCGAAATTCCTCAAGGAGACACTGCCGTGGAGAAGGTCAGTTACCTTGAGCTAAGGATCTACCAAACGATGACCAACTACTTTTGCCGCAAGTGGATATACCTGTCCAGGATGAAACAGCGCCCCAAGGGGACAAGACGAAAACCGGGATCAAAACGCGGACACTTAATTCTCTACAAGGATAAAAGATTACCGCCTTTGCAACTGCGATTCGGACGAATCATCAGCGCACATCCCGGAAAAAATGGACTTGCTAGAGTGGTTAAGAAACGAACCGAAACCGGAGAACTTAAAAGTCACTCGGAAAAATCTGCTACTCGCCATATCGCAAGCGAAAAACAGACATTTGAACAACACAACACAACATTTGAACGACACAACACAACATTTATAAGACACACACTTTAAATAAATCCACAATAAAAATCAAAGATATTTCTTTTCTTTAAAAGCAATTTATTGATTTTCATAAATAAAAATAATTACAAAATTACTTAAGATTTCCCTACACTACACAACACACATCCATACAGTCTACTCTATGTCACGCACAAAGCATTCATCCCGGGCAACGTTGCGGAGTTCCGAAATGCCGACGGGAATTGGAGAATCAAAACCCCGACCGCATTTGAAGCTGCTTAGTAACACTACCAACGTTGTCCACTCAAAACACTTAACTTGTATCATTTTAATAAAATATTTAAACACAAGCATACACCACACAACACCCGCGAATCGTTTCCGATCAAATCACTCATGCACTTTTATGAATTAATTACACCTTAACATTATCTCATATTTATCTTATTTATTATCAACATACATATCTTACATATCTTAAAATTACAATTCTATACATTATACAAATATACTTAAAATTACATAATACAAAACACTAGAAATATCAAACACTAAAAATATCAAAACATTAAAAATATCAAAACACTAAAAATATTAAACACAACACTTTACGAAACATACATACAACATGAACATATGATCTAAATATATGCGTGTACATATGTACAACTCAAATGTAGGTCATTCATACGTGCAATATCTACACAACTCAAATGTAGGTCATTCATACGTGCAATCTCTACACAACTCAAATCTGGGTCATTCATATACCCAACGCACATACACACACGCACACATATCAAACACTACACAAATCAAAACAAAACAAAATAACAAAAGGAGTGATAGGGACAACCGATCTTTTGTCTTTGTTTATGCTGTCGGCCATTATCATTGTCATTTTTCGTTAATTTATTCATATTAATCAAGTTCTGTTTCTTTGCATGTTCTGAGCTAAATACCAGAGTTGTTATGGAGGCTGTATGAATAAAATCATAAACTAGACACTTTTGTTACATGGATGGTGGACGACATGAATGCTGAAGAAGATCGGATCGAGACTTGCGAGCTTCGCTCACCGGGGGGGAGAATGTTTAGAATAAACACTAATTACCATCGATGCACTCACCCTGATGGTAACAACGCCCCCAACAACAACAAGGGAATTTAAATGTCAATAAAAATTCTAAATGTCAAACCAAGAATTGCAATAAAACTCACTACACTTTATAACGTTGGCAGAAAAGGATCGTTTTATTTTATATATATTTCAACATTTAATATTTTGTGGTTTTAATTCAAATATTCTACACATAACACTTACTGATGCTTGGAAGAAGACTGATCGAGCGGAAATTCGCCGGATTGGAAGTATCTTTATCCCTTTTTGGTATGGGATGTACAACCGCAGTTTTTCAATGCGCTGGATAATGTGCATTATTCATTGCATTATTAAACAGGGTGGTATAAATGTTCACCGCTTCTAGAGGGAGATATCGAAGCACAATGTTCGGTATTTCATCGGTTCCCACTGAGATCGTTTGGAGCTCTTCCTTCAAAATGAACGGGAGTACCAGACAACGGCGTCCTAAAGAGAATTGTTTCCGACTTCTGAAAGTTGATTTTCAACTTCCAGTCATCGCAAAATCGTCTTATCTTATCGAAAACACTCTGCAAGAGAGTATTAATAACCTCGATTTTTTTAAATGATCTGTGCGCTATCAAATCGTCTGCGTACGCAATAGTATGGGGAAGTGAGCCTTTCAAGTTGCTTGTGTGAATTCTAAATAGGATCAGCGAATTGACAGCGCCTTGCTGAAGACCAGTTTTAATTTGAAATATTTCAACAGAAGTCACATCACTATTTTTCACGATAACCTGTCTGTTGGTTAGCATATTACAAAAAATTTACAAGAGTGGTTTAGTGATACCCAGCCTAGTCAGCTTATATGGCTCTAAATGGCTTTACCCCCGCAAAATTGAGTCCTTCGCCCTCGTTCTCTTTGAGCAGCGCCAGGATCTCCTCAGGATCAGTAGATAATTCCAACCCCTTCAGCAGCATCGATTGCCGCTTTTCACAATTCGGTTTGAATGAGTAGTACTCCGTTGTCGTTTCCTTTAGGAGCTCTTTCACTATCCAGTAGCCCTCCGCTGTATTACAGTGTGTGGCATGGCGATCGTTCCCCAATCTCATAATTTTAAAATTATTACCAATGACCAACTTACACAGGTCCTTAGTTGCATTTACCTCTAATTTCTATTGTTGATAGGAGACACCATCTCCTTCTTTTTCCGTTGCTGATGCTGTTGTTGTTGTTGTTGTAGTTGTTGTTGTTGCTGCTGCTGTTTTTGCTGTTGCCGTTTTTGTGGCTGATGTTGTTTTTACTGATGCCGTTGTTGTGGCTGCTCTTGTTGTTGTTGTTGGTGCTTTTTAAGCTTTTGTTGGTGTTGTTGCTGGGTCTGCTTTTGAGCAAGCAGCGTCTGCTGTTGTTGCTGGGATTGCTCTTCTTCTTCCCTCTTCCTTCTTATCATTTGCCTTTCTTTGATGGCTAGTACCCTTTGTTGTAGCATTTTGATACTACTACTTATGGCCTTCATCTCTTCCCCTTCATGTTCCGATTCGCTCTGTGCAAATGAAGGGAAGTTGTTCCCTTCCCTCACTCCACCAAGCAGTTTTACAGTGGAAGTTGGTAGGGTGGGAAGTTGGCCTAAGCTTCCTCCTTCTCTTAGCCGTTGGCGTTTGGCTTGAACCGCTTGAAGCCTCGCCTGATAATAATTTAGCAGGTCCCGCTATTAGCAAAGCGGACCACTCTCCAGGTCTTTGCCACCTCGGCTACCGCGCACTTGAAAATTCACTTGCTAAAAGTATACTTCTTATTTTTCTGCACTTCTTAAGCCGAAACACAAAACACTTCTGATCTCCGTGGAGGTCAATGAACAACTTACGTAGCTTCCTTTAGCATGAATGATGGCAGATAATTCTTTCAAACTATCATTGCCCAATATGCTATGGAAGGTTTTTAAATTGGGTACAAGGAAACATTTAATTTTTATATAGCTTTGACCGGAAAGTTTTATTAAAGTATGGTGTCTAATTCTAACATCGCCAGCTATAGATTTCGCGTAAAAAGTTGTTCGTTCGGGAGAGAATTTTTTACTAGATCAGGTTTTATGTAGTTCTTGCGTGATCCAGTGTCTCTAAAAACTTAAGGATTTGTCCATTCGCAGTTTTACACTTAAAGTAAGGTAACGACGAATCGCTTAACCTAAAAAATGGATTTCGCTGTATTCCAGCGATTGCTCCTCATACTGGTATGGGATACTGGCTACTTGTTGTTCGTCGTATTCGGTATCAGGCGTCTCGTATGTCTCCTTAATATTGACAGATTCCGGCTTGCTATCATTCGGAACTTGAGGGTATGCCGAGGAATTCATGTCTTTTTCTGAATGGGGTTCAACAAAAAAATTTGGTTGGTTGTTTGCTTGGGAATATGTGCAGATTGGAAGGACGTTCCTGGCTTAGCTGGATTGAAGTAAACTTGCCGGTTTGCAGCATTGACATTTCAGAACTGATTTCTGCGTCCTTGAGTTGGGGGTTCGTTCTTAATAGCGGGTCGTTTGGCGACAGGTTTATTTTGCTGGGGAAAACTGGGAAAATTCAAATTCGGGTTTTGCGGGAAATAATTGTATGCTGCGTGATAGTTGGTTGGTTCTGATGGTCGCGCTTCTGACGCATTGGGAGGATAATGTGGATGTGGTGTTCTTGGAGGACAATTTGTTTGCCTAGGTTGATGAGAGTGTTGTGGCACGGGATTTTGAAGATGAGGAGGAAAAGGAGTGAAATTTTTCTTGGTGCCATAGTTGACTTGGATAAAATTAGATCTGAAATTTTGATTCTCGTGTTTTAAACAGATATACAATACCTGTGGTAGATCTGTGGATTCCCTCATTCCCAATAACTCAGATATTTATTATTAGGGTTAGTTGTGAACATACCGCTTGGTAGAAGTCCTGTATGCTCCTATTGCATTGCACCATTCGAGACATCTGGAATTCGCGTTTATCCGCGTAGTGCCCAATGATTTTATTTCGAATCACGTTCAGGACTCCGTAGTATTTTGAAGTACCCTTAACGTCTTCGCAGGTTCCAAACACTCGCCCAACGCTTTTCTTCCACGAAGAAAACCCGCTGGCATCACAGAAGGGTTAGAAATTGGGTTGGTAGGAGCAGGATTTGTTTGAGCGGCTAGTGCCTCAGCAGCATCAGCCTGACATCTCTTAAAGGCATGTTTTATATAAATATGGTTGGAAAAACAATAAAAATAACGCTCTTACCTTCTGATGACTTGTAAAATTATCTTAAGACACTTAAATTGAAAATGGTATGCTAATATTCAAACCTTTCATTAATTTTATTCTTTCTGATTTAATTTTTTTTTTACTTTCTTCCTCTGATTATATATATTGTTGTACCAAAACCTAGAGACCACACAATCCCCACGAACTGCCTGTAAGACACATGACGTAGTTCGATTATGACCAAATGTTCCACACGTGCAACCAACTATTTGTAGTTGGTCATAGGAAAGCCAATCGAACTATGTCAACCAAAGCAGCAAAACAATACGATGTGGGATCATATTGCAAACATAAGCAATACTGACCCATTGTAGAGTAACTATTTCAAGTGCTACATAGGCTGCATATGTTGTGATGAACAATAAAACTGTGTCAGGGTATGAAAATAGAACGCGTGGTTGATCTGGAACTAGTGACGATCTAGGCTAGAGGATAGGTAGCGTGGAAGATGATGAGTAGAGTTTGAGGCACTCAATTCACAGCGCTTAAACTAAGTGGTTGTTTCATTAGAACAAAATCGCGATTCTAACATTGGTGGCAGCGGTGGGATTGTTAAGGTAAAGCCTTCCAGTTAACTTTCGCGTTTCAGTTACGTATGTGAAAAAACAATAGCTATCTCAGTGAAAAAAAAAATATTAATAAATTGTGCCTTTAATGAAATTACAACAAAGAAAATCGCCAGAAAAATCAGTGAAAAAAGGGAAAATCACACAAAGGAAACCTGATTCCTGTAGTCGAGAAGGAAAGAAGAAAGTGCTACGCCGAGGCAATTAACAAGTCCAGCATCATCAAATCACCAGCAACATGTTATTGTAAGCAATAAATAAATTACTTTTTTCCTTTCTATCTATACAATACTTATTGTAACCAGTTTTTCTACATTCCAACTAAGCTTACTATCAAATTTTGGTTGTTGTGACCGATATATAAATTTCCGTGTTTTTTTTTTTTTTTTTTTGTCGGACATATCTAAACATTTCACTAAGAAATAGAAAGATCGAACGTCGTCGCAGATCTTCGGGCAGCGAATTTCCGGTTCCACTCGAAACAAAAAAACGATTTTTTAAGATTCCACCTCCAGAAGGGGAGCGTGAAAAATCTGTTTCATCTCCTCCTCCCAAAACAAAATCAGTAAACACAATGACGTTTAGCTCGTCTCATGCTATCAAACTGATACCAGAGTTCGATGGGTCAGCCAAAAATCTGGATAGATTTATCCAGCTAGTGGAACTACAATCCAAAAAGGCAACTGACGACGCGCATAAGATTGAACTAGTCGACATAGTGAAATCTAAACTAACAGGCCGAGCTTATAACGCTACAATAAAATAGAATGACTATAATGATTGGTCTGAGCTTAAGGAAGCACTAGTCAAAAATTTGAGAAAGTGTCGCTCGATACAGGTTATTTAGACAGAGATCTTTCAGTTTAGACAAGGTTTTACCGAGTCTGTTGCTTCCTACATGGAAAGAGCAAATGCATTGTGTGACGGGCTTAACAATGCAAAAGCAAATACTGAAGATGCCTCTGCTAATAAAGCAATTCGTTCTCTTAACAGTGCTATGGTGGTGAATAGTTTCTGCAATGGACTTCGGTCGCAGCTAAAATTTCTCGTCAAAAGTGCGAGATGAGAAGAGCTTCACGAAGCAGTTGATATTGCGATGGAAGAGGAAAAACTACTCTCATCCACGAACCAGTACCCAAATAAATCAAACACACATAATATATATATATAATATATAAATATATGTATGTATATATATTTTAGTTTTTTTTTGTTTTTTAATATTTTTTTTTCTTCAAATCTAACTTAAACCTACCTAAAACTATGTAAGCCGGCCATGGCTAAAACAAAAAAAAAATTAGACTGGCCCACCTTGCTTCACATGAAGCTAACTATCACTGGAGGAATTTGACGACGAAGCATCCTCCCCTTCAAAAAGCCACCAAAATTGTTGGTGCTGCTGAGCAACATCCCTCCTGTCGCGACTCCCTACCGCCCTACTGAACCGGAGACGCTCCGCACTGCCATGTGCGACGTCTCTGTCGTACTTGAGGCGCCTGTCCGCAGCTATTCGAGCGACGTGGAAGATTAGCGGCACCGCCAATCTGTCCTGGATCAGACCTTTGCTATCTAAATAGAGGAACGCTTCTGGAGAAATAAACCCGTCAAAGCGAACTCTCTCGTGATACATATAATTGGGGTAGTAAGCCCCGGAGATCAGGTTGTTCGAAGAGGTCATTGCTCTTGCAACGTGAATTCGAGTCAACTTAATGACGTAATTGTCCACTCTTATTAGGTTCGCCCTATTATATAAGACCTCGTTGGGATAGAATTTTATGTACTCAGACTCTGGTGTTCTGTATAAGCGAAGACAAGTCCTAAGACAAGCCCTCTCAAACACCCGAATCTTTTCCAATAAACTTGCTCTCACGTTGAACCACATGGGACATCCAAATAAAAGCATGGGCCTGATAAGGGCCATGTAGCAGATTACCTTCACCCTCGCATGGAGTTGGCTGTTATAAAACAGTCTCTTTGTAAGGGCAAAAGCACCTCTGGCTCTGGCCAGAGCAACATCTGTATGTTTGTTAAAATACAGAAATTGATCTAGCCAGATCCCAAGGTATCTGACTACATTTCGACAAGCAAGAGGCTGTCCGTGTTGCCCCACGATCGAGAAACTTTCGCCAATTCTTTCTGGTATCCCTAGAGGCCTCAGGCAAAGGCGTCCTAAACAGAATGGTTTCCGACTTCTGAAAGTTGATTTTCAACCTCCAGTCATCGCAATATCGCTTAATTTTGTCGAAGTCACGCTGTAAAAGTGTATTAATGACCTCAATATGTGGACCCGATCTGTACGCGATTATGTCGTCTGCGTACGCTATGGCATGGTGCAGTGAACCTATCAGATCACTCGTGTAAAGGTTGAATAGGATCGGCGAACTTACCGCACCTTTTTGCAGACCGTTTTTAATGTTAAATGTTCCAGCAGAAGTCACATCGCCATTCTTCACGATGAATTGTCTACTGGAGAGCATATCAAAAGAATATACAGCAGTGGTTTACTAATGCCCAACCTGTCCAGCTTGAAAAGATTCCTTCTAACCATACGGTATCGAAGGCTTTCTCCAAGTCAATCAGGCAGGCACCAGTGCACTGGTTCTTGGCTTTGTTCCATTTGATATCAGAAACCAGTTTCGACGCAGCATGAATAACATCATGCCCCGCCTTGAAACCGAATTGATTATCCGGAACTATATGTTTGTCTTCAACCCACTTGGTCAGGACTCTATTGATCACCTTCTCGAACACCTTACTGATGTTTGGAAGAAGACTGATCGAGCGGAGATTCGCCGGATTGGAAGTGTCTTTATCCTTTTTGGGGATGGGATGTACCACCGCAGTTTTCCAATGCGCTGGATAATGTGCATTGTTCATTGCATTATTAAACAGGGTGGTATAATGTTCACCGCTTCTAGAAGGAGATGTCGAAGCACAATGTTCGGTATTTCATCGGTTCCACTGATTTCTTGCTTCTAAGTGATTTGAAGATGGTTTGGAGGTCTTCCTTCGAAATGAACGGGGTAGTACCCTATCGTTGGTGATGACATTATTTGCCATATTCTCGTCACTGAACTGGGTGAAACCCGAGCTCTCGAATCGCCAATTCACAATTTCATTTCGAAGGTAGAAATTGTGCACAAGAACTCGATTCTCCAGATCGTGGTTCGGGCCAATGATAACATTCGCCTTGTACACTTCCTGGAAAGTCGCTCCTATAGCCTCTACCTGCTCCTGCGGATCCTCGATCACAAAGAAGTTGTCATCATCAACAGCTCATTTGGATCTATTCCTGCTGCTACCGGTAATTGTTCGTTGTTCGTCGTTCGGGCGATTTTAAGACATGGAAAGTCGTTCCGATTATTTCTCCGAAATATTTTATTTATTTGCGGGAACATATTCGGGTTGCTGGTGTTTACAGCCGAATTTTATTGTTCCAATACAAACTTACAGATGCTCTGTAATTTTCCTTTATTAATGTTTGGAGGTTTTTAATTGACGACTTCAGTGCCATGACCTCCGGGTTATGTCTGTCAGTAAACTGTCTGTATAAGGTTTTTAGTCTTGACAGCAGTCTACTTTTATGTCGGTGCAGTGCGTCAATAGTTGCGTTGCGGAATAAGTCTTCTTCGTCAGTGTGTTGGTACCGAGGTATCGTTTTGTCCATTGTTCATTTGATTGTCTCGTCCATTATTTTTAGATACCTGTCAATCTCCTCGTTTGACAGATTTCTGTTGGACGGTGGGTGGAGCGAATTCGAGGAGAGTGCTCTAGTCAGTGTTCTGGTGAAGTGTGTCCAACGCACCCTACTATAATTGTAGGAATGCCTTTGGACAAACTCATCCAATTCCGCAATTTCGTTTGGAACAGTTATTTCGGTGCTGAGACCGCAATGGTCACTGTCATACACGAAAGTGCGTAGACAGTTTGTAGTTTGTTGGTTAGTGCATGTCAGTTGTATTCGTGAGTCGAACAGCAGAAGATCCAAATAAGACCCGTGTCTGGGAAACGACGGACTATCCGTCGCCTTAAGCCCGAGTCGATACATCACACTGTGGTGACCCCACCAATTGAATAGTAGGTTCCCTCTAGTATTTAGTGTAATATTTCCCCAATCACTATTTTTGGCGTTGAAATCTCCGCCGATAATAAAATTGTTGTCTTCCAATTACAGTCCCAGTAATCGAAAAAGCGTCTCGAGCTCTGAGATGAATAAGGTGGATTGGGAAACTTAGGCACATTGACAGACACCATTTACAACCGCCTTCCACTGCGGAGGGGGATATACACTATGCATGCTTCCAGCTCCTGGAACCCACGTACTACACGACTGTATACTCTTTTAAAACGAATACCTTTTCGTACGAAAATCGCAACGCCACCTCCCTGAATGGAGTTGGGTCGGTTTCTCCGTACTATTTTGTATCTTCTGTGCCTCATTTTGTGTCTTTTGGTAAGCTTAGTTTCGCTAACCAAAAGCACATCGGGGGCTTGGTCTTTATACAACTTAAATAGTGCGGCTCGTCGTTCGAGCCTAATCAGTGAATTCACATTCACAGCAAGGACCTTCAGGGTTTGCTCGGCCACGCACGTACCCATTACGGCAAAAGGTGCGTTAGGCCAGGCAGTAGAGCGTATACTTGATCCACCCGCGCGGTCTGTTCAGTTAAATGACGTTGTAGCTGTGTCATCTGCCCCTGGATAGAGAGCAAGATAGCTAGCATGTCAGGTACTGGTTCCGGTGCTCTGGGCGCTGGGGCCTGAGAAGCAACCTTCACTTGCTGTACCGTATTTCCCCCACCTGCAGCCATTTGGGCGTAGGTAACATGGGGAGTAACGGCTGGAGTTTGCAAATGCACGGGTGGACGTTTCACTTCCACTTTCTGCTGCCGGGCCAGATTTATTCTTTTGATGTACTGGAATTTGGGACAACCCCGATAATTTGCGGTGTGTCCCATGTTCCTACATAAAGCACAAGAGAGTTGGCTTTTTTCAGACGTTCCGTCCTTACCCAGAGCGCATTCCTCGGACTTGTGGTTCTTTCCGCACTTCACGCATCGAGGCTGCATTTCGCAGTTCGACGCGGCGTGCCCGAACCTTTGGCAGCGAACACATTGTAAAATGTTTTCGCTCCTCTTTAATTTCTCCCAGTGGACAACCTGGTAGTCTAGGACTTTAATACTCCTTAGACCATCCAGATTGCTGGTGGGACTTAGCTGGACTAGGAAAATCGGCAGTTGCCGCTTCTCCCTTTTGGCTCTGGCTGTGGTGAAAGTTTTGACCCCCACGAATTGGAGCAATTCGCACTTCTTCTCTTTCAGCAGTGCATCCTACAGTAATTTTTTTATTTTATAATAGCGCTCCACTGTGTTACAGTGGATCGCATGTCTATCTAATGACAATCTTTTTATAAAAAAGTTGTTGCCTATGGCCGACTTACATAATTCATTGGTGTCCTTCAACTCCAATTTAAAAGTGTTAATTGATGGCACTTTTTGTTTGGTGGTTTTCTGCTCTTGCTGTTGTTGTTGTCTCTGCTGCTGTTGCTTTTGCTGATGTATTTTTGGGTGCTGTTGTTTCAGCTTTTGTTGTCGTTGTGGCCGCTGTGTTAGCTTTTGTTTTTGTGTTTGTTTGCTCTGTATTTGCTGTTGTAACTGTTGCTGGTTTGCAACCTTTTGCTGTTGTTGTTGTTCTAGTTGTTGGGAGCATAACTGTTGCTCCTTTTCTCGTCTAGCTGTTTGTTTTGCCTTAATGGCAAACACCTTTGACACTAGCTCTCTGATGCTTCTATATATAGCTTCAACTTCATCCTCTTCGTCGTCCGATTCTGAGGTAGCCAGAGCTGCGAAGCTGTTGTCGATTCCCATGAAACGACCTTTGCCCCCATGTGATACATATGAGACGTCGTCAATGTCTGACTCATGACATGTAGAGTTTGTTGTTGCCGTTGTTGATGTTTATGACGCCACCTCCCTTAATCCACTCGGCAGCTTTTCGATGGATTTCGTCAGAGAGGGGCGTTTAACCAGATTGGTGGTTGGTCGTAGCTTCCTCATCCGCTTGGCATCGCCGTCTGCTACCATAACTTGTTGGTTGACTGACGTTGAATTTTCCTCCATTCTTTTTCTCCTGCCAATAGCTTTTCCCGCTAATGGGAGAGCAGAACGCTCTCTATCACACATCACGTGATTTCTTCTGTTTTCCCCCCCCCCATTTATCTACACTGTCACAGTATAAACAAAAAAAAAAAAAACAATTGTCTAGCGGGAATCGAACCCAGGCCTCGCGATTGTCACATCACGTAGGCTTCGACTAGACCAAGTGGGTGTACAGAAAGTTTGTATTAAAATAACACTTTATAACACTTTACTTCATTTATCGCGAGATAAAAGCCGAAACACATCTGCACTCTATGAAAGTCCGTGAACGACTCTGGCCCGTCTGGCATGCGGAGTCAGGGGAAAGACATAAATCCTCGTGCTTAAACGACGTCGAACTCCAAAATCCAAATTCTCTGAATCTCACGAAAAAACCAAAACCTTTAAATCAAAATCCACTATCTCAACATACCAATCCTAAAATGCTATATTGCTCAACCGAATCCAATGCTCAAAATCGAAACCTAAATTCTCAAAAGTTAAACCGAAACGAAGTATCTCAAGATTCTAGAGCCAAGGAAAATACATATGCAAAATGTATCCAAATAAGAAATCGAGAGATAAATCCTATAAATCAAAATCGACACGATGGTGCTCAAAAGACCAAATCCAAAATTTAAAATCAAGATAATGTATACGTAAAGCTTAAACAATGTCTGGAGACAAGTAAGTTAAACATAAATTCAAACAAGAAGAAACTCGAAAATGAAATAATAAGTACAAATACTTCATTAAATCAAAATTATCGCCAATACCGAAGCCTTAAACAAATAAATAACTTACAAGATTTGCTAAATAAATCATTAAGCTCTGATCTAAGCCATTCTTCTAACTCTAATTCTCACAAACCCAAAAATATGCAAATTCAACACGCAAAATCAAAACGCTTTGCTCTTATAGGTTGCCTAAATAATGCCTCCAGCTTCAAAAGCGAAATTAAAGTAATTTCCAAATATACTATCTCCAAATGTAATATTATGCTTTTAGATACTGGCGCAAGCCTGAGCTTGATAAAAATAAGCAAATTAAATAAAGAGTTTTGGGTACACACTGACAATACCACCGAATTAAAAGGCATGGGTAACACTCCTACATCCACATTGGGTGCACTTCTTCTAAATATAGAAATAACGCCAGGTGTAAATCTAAAACACGTACTTCACGTAGTGCCAGAAAATTTTCCTATAACACAAGATGGAATTTTGGGTGAAGACCTATTCCGAAATTTTAACGCCATACTCAATTATAAAGACAACACCCTAACATACCACCATAAAGGTAAAAGATACACAACAGACTTCATAAACAAACGAAAATCCATTACAATACCTGCTATATCTCAAAAAATTATTAAATATGGACCAATCCACGAACCCCCAAATCAAATGGAATCCCAGGAAATAGCTCCACAAATTTATTCGGCATCAATGATAACGACACCTAAAGACGGCTATGTATACATATCAGTTGTGAACGCCAACAACGAAGACGTTAATATAGAAAACTTGAACCTGAAGCCTGAAAACATGGATAACTACGCAGTATATAACCTAAGCTCTAGATATACCAATCAAACAGTTGAAGAAAGATTAGGAAAACTAGAAACAGAATTGAAACTTGACCATCCAGAAGAAAGGCGGTCGATAAAAGATATCTGAAGAAATTTTAATCACTTGTTCTTTATTGAAGTTGATAAACTATTTTCTACACCAGGAATAACACATTGCATTAAAACAACTGAAAACACAGTCCCTGCAAATATACGCGTATATCGCCTAGAAGAAATCCACAAGCAAGAAATAAAAAAACAGGTCTATCAAATTCTACAAGACGAAGTTATTAGACCAAGCACTAATCCATGGAATGCGCCACTCGTCGTAGTTCCCAAAAAGGGAGAGCAAAAATGGAGAGTCGTAATAGAAAATTAAACCAGGCAACTATTCCGGACGCATACCCAATTCCCAATATCGACGACATTCTCGGGCAACTTGGAAATTCAAAGTATTTCACCACACTAGCCCTGCAAATGGTTTCCACCAAATCGAGATTACCGAAGAAGATAAAGAAAAAACGTCATTTAGTACTACCAACGGCCATTTCGAGTTCAACAGAATGCCATTCGGCTTACGAAATGCTCTTCATATATTCCAGAGACTTATGAACGTCGTACTCTCTGGATTACAGGGGATAAAGTGTTTGATTTATCTCGATGACATAGTGATCTACGGAAAAAATTTGCAAGACCATAACAAGAAGTTAATTGAAGTTCTCAAGGCCTTAGACAAATATAATCTAAAAATCAAATTATCTAAATGCAAATTCCTTCAAACAGAAGTTATGTATTTAGGACACGTTATTACAGCAGACGGTGTAAAACCAGATCCCGAAAAGATCGCCGCGATCAACAATATCGAAACCCCAAAAACCCAAAAGCAAATAAAGTCTTTCCTAGGCTTGTCCGGTTATTACCGAAAATTTATAAAAAATTACTCCCAAATAGCTAATCCACTTAATAAACTGTTACGCAAAGACGTCCCCTTTAAATGGGATGCTTTTTGCGACGAGTCTTTTAAGAAACTAAAGAAATCCATAGTCGAAGCACCTATTCTCATTTACCCAAACTTTACAAATACTTTTTACATTACTTCCGATGCAAGCAACGAAGCCATAGGCGCAACTGTCCCAAAGAAACTCAAACGGCAGTGATTTACCAATAGCTTTTGCCAGTAGAATTTTAAATAAGGCCGAAAAAAACTATTCTACTATCGAGAAGGAAGCGCTTGTGGTAATCTGGGCAGTCACACACTTTCGAACATACGTATTCTGGCATCACTTTGAAGTCATTACTGACCATAAGCCATTAGTGTGGATGTTCAACCTGAAGGAACATACTTCGAAAATAATGCGCAGGCGCATAAAACTTGAGGAGTACGACTTCACGGTTTCGCATAAAGCGGGGCATCTAAATACTAACGCAGATGCACTGTCACGGTTAAACATGGCTGAAGTCAAAGTAATAACCCGTAGTCATAACAGAGTTTCACCTAGTTAATAACACGAAGTAAGCCAAAACGTCATTGAAGTTTCAGACCCAGATAAAATGAAACAAATAATGTACGAATTCCACGACACACCACTGGGAGGTCATCAAGGAATAAAACGTACCCTGAAGCGTATTCGAAAATCATATAAATGGAAAAACATGTATGATGATGTTAAAAATTACATAATGTCCTGCGAAATGTTCCAAAAGAATAAAAAGTATATATGTAACAAGATCCCTACGGTTATTACTACAACAGCAAAAACCCCATTTGAAAGGGTTGCCCTTGATATAGTGGGACCACTCCCGATTACCGAAAGCTATAACAAAAATATATAGAAAAAGTTGTACACAATAACTTACGAGTAATTAAGCACTTTAACCAAAGTAACACAACGCACACAACAAACCAATTAAAACTTACACACATTCAGACAGAATCCAATAAACATTGCTCACAAAAACCTAGTCGTATATGCAAAAGTATAAATTTCTTACGTTTAAATTTTTTTTAGTTACATTATCCTTGCAAGCGGTCTAAATATAGCTATGACACATTCAGTACAACAGATATCGTTAAATAACACAGACATATCTGTGGAACCAATGGGAGTACTCGACAAATCTTTCTCAAAGTGGACATTCCTTTTCCATTTCCACAATTCCCTCACCCAACACTAATACTAAAACCTTAGAGAATAATATAAATACTCTTTCAGAACTCTGTGAAACTACTATTAAAAAATATCCGTTAGATCACTGCAGAATGACCCTACAAATATTAAGAAATTCTTTCAAAGAAATACTACAAAATAATAAGTTACTAGATGGCATATTACAACAAAAGAAAAGACTTAGTAAACGAAGCCTAACAAATGAAAGACTTTTTAACGGGATTGGTTATATCCAGAAATTCCTATACGGAACGATGGACTCCAGTGACGCGGCAAAAATCGAAAACGCATTACAATCCCTCTCAGAAAACCAAAATAGTCTTTATCATATAACCGAAGAAGAGCTCACAGTAATAACGAATGTCTTCGACGCACTCAATGACACGACATGTAAAATAAATAAAACAAATAAAGAAAAATACAAACAAACTAGTTAATCTGACGAAATTTGAAAAACTGTTACACGACTTTGACGAAATGACAAATTTAGCGACAATGTGCTCGTCCTAAATTCTAGAAAAACAATCCGAATTATTAGATGTTTTACAGGAAGCAAAATTAGGGAAACTTGACAGCAGATTTTTAAATTCAGAAATATTTATTTCGTCATTAAATCACATACAAGCTGAACTCCCGCATAACATACGATTCCCTTATAAAGTCTCTAAAATGAATCTACCCATAATCAATTTACTAGCAACTACTACGCCTGTTTATGTAAAGGATAACTTTATGATCCAAGTAAGCATACCAATGGTGAACGAAGAGTATAACCTGTTTAAAGCAACACCACTTCCCTTCAAATATAAAGAGAACATCTATCGATACGTCTCCACCTTATTGCAGTCAACGAAATTTTCAGACGATATATTTTTCTTAGCTCCAACGATTTGGCAAAATGTACAATGAGTGAACCAGAACACTTCGTATGCGAACAAAATTTCGTCATAAATAACCACAACACGAATAATTGTATTATACAATTAATTTCGGGAAACCCAAGCCCAAAAATTTGCAAATACAAGATTTTCAAACTTGAGCACGAGATTTGGTTTACTCTAAGAAACAAAAACTCAAACTAGTCCATGCCAAAACCCAAAATCGTACGAATTCTATGTGGCGACTCAACACAGAAAGTGAAGCTATCAGATAGCGGATTATTTAAAATGAATCCATATTGCAAAGCAGTAACTGACGAAGTTTACTTGCAGGCCTCAAATGACGTCTATAATAGGGTCCCAATCCTTTATTACTTCGAAGACATGACAGTTACTGAAACACTAGAAATCCCAACCAATTTAACCCAAATTTCAAACCCAAACGATACATGTAGAACAACTGGATTTAGACAAGTATAGTATTAATGTAAAAGATTTAATAAACAAAAACAAAATTTTATTGTCTGTAAGTCATAAACATGTGTATTTTTCCATAACTATTTTCTTTTGTACTTTTATAGATGTAGCTCTATATATTATAATAAACAAACATATAAAAATTAAATGTAAACTAAACAAAGAAAAGTCAACAGAAAATGTAATATTCAATGAGGAAACAGCCGAAGCATGTATTATAGATATAAAAGAATATATACATATATGTAATGTAACTATGAAAAAAAACTATATATATAAAGCAGTAAAAAAAATAAAATAAATACTGAATTCTTTACTCATCATCCTCATGCACACCTAAAGCCGAAAGATCGCACTCGTTACCTCGTACGCCTTTCGTATTTTAAGGGGGGAGGAGTGTTGTGCCCAAAACCTAGAGACCACACAATTCCCACGAACTGCCTGTAACACGCGTGCAACCAACTATTTGTAGTTGGTCATAGGAAAGGCAATCGAACTATGTCAACCAAAGCAGCAAAACAATACGATGTGGGATCATATTGCAAACATAAGCAATACCGACCCATTATAGAGCAACTATGTCAAGTGCTACATACGCTGCATATGTTGTGCTGCACAATAAAACTGCTTCAGGGTATGAAAATAGAACGCGTGGTTGACCTGGAACTAGTGACGATCTAGGCAAGTGGATAGGTAGCGTGGAAGATAATGAGTAGAGTTTGAGGCACTCGATTCACAACGCTTATACTAAGTAGTTGTTTCATTAGAACAAAATCTAGATTCTAACAATATATTCACTTATTTTTGGATATTTTCTTTTAGACTTTCTTTTTACTTTACTATTATCTATTTAACTCTTAAGTAGTTTTTCAATATATATTCTCTTTTTTATTTTTCCTCTATTTTATCAAATGGATTTCTTATTCTTATTTTAACTTTTGTTTTATTTTCTTTTTTTTTTGATTTCACTTCACACTAACACACTAATGTGATGATTGTTGGCAATTCACTGCACTTCATCATTGACAGGTTGATCGGGCGGGGCGGCTATACAGCTTCCGGTTTGTCCTGTTTCACAAGGCTACTATGGGGCCCTTTACGGTTATTATTTTTTAATTCACCGTATTTTTTCACTCGCGATCGCGGGGAACCACAGGATTTTTCCAATGTTTATCATATTTATTTTCGCCCTACTTTGAACGCTTTTTATTCCCGACTTACGTTTACTAAAAAAAAATTACGTACTTAATCCCGTGGTCCCTGCTCTGGCGCTAATTAAAACACCTTAAGTGGTGAAATTAAAAAAAAATATATATTTTTACTGAAGTTCGACCTCTTTATTTTCAAACCAAATTAAGACTAATTTACATTTATGATATTTTTAAATAAGTAACCTATCCCCATAAACAGTTTCCCCATAAAATGTTGTATGCCACCCATGGAGCGAAATAATAAATGAGCCCAAAAATCTTTCTTTCTCTCTCTGTCCCAGTTTCCTAAAAACTTAACAAGTGCTCAGGCATTTTAAATGTATTAATACCCACTTGAGTGTTAAGTTCTTTAAAAAAAAAGGTCAACATTTTTTTGTACTTTGCGAAGCTGGTGTGAAGTGTTAATTGTTACGAATAAAAGCCGGCCATACAAAACTTTAATCATCACAGACGAATCGGCTAAACAGGAACGGAGCGGCATCAAGATTGACGATATAGACACGGGAGAAGTCACAAATGAGGACAAGGAGAAAGTAGACGAATTAGTACACACTCACGAAGATTGTTTCGCGCTAACTGTCAGCGAACTAGGACAGTATATCTGTATTTAACATCCAACTTTTGTGCACCGATAGTCCTTACAAAGAAGAAAGCCCTTACAAGAGGATAGAATGTGCATCGGCTATCGGGCACTGAATAAGGTAACTGTCACACTGAAGGTTCCAATGCCTACCGCAGAGGAGAATTCTGACAAGATTAGCTGGAAAGAAGTAATCTACGACGTTGGACCTCAAGTCTGGTTTTCATCAGATACGGATAGCAGAAGAAAGTCGTAAGTATACCGCCTTTGCTACGGAAAATGGGCTGTATGAGTTCGTTAGCATGCCTTTTGGCCTGGTTGCCTCAACATACTTCCAAATGTGCATGAATCAAATAAAAACACGCATGGACTGTGGGGATATCGCAGTTTACTTGGACAACATTATTATTGGAATTGAATCAGTAGCGGAAGGACTACAAAAGCTCGAAAAATTCATGATAGTTCTCAAAGAGCCAGGGTTGACTCTCAATATCAAAAAGTGTGCATACCTGAGAACTAGTATTGAGTTCCTCGGTCACTAACTGGATGGAAGCGGAATAAGACCAAGCGAGCGGAAGATAGTGGCTGTTAAAGACTTTTGCAAACCGGAAGATGTGCATCACGTGAGGCAGCTTTACCGGGTATTTTCAGAAATTTTTACCGAATTACTCGCAGATAGCAATACCCCCACCAACTTACTAAAAGAGGACAATCCTTTCGTGGCAGGTGGCATTCGAAAAGCTAAGTCAGCGTTAACTAATTCCCCTCTTTTGGCATTATACGATGCAGAATGTAAGTCTATTGATCCAACGAGGGGAGCGTGACGGTACACTGAGACCGGTGGCATATTTTAGCAGAAAGGTAACGGAGGTGAAAGCGAAATACCACAGCTATGAGCCGGAGGTCCTAACTGTAGTAGAAATCTGGACAGGTTTTGAATATATCTACTGGGGAAGGCATTTAAGGTTATAACGGATTGTCAAGCAATTGTAGCAACTCAGAAGAAAGCAAAGATGATACCACGTATAGTAAGATGGTTGCTCAAACTTCAAGAATTTGAATTCACGACAGTTCACCAACCAGGGAGGAAAGCAGGGTATGTGGATGCCATGAGTCGCCAACCAGTGGCAGAAGAACGGGAGATGGAGGAAGCATCCGCCAACGTACAAACATATGCATTGCTGACGATGATTGTCTAGCCACCATGAAATGACAAGATGAGAAAATACACGACATCATTAACCAACTTGAAGCGACAACTTTTAGCAGTGATAGAAAGGAGCTACATAAGGAATACCAGCTAGAAGGAAGGAGACTCTTTAGATGCGATGGTAATCGAAGAAAGTGGGTGGTGTCGAAAGGAGTGCGGTGGCGCGTTCTACGAATGTGTCACGATGGGGCTGCGGACATGGGCATCGACAAAACTCTTGAAAGGCTGAGAAGGACGTATTGTTTTCCAAAAATGCGGAGCTTTGTCAAGAGTTATGTTAAGGGATGTGTGGATTGTACATATTCAAAGAGAAAGGGTGGAGCGACGAAGGGTATGCTGCATTGTATGAAGAGATTGCCAATGACTTTTCATACGGTACATTTGGATCATCTTGGACCTTTCATAGCTGGAAGAGGAGGAACTAAACACTTGGTAGCATTGGTGGACAACTTTACCAATTACATGATTTTGAAAGCGGTAGGGACGACCAATACTAAGGGGGTGGTAACTGTCCTTAACCAAGTCAGTGAATACTTTGGGATGCCAAAGCGTTTAGTCACCGACAGAGGTACAGCATTCACGGCGAACGAATCCACATAATACTATCAAACTTTCAGCATACAGCATATTATGACGGCCGTTAAAACACCACGGGCTAACGGACAAGGTGAGAGCGGTCCATATATCGAGGCGAAAGTGTTGCGAAATGACAGATATGTCCTAAGGGATATTTCAGGACAGAAGTGAACCTAAAGGAAATTCGAGTCGATAGAAAGTTCGGACAAGATGAAGGGGTGGTACGATCCTTTTGGTGACGATAGCCAATCCGAAGGCGAAACAGATGAAGCTAAACCTTAGAACTCCGGTGTAGAGGTTTCCGATCCAGTGGCTATAAAAAGACTCGAGGGCGAGTCTTAAGTCAGAATGGACGAGCTGTAACAGCTCTTACCACAACATCCGAAATAACAGCAGTAGTCGACCGTAGAGTCTGTCGTTTGATTATCACGTGATGCGCTGGTATAAAAGTCATTGGTATATGGGAAACGAGGCAGTCAGCATATAGTCCACCAACAGATAACGACAATAAAAAAAAATAAAAAAAATTAAATCTGACCATTGTTTTTAATTCAATTTCTTCCTAAGTTTTTTTTTCTTTGATTGGATTATCACATATAGTTATAATATCGAGGCAGTATCAAATCGAATCGTAATGCTCAATAATTGCTTTATCATTATATGTTATTTTTCAGACAACCTTCTTATATCTAGTTCAATAAGTGACTAGAAAAATTGAATATTAAAACAAAAAAAATGCTATACTATATTGTACATACTACTATATTCCCGCAACGGAGCTTCGATTAATAGCGAAATTGTCCACTCTAACTAAGTTTGCTCAATTATATTATACAATACTTCATTCGGATAGAATTTAATATAATCGGATTCTAGTGTACAAGCGAAGTCCAGCCGTAAGGCAAGACATCTCAAACATCCAAATATTTTGAAAAAATTTCTCTTTCTTATACATGACATTCCAATACAAAGGTACGCTCGATAATAACCATTCTGAAAATCAATTTCACCTTTGCCTAGAATTGGCTGCTATAAGACAGTCACTTAATATGAACAAAATCGCATTTGGCTCAGTCCAGAGCAACATCTTTATGGTTTTTAGAATACAGAAATTGATCAAACAAAATTCACGGCAAAGTGTTGCAAAAAAGAGTGGCTTCCAACTTCTGAAATTTGATGTTTTAATTTTGCAATATAGCTTAATCGTATCGAAGATAAGTTACAAGAGTACTTGTATGTCTTTGAATCTTGTGTGCGTCTGCGCACGTAATAACATAGTGAAGTGATCCCAAAATAACCGTAACCGTAGTTTACTGCAAACATTTTATTTTGTGGATATTAGGCTTTAAATCGTCTAAAACAATTTGAGTTGTACATTCTGAAAAGTAATTTTTAATAAGTTAAAGCAGAGATGCATCGATTCCAAATGCATGCATTTTAGACAAAAGAGCTATTGGTCAAATCTGCCTATGTCTTAGAAATATCAAGTGCAACTGCCTTGCTTTCGCCAGCTTTGTGTAGACTTTGGGTCCACTTTTCGGTGAGATATGCCATCCATCATAAGACTGGGAAATAGCGATTCTAAAGTCTTATAAGAGAAAGATATTTAAATGGTTTTGTTCGCGAATCGGAATTAAAATCTACTCGTATCTAGAATTGAGATTACAAATGTAAGTTTTTGATTGCATGTATGTACATTTGGGTACCTAGAGCATAATCTCTGTATAAATATAGCTATATACCTTAACACAAGTAGTGTACACATACGGCACTTAAATCTCAAATTCATACTGAAAACTAAAACAGAACAAAGTACAACAAATCACAAACAAGTAAAAACACTCGGTTCGTGACAAAGCCTAGTTGCATCCGTTAAAATTTTACGGATATAAACGTTTTATTCTAATCCCTGTCAGTGTGCATCGCTAAACTTTTATGTATACATATATATATGTAAACACCGTATGGCGCGTACATATTTTTGATGGAAGACAACTTCGTACTATCCCGATTGTCTGACAAAGAAAATGAATTTGAGAGTTTCTTTGTATTCTACAGAACTGAACACCAGTTGACAATTTGTGTTTATGAGTTTGTGTTATTAAATTTCCTAAAGTAAATTGTTAGCTTTTGTTGAAATAGCAAAAGGATAAGTTTCCATTGTTCAATAAATTAATTTAAATATAAATGGAATTTGCTACATTTTGAAAAATTGCTGACAAAAAATAGTTTGCAAGAGATTTCTTGAATAATTTTCATAAATTTTGATGTTTTCGGGACTCTTATTTTGACTGATTTTCAAATATTGGTCCTAGTACAGTATTTTTAAGTTAAAGTCGCACAGGTACTTTACAAATGTTAGCATTTTGTTTCGCTTGCGTATGAATTTCGACGATTAGCTACAAAAAGTCCATTACTTTTAGAATTTCCGTCGTGGTATTTTGAAAAGCTACACTGCATCACACAGGTTTAGGGCTGATTTGTTCACAGTTGGTTAAATCTCTGGTTAATTAACCAGATTATAATCCATGATTATAAATCCGTGGTAACCAAAGGGTGTTTGTTCACTATTTTTTGACTCTGGTTAATTAACCATAGGTTAGGTTAGGTTAGGTAAGAGTGGCTGTTGGAAATACCAACCCACTTAGGCCTATTGGCCCATTGTGATGCCACGTGGATCTATGATCCTCTTACTACTGGAACCAGTTTGAGCTTATAATAAAGCGTAGGACACTGTTAACGTCTAATTTTTCTAGATCGTTTAGGTCGTTGTAGAAAGCTCATAGATGAAGCTTTCTTCTCTGGGAGAGAGCTGGGCATGTGCAGAGTATGTGGAGGATTGTCTCCTTCTCTTCCTCGTCCATGCAGCTTCTACAGAAGTCATTAGTAAAAGCGCCAAGCCTTCTTGCGTGCTTGCCTATGAGGCAGTGTCCAGTAATGACACCTATTATGGCGCTGAGATGTTTCCTATCTAAAAGGATCAGACACTTAGAGCGAATCAGATCCAGCCTTGGCCAGATCTGTTTGGTCGCTAGACATGTTTGTCCAGCAGTCCACCTAAGGTCCGTTCTTTTATTGGCATCTAGCTTTAGTGTTAGTTTGCACGTAGCAATTGGTATACCTATACTACCTTTGTCCGGTAGGATAGGTAGAGTGGTTCCAATTTTGGCGAGTTCATCGGCTCTGCAGTTCCCTGGAATGTCTCTGTGGCCCGGCACCCAACAAAGGTGAATGTTGAACTGCTCTGCCATCTCCATGAGAGATGATCAGCATTCAAGGTCGGATTTACAATACAATGAGACCAAGTCCAGGGACTTTATGGCGGCCTGACTATCCGAAAATATGCGAATATCCCTTGCACATATCACGTTTTTCTTCAGCCGGGACAGAGTTTCTTTAATCGCCAAAATTTCCGCCTGGAACACGCTACAGTGATTTGGAAGGCGGAAAGAGAGGCTTAAATTTAACTTATCTGAGAAAACACCGCCACCAACTCCGTTGTCGGTTTGAGATCCATCTGTGTATTGATGGATTGACTTGTCCTCCATGAAAGCATCCTCCTCACAGAATGATCTAGAGGGGAAGCTTACATGGAAGTTTTTGTCTAACAAAAGTTCAGGTATGGTGTAATCGATGTTCTCTGTGAGGATTCCAAATGTATTAAGAATATTGGCATGGCCAAATGAATTATTTGTCCACTGTTTAGTCGCTTTAAAGCGAATAGCTGCAGTCGCAGCTACTTGAATGCCAAAAATGTCGAGGGGTGTCAAGTGAAGCAGAATGTCTAATGTTCTTTGGACTCTGCTTAGTTTAATGCGGTTGACTGCATTTTCCAAGGCCGTTCACCAGACAACCACCCCGTAAGTAAGTATCGGTCTTATGACCGAGATGTATAGCCAGTGGGTTATGCGAGGTTGAAGCATTTGTTCCCAATGGCTTTTTGCAAGAGAATAAAGCTATTGTATAAAGCTATTGTAGCTTTATTGACTCTTTCTTGAATGTTAGGTTTCCAGTGTAGTTTCCTGTCAAAAATGAGACCCAGATATTTTGCTGTATCGGAGAAAACTAAACTGGTACCGTTTATTGAAGGAGGGTCAATGATTGGAATTTTATATTTCCTAGAAAAGAGGACAAGATCAGTTTTATGGGGGTTTATTCCCAATCCACAGCGATCTGCCCAGCGGGTTAATCTGTTGAGATTTACTTGGAGGAGTTCTTTAATGGTATTGAGATGTTTTCCTGAGACGGCTATGGCAACGTCATCCGCATAGGCAATCACTCTGTTACTACCCGCTTCCAGGTATATCAGTAGTTCGTTAACTACTAAGTTCCAGAGAAGGGGAGAGAGGACACCGCCTTGCAGCGTACCTCTGCTGACATATCTTTTAACAGAAGTCTCACCCAGTTTGGAGTTGATTATCCTGCTTTTTAGCATTAGACCGATCAACTCCCCAAATGAGTCGTCTACCTGCAGAGTTGACAGCGCAATCGTGATTGCGGATGTGTTGACGTTGTTAAAGGCGCCCTCTATGTCTAGGAAAGCAACCATTGTGTA
The DNA here is from genome assembly GCA_949129095.1 of Volucella bombylans. NCBI lineage: Eukaryota > Metazoa > Arthropoda > Insecta > Diptera > Syrphidae > Volucella > Volucella bombylans. The sequence continues at coordinate 302,598,562 of OX422140.1, forward strand.
CTCCTTATATTGTAGGGATCGTTCGATGTGGCTAGTCAGAGAGTGCAAAGCCGTTTCCACCGACTTTCCTTTACAGTAGGCATGTTGAGCCGTAGACAGAAGTCTTGGATCAACTTTAGCTCGAATATGGATATCAATCGGTCGTTCTAAAGTTTTCAGAAGGAAAGATGATAGACTTATAGGTCTGATGTCCTTGGGACTACATGAGAACATTTTCTAGCTTTGGGAATGAATACTACATTGACTTCTCTCCATAACAGTGGAATGTGGATAAATTCTACACAGCTCCTCATAATATTTTCTAACACTGGTAGAATAATATCGGAGGACCTCTCTAGCTCGGCAGGTATTATACCGGTTGAGTGATTCATCACTTGAGGTTGTCCAAGAGCCATCGGTTTTTTTTCAAACAGCTAGGCATCATAAAATTTGTAGAGAGGATTTTTCTTAGCCGTGATGTGATGCCTCAGAGGTTTCTGTAATTTTGTCACAGAATGACCTCCAAGATTGTCGCTTTGCCTTCTTCAGTTCTTTTTTGTATAATTTGAGGGATTCTTTATATGAGTCCCAGTCGGTCACTTTTCTTGTGCTTTTTGCTGCGTTGAAAAGTTTTCTACAGGCGTTTCTGAGCAGTCCCAGTGCCGATGTCCACCAATGTGGCTTTTTCTTGCCTCTTGGTGGAATAAGAGAGCAGGAAGCGGCCATAGCCCTGACTTTCATGTGAAGCTCATTGGTGTCACGCGGGAGACTTGATAGTTCAGAGGATAATGTTTTTGACAGTATTCCTCTGTATTTTGGGCAATCAGTTTTCCGGTAATTCCGGAAAGCTGGTTGGCTGGGGGGAGCATCACACAGACTGAATTGGATGTATCTGTGGTTTGAAAAGGAGTGTTCAGATGATACCATCCAGTTTGTTAGCTTTTGGGTGATGCTGTCGGAGACAAGAGTAATATCTAACACTTCTTGTCGGTTTCTAGTTATAAAAGTGGGCTCATTGCCAATGTTGCAAATAAAGAGGTTAGTACTTAAAATATGGTCTAAAAGTGGCTCACCTCTATCATTGATGTCGGTACTGCTCCATACAGTGTGATGTGCGTTAGCGTCGCATCCGATTATGAGGCTAGTTTTTTGCCTTTCAGCTTCCAGTACCACCCTTTCTAGGTTATCACCAGGGAGAGGGCCCTCTTGGTCGTGGCGAATATAAGCCGATGCCAGTCAGTAGGAGCCTTTGGCAGTCTCTAGTCTGGAAACGGTTAAGTCGGGGTCACTGAGGTTGGGAAGTAGAAATACCTTAAGGCTACGTTTCACTAATATATAAGTTCTAATCTTACCTTTGTCTCTTGTATAGAGCGGAGCGTATGTGGGTGTCCTAAGTCCACGAAACACGCCTTCTACAATCCATGGTTCCTGTATTAGGATTATGTCTTCTGCGTTTTTAGGAAGACGCAGAATGAGTGTGGCCGAAGCCTTTTTTGAGTGGTGGAGATTAATCTGGAGAAACCGTATCATTGCTACAGTTTTAAAGAGTTGCCTCCACCACGGTGTATTGAGGTCCTCCGATTCTGAAGTTGTGCCCAAGAGCTCATCTTCTATCTCTGATCGTGTAGAACCTCTAATTGCTTCGTCATGGGTTTCCATTTCCGACAGGGTGTCAGAAAAGGAGACCGACGGCTTGATAGTCACCTCAGATAGATTGGAGTCGTCGCTATCGAATTCTGGAAAGGATATCGACGCTCGAAGATCCGAGGTTGTGATATCAGGTATTAAAGGAGGAGGAGGTTGCTTATCAGCATCCAGCTCATCCTTTTTGTACACCCTTAAATTTATGGACTCGAATCCGAACCGAATCATGTCTTTCGTCTGCGCTAGAGGATTAAGGGATTCCTTATTGATCACAATTAACACGCATCTATAAGAACCCCTTAGTTCCTCCAGTTTCGCGACTTTCCAGTCATGAGTCGGAAGAGTCGGGTTACCGAGCCGGATGATTTCCAGAATACTTTCTGGCGAGGAGGGTTCGGCTGGAATCCAGGTAGGAGTTCGAGGTCTGCTAGGAATGTCTTCCTTAGACACGAGCTCGAGTTTTGCAACTGGCCAAATCTCTCCTAAACCACCGATGGCCTTGGTGAAGAGATCGAGAGATCTCTGGGTGGAACATGCGATGAGCTTGACTTGCCAGCCAGCGTCGCTTGTGATAGGAGGTGGTCCGGGGTTTTCCCGCATGATAGCCAAGAAGTTGCTCGAAAGCTTCAGTTTGACCGTCTTCTGCCACCGTTCCGGTGTAATGGAACCGTCGGTATCGTTCCTGTCGATCACCGCGATCACCAAGGCGTCTTTTAGGACTTCATTGTAAGACCTCAGAGATGTGCTGTTGTATGGCCCAGAGGTTGTAGAACTATGTGTTTTGGGACTCTTGGAAACCGGTACGGTTTCCTCCAACGATCTCTGGTGCATAGGGGAGTCTTTTGACGTTTTGGGAGCAGTGGAAGCAGTGGACAATCCGTCTTTTACGATGTTTTTAGCCCACTCAATCTTGCTCTTTATTTCTGCACTTCTCCCAACCTCCGGAATGGATCCGAAGGTTTTGATGATGCGTGAAGCATTTCGGCGTCGTATGTAGAGCGCCTTAGATGGAGCATGCCGATGCGGCTGAGCTCCAGATTCCTCGTTGGAGGGAGGAGTTTTGGTAGCAGCAACAAGTCCGTGGCCTGCCACAAACTTGCTGCTGCTGGGGGCGGGGGAAGTGATAGGACCATGGCTTGCCACAGTCTTAACACTCCCCGAAGGAGTTTTGGAAGCAGAGATAAGTCCGTGGCCTGCCACAAACTTGCTGCTGCTAGGGGCGGAGGAAGTGATAGGACCATGGCTTGCAACAGTCTTAACACTTCCTGAATTCTTATTTTTAGGCTCGTTGCATTTGCCTTTAGAAGATGGCGCACCATGGCCTGCCAAAGTTTTGCCTCCTCTCGGCAATGCAGGAGCCTTGCCGGTAGTCGGTGTAGTCACCGTTCTACAGCCCGATATTGAACCGGCCTCGGTTTTTGTTTTTTTGGTATTATCCATAAATGGTCCCACGAGTAGCGGAGAAAGGGGAGTCCATCTGTACTGAGATCCGCTGTATACAGATGAGGCTAGCTAATCCGGAGGTCGCCAGGTATCTGGATACTCCGTTCGCGACTGAACTATTTCTGGAGATACTGGGCCCTCAGCCAGGTTGATCTTCAACACGGGTCGTATGACACCTTGATCAGCCCAGGGGAAGAAGGAAGTGCTTTGTGAGTTGGGGAGGGGGGGGGGGAGCATCCTTTGGTTTCAGGACTCGTCTGGAGAAATTCTTCTCGAGATTCATTGACCCTACTCAGCCTCTACAACTCGACAAGTTCGATGCTCGCGGTAGAAGTACTTAGCCATAGGTTAGCGACAACTCGTTGCAGTTTTCCAGTTTAACTGTCAAGTTGTTTGTCAAACTTAAACCGTGATTAACTTTTTATTTCTCTTCTTTGTTCGATTCATGGAAGCGTTGAAATTTATGTCATTACCTATTATTTAGTATTGTTTGTTACAGAGTGTTCTTTACCCGAATTATGGATTTTATTTTTTATTATTCATACTCACAATACATACACAGATTTTTTTTCGTGTAGCTAAATATTGTATTACGTCAAAAGTAAAATGCGATAAACAAACAAAATTCCAGAAAATCATTGGTTAAATGATGTTAACCAAAGAAAATCAGCTACTTAGCTATTTCTCTGGTTAACTAAACAATCCATGGATTTTCTGGCTAAAATTTTGGTGAACAAACGCAACCGATGGTTATCAGCGGGAGTCACCACTGGTTAAAGTTAATCGAGAATGAACAAGCTGGGCCTTAATGGGTTGCTCGGGGTCCTTGGCGTTTAACACTCTACAGAAATTGTTTTTTCATGTCCTCAGTATCGACTATTCCTCTACAACTACGAGTATACTTATATGTTTGCTTATTCGCGTGAAGGCCAATACGACGTTTGTGATGGTTGCGTAGGATATGTTGAGTAGTTGAGGATACGCTATTGGCAAAGTCTCTGGGGAATTGTTGCGATTTTAGCCGTTCAACGTTGAATCTCCTCTTAGTATTTCCTCATTGTTGAAGATATCCGTAGACAAACTTTGGCTCCAATTATATAGTGCCCCGAGTCCACGTTTCCCACTTAGAATGTTCGGATGTATATACTGTAACTTGAGGAGTGTCTGATGTCGATCGTAACAGGATCAGGTTTTTTTTTTTGATAAATTTTATCGAGAAGCTAGTAGAAACATTCATTGGCAGCGTCGTCTTTTCCACTCCGGGCGGTTGAGCGTATGTTAGGCTGATGTTGGCACATAAAACCTTGATGCGCATTATTATAAGGCGTTTGCTTACGAATTCTTGCTTAAATCTGTCGCTTACAACAAAACCGGGCGCAAATGTTTTGGCCAAAGTTACAATCGGATCGCGCCAATTGAGGTCGCCAGTGAAGATGCTACGAAATCCTAAAAGATTGGTTTCTAAGTACTCGAACCTGCAGTAGATATTTCGCATTTTCGTTCAGAGCTAACATTCTCTGTTGTCTCCTTGTGAGAATAAATGTAGATGACATGACTTCAGGATATCTCTTAAAGATCATTTAATCTCTGTAGAGTTACTGGCATCGTAATGGGGTCCTAAGATACATCTATGGTTGGTGTCGATACCGCAGGGGACTTCTATGTGAGTGTACGGTCTATGCTTGCATCCAACAGAATGTACTCGCAGATGATATGCACGAATTTTCATCATAAAGAGTTCAGTCATCCTTCTACGAACGACTGAACAATTTAAATTACAGCAACTTTTAAGGAATACAATACAATGGACTAAATCTTCGTTCTTTGTCTTTGTGGTCTATTCATATTGCAAAAAAGTGTCCTTTAATAGATAGCAAAGAAGCAGAAATAGCTCCCACCAACTTTTGTAAAGCTTTTGATAAAATTTCGGATAAAATTTTCCTCCGACAACCAGTGGCGGCTGGTGAGTTATCGAACAGGTAGTGCACTTTACTTGCTATTAAGATTAGAAATTACAACAAAACAACAATTTACATAAAATATATTTTTATTTTTTATTATATTTTATACATTAAATCAATGCGACGACATCTTTCTGAAGCGAAATGTTCAATCACCTTTTTATTAAAATCGGGTATTGTTTGTATAAATTTTTTTTCAATACTAAGCACAGAAAGTGCATTTAGCCGAACCTGAGACATGGTGTTTTGCAGAAAAATTTTGATTCTTTTCACTGTCGAAAAACATCGCTCGCTCTCTACTGGAGTCATTGGTATAGTGCACAGAATTCGCAGTAGTTTCATTGACTCTGAAAATGATTCAGTGAGGGCATTGCTATAAAACAATTGTAAAATTGCAACTGCACTATTTGCATTGATGATGAATTTATATGTGTCCAAACCAGCGAAATCTTTATCGGGAAAAGTAGAACGGTATGTGGTAAAGTTCTCGCAGTATAATAATTTGGCTGCTATCAAATGATTGCAAAAATTGAATCTGTCTTTCACTTGAGTAATAATTATATCGCACACTTCTTTTTCTATGACAGGGCTAGACGATTTAAACCTTTTTTTGTGCAGGTTGATCAGGTTGATCTATGGTATTACATACGAGTACATTCTGTATACTGGTTTCAAAATCATTAATACAGTTTTTTATATGAACCAAATCAATATTCCTTTTTTTCATATGTTTGAATAAAATTTCACTATGTGGCAGAATACGAGTAGATTGAAAAGAATCAATCCAATATAAAAAAGTACTGTCGTTCAAATATCTGTGAAGCATATCAGCCTGATTTATAGAATTGGTATCATTTTCGGTTTCTATAATGGTGGCCATGCATTCTTTTAAAGGCTCCTTGTATCTATGTACTGAATCAACCGTCCGAAAATTAAAGTTCCATCTCGTTTTCGGAGCAGCTGGAATCTTCTTTGATACAATAGTTTTCAAAATCTCTGTACGCTTCGGTGATCATGAAAAAAACTTTGGAAAAGCTTGAAGGCTAGCAAAAAATCTCTGTACGGTTTTGTTTTGACTTACACTTTTTTCTATTATTTAATTTAGTTGGTGGGCGTAACAATGAACGAATGAAGCATTTGGATAGACGGATTTTACTTTAGCCTGTACTCCGCCAACATTCTGGCTCATTACAGAGGCGCCATTGTAACATTGTGCTATTAATTGTTGCGAAGTTATTTGAAGTGCCCGTAATTCTGTTATAGCAACAGAGCTAAGTCATTCAGCAGTATGGGAAAGAGGCATAAGATATTTCCAAAATCGTTCATGAACCTGTCCGTTTTCTTCGTATCTTAAAATCATTACCATCAGCATAGTAGTCGATACATCGGTAGTTTCATCGTATTCACATTTTTTATAATATCCGATAATTCATTGTGGTATACACATAAAATTGAGTCCAAAATATCGTTCTGAATAGTTTTTGAAGTACCTTTGAAGACTGTAGACGATGTGAGATGCTCCTTCATGACTGTATCCAACTCTGATACAAAGTTTATTAATCCACGAAACATCCCAGCATTATTTGACTCAATTGTTTCATCGTGACCTCGCAAAGCTAACTCAAATGCACCACAAAACTTGACACAATCGATAAGACCTGATAAAATATACCTGTTTTTATCAACTTGTTCGTTATACTTTTGGATATTGCTTCTATATACAGAATCTATCTGATTACGAATGTCGACCGTGCCCAACACAGACAAACTCATTACATTTTGTAGGTGAACTTGCGAAGAATCATGTTTTTTTTATTTTTTCAAATGCGTCAAATCCTTGATTCCAGTTTCTGTCCAAATCGATTCTCCGCCAAAAATAATGCAAGGAAAACAAAAGAATATATTAAGACGTTCACATCCACACAACCATTTCTTTCTATTATACATTTCACTTTTAAAACTTCGCGTAAATGCTTTATATTTTGATTTGCACTCTTGTTTTAAATTTAAAAAGGGCCTTGGCGGTCCGGCCAATTTTATATCAACTTTATTTTGAAAAGTTTTGATATTGTCTTTAATATAATCAATGTTCATTTTAACTCACACCACACACTGTACACACAATATAGAACCGAACCAAAACCAAGATAAAAAGGCAATGGCTTAATATTAACAAACAATATTCAACGCGTCACAGATACAGAGAAACTACATACATAGTGATATAGAGAAGTCATCCATTACGACCGCCGTCGCCACCCATGCCGACCAGCGAATTTTGTCTCTCAGTAATCTTTGATTCGCTCGTGCGGCGCACGAGAGCAGACTCATTACTCGGTACATTTCAATGGAATATCTTTTGTTTCACGTGTCAGGCATATTACCTTGTAACTCATACAAGTTATATTAGCAGTCCTCGTGCACTCGCCGAAGCGCACGAGAATTTTTCTTTACAGGGAAAATAAGTAGTTTAGCGAAACGCTTAAATTGTTTCGTCATAATTGGAAATTTTATTTGTTTTTGCATGCTTAGAAAATAAATATTAATATGGTAATTTAAAAATAAAGATGAAGTGTTATTTTTTAATTTTTAAATCTTTTGAATTGGTGGTTCAGCGCACGAGCGCACTTAATATACAGCCGCCACTGCCGACAACTAAAGGTGATTGGCCTTGAAACTGATTTTTATGTGAATCAATTCCTGTTTTTATAAAGCGTATGTAATTGCTATACCATAGTAATACACAGCGCCCATTCGGATGCGGTTGACTTAGGTCTTGAACGTCCGACACATGAGCGAGCGTCTTATGACAATCCGCATCAATGCTAAATTCGCCAACATAAGCCTAAAATGCCCCTACGGAACACCAAGACGACACTACGAAAGAATGTTTCTACAATATGTACATATGAGTACTGTCCGAAGTATGACGTTAAAACCATAATAGCCGATTTTAACACCAGGATAAGAAAGGAGGACATCTTTGGTAGGGCAACTGGTAAGCAAAGCATACACGATACCACGTCTGGCAACGGACTTAGATTGACTTGAACATCTGGAATATGTGAGTTGCAAATCTTCCGGGGTTATTGAAGCTATAATGCGTAGAATGTCGAATATAAGAGGACCAAGGTATAGCAATAGACTTCTTCCAGCTACAGTAGTTATGTTAGTTATACTTTATGGACCGCTAATCTGGGCTAAAGCTTTCAAAGTGAAATCTTGCAAAAGGAAAATCAAAGCGGTGAATAGGATTTGTGCAGTCAGAGTAATTAAACTTCGGACGAGGCGGCATGTGTTATCACATGAACGCTTAAAATTGGTATCAATATTGGAGAAGAACTGCAGAGAAGGTTCATAAAAAACAGAGAAGAGGGACAGTTTCCGCAAAGTGACACCAAAGCAACGGAAGGAAACACGAGTCTAAGACAGCTGTCAACAACGCTGGAGACTCACGACAAAAGGCCGATGGACTTTTCGCCTTATTCCGACTATCAAAACTTGGATAAAACGCAAACAGGACTTAGGGACATAGTACGAGTATATAGAAAATCCAATTGCTAACAAGACATGGCTATTTCTGGTCATATCTACACCTGAAATGATGAGTCCCCTCCTTGTCCATTTTGTAGTGATACTCCTGAAGACGTGGAGCATGTATTCTTATACTACCCAAGATTCCAATTACAAAGAACATAGTACGTCACACGTTAGAATGCAAAATAAGTGGTGCACGGTGAGCTTCTTCGCGTGAAATGAGCAAGAAAAACGCTCGAAACAATGAAGACAAGACAGATAAACATACAACCGCACGCAAATGCGTAGAAGAGGGCAGAGGTTAAAACTTACTTACAGGACTCCAAAACAAACATCCGTACGCATACCCACATACACTACACAAACGTACATAAATACATTCACACCCTCAGACGTATTCATTTACAAACACTCAAGTTTTCGCACACAACCTCTTATACTGACTCTTAAATGCCTCGACATATTCTCTATAGCTTATACTATCAAAAACAGAACACATATTTTACATAATACACAAATGCATACTAACTTACTCACACATGCACATATACGTACTGACACCACTTTCATAAATACCGCATACATGCACATACTCGCACTCACATACGTTCTAACATACTAATACCAATCAGACAGTCCATACTCACACCCACACTACCACCCACATTACCACCCAGACATAATCACACCCACAATAAGAGTGCAGTCATAAGCAGACACAGCGATAGTCTTCGGTCGAATAAGTTAATAATATGAAAACAAAACGAGTACTTGGACAAGCAATCTCTTGATTTCTATCTTAAAGCTACTTCCCTACCCCACGAAGTAATGCCTTATGGCGGTTCTGTGGAGTAAGAGAAAGACGGTGATTCTTTGCGGAGGTTAGCTTTAGTGGGTCAGAGTTTTACATTTGCACCTGCACGGTGTGTAGTCATTATTCTTCCCCCTCCGAATAACAAAAAAAAGAGCTCCTTTGCAAGATCAACAAAAAATTAGACCCCTTGAACTGCGCCAACTATAGAGGTATAAGTCTTATCAACATCGGCTACTAAATCTTATCTACCATCAGAACGTCTGAAACTCTTCACCAACAACCTGAGCGAGCTATATAGAGTCATGTTTATTTTTGGCATCCCTGCCAAACTCGTCCGTCTGCGCAGAATGACGATTAAGAACTCTCGCTGCTTCGTTAATGACTTAATCGACACTTTTGATGTAAAAAATGGTTTTAGACAAGGTGACGCGCTGTGATGGGACTTTTAAACATCATACTTGAAAGAATTGTGTGGAACTCACAAGTGAACTCTGGAGGCACAATCTTTCAGAAGTCTGTGCAACTATTAGCGTAAGCTGATGATATCAATATATTTGGGAACATTCAGCAGATTGTCACCGATGCGTTCGTTAGAATTGAAGCAGAAGCGGCCGAAATATATTTAGCGCCAAATGAGGGTAAACCAAATATATGCTGTCAACAGGAAGGTACATTTCGAGGAATTGGACAGAACGTCACAATCAAATTCTAACAACAACACCTCACGAGCATTGAAATGGAGAATCACTCTTGTCAATAGCTGTTTCTTTCGGCTAAAAAGGTAATTGCGACGTAAAGTTCTAACCCGAAAAATTAAGGAGACTCTATTGTATATAAGACCCTCATCATCCTAGTCGAACTTTGTTGCACTGAATCTCGGATGAAGATATCTTCAGTCGTTTCGAGAGAAAAATATTCGGTCCGTTTGCGTTGACGGGCTTTGGAGGAGAACATTCAACGACAAACTATACGAGCTGTACAGCGATATCGACTTAGTCAGAAAAAGTACGCATTAGCCACCTGAAATGACTACCACATATAGAGGAAATGGACACCAATGCTCCGGCCCACAGAGTTTTCGAATATAACCCGGAGGGACAACGCAGTAGAGGAAGACCGTACCTCAGTTGGTGCGCACAAGTAGAAGTAGAACCTCAAGCGACTTTGAGTGCCCAAATGGAGGTAGTTAGCTGAAGACCGGACTAACTGGAGAGGCTTGTTAGTTAAGGCTCAGATTCACCCCAAATTGTAGCGCCACCTAAGTAAGTAAGTAATCTAATAATTCTATGTTAGCCATTCGTGGTACTTGTGCCTGCATAGAAAAAATAATATCAAAGTTCTCTAATCTGGCATTTAGTCGCTCAAACACTTACGATTTGTTTGAAAAAGAAAACCATCCAAATTTTATCTACAAAGGATAATAAAAAATGTTATTAAACCTTCTATGTACAAATATACGACTATCTACTATCTTTCGAAGACAAACTGCATTTCAGTAAAAGACCTTTATCTATCAGCCGATGGTAATGTAAAAATGATGAAGCAATAGGATAGTCTGATACCTGGCAACGGACGACTACGACGACAAGGTTTGCTCAACTTTACTTATTCCCATACCTCAATTCAATTGAAGTTTTCTCCTTAACGTCAAATCAATCAGTAAATGGATAAAATATCGCAAAAGAGGGAAAGAAAGAAAAACAAAAATGAAACACCTTATAATGTTGTGAGCTGTATAAGGAAAGGTAGGATAACGGTGGCAGTTTTTTTTAACAATTGGATTTGGTCAGCAAGAACACTGATGGTTGCTAGAATGGCATTTGCTCTTTATTTAATGGCCAAACAATATCCGTGTAACTTTAGGGATGAACATCAACGTGTCTCCTTTCCAAAGGAACTAGGTTGATCGAATAACAGAGATATACTCTAAGGAGTAGAAATCTCCACGCCTTGTAAAGGCAACAAAAGCTAAAAGGGTTGAACAAAAGATTTTTGCTCCCTCTTTTTTTCTTCTTTTTTGTATTTTCAATCTGTTTCCGGTAGGTTATGTTAGTTACGTAAAATTTATATTTCTTAGGGGAAAAAAACAACAGTGCAGTAGACAATAACTGAAACTGTGGTCAAAGAGTAGTGTAAATAGACAAATCTTATCCTTTTAGTTTCACTTTGTATGATCTAGTGGTGGTGTAATTTGAGGTTGTTTCACTTTAGCCATGACGAATGAACGAGTTATCGATTCTCTATATGAAGATTTTTGCTAACAGTACAAGTACCACTATATTATAAAGATGACGAAGCGTTTTTAATTTTTTTTTATCATGGTTGTTTATATTTGATCTTCGGAATGTGTTCATTTGCATGTTTCGTGTGAGATAGATATTTTTCAATTGGTTATATTGAAATTTTATTTCGTTTTGAAAGCAAAATGATGCAGAATGAAAAAATTACAGTTTAAATGCTAATTCACTGAATTTTTAGAATGGCAGAGACAACAGTCATAAATAAATAGATATACGGAAAAGTTAAAGCAAGGTGTTCGATAAAACTCTAAGTAACCGCCAAATTTTTTAGGTAGTTGCGCACTAAAAAATAACGCAAAAATTTAATTTACATACATGTACATAGATTTTCATATAATAAAAGGGGAAAGTAGCTGTAAAAAGCTTTTGATAAATGGATTATTTTAAATAGTGCCGTAAAGGACACGTTTATTGAGTCTGAAACTCACAGAAATTTCAATAGCCAAAATTGATGCAAAAGTTTACATTGTTGAGACAATGAGTTCTGCGATGATAAACAAATAATAGTAGATGAAGAAAAAAGAAAATGGGGGTATGATACATTACAGAACAAATGTGTTTAAAATGGGATTTTCTAAGTACATCAAGTCAATATTCCTAAATCAAAAATCGCCCAATCCAAACTCTCTAAACAAAAGATCCTTAGCATTGTCTTTTTTCTATCGTTATTTCTACCACCAGTGCTCCATAGAAATCTCCAGTAGCATTACACCTCTTCAAAGTTTTAAACCGTAATATCCGTCTCGCTATGAATCCACTTTCACAAGTACTCTAAAATATCGTGATTCGTTCCTAGGACTTACGACGGGCTTATGGAATTCCCTGCCGAGCTCTCTATTTTCTAGTCGTTATACCTTGCAAATATTTAAGACCAATGTACGTCGGTACCTCTTTTTTCTTCCTCCCTATGTGCCAATATTTTAAGGGGTTATTAAACCCCTGAGCGCGCGCTAATTATATAAAAAAGAAGTAAAAATCCCTACGGACTAGTTTTATATATTTCAAAATATGTAACTTTTTAAGTACAGTACATATATATATTTAAAATACAAGTCATTTACTTCCATTAAAATTAACAAGTACATATTATATATTGTCAGTTAAATTTCAAAAGTTTTCAGTGAACTACGTATTACACTGCGTCTCCACGAGTATCAATTGTTATTATTTTAGACATCCGAGTCAGGTTTTTAGTTTCACTTCTCAACATATCGCCAACAAAGAAACAAGTGAAAGCTACTCTTGCTTTCAGAGGATTGAACGATGTTGGGAAAAGAAATTTTGATTGGAAATATAAGATAAGTACACTGATTATGAGTGAATCCATTTCTACAGAAATACACGATTTGGAGGCCCATTCTCTTGAAGATGTTGTATGGGTTTATGTATCCGGCTACAGGAAATAAAAAAAAAATTATCCCTTGTTTTTCTCCTGATTTATCGCCTAATGACTTCTTTTTGTTCCCTTTCATAAAAAATAAAACGCATGGTCAACGCAGGACAGAAGAGGCTCTATAGGCGTTTAAAAAGCATTTTTCTGAGGTGTCGGGTTCAGAGTGGAATAAATGTTTCCAAACCTGGAATGGAAAAGTGTATAAATCATGAAGGAGAATACTTTGAAAAACAATAAACCATTTAATAAATTTATGTTTTGTCTTACTTCTTCTTAAGACTTATCGGACAACCTTCAATAAATGGCTTTGAATTTCTTCTTGCACCGGTAGGAAAAAATAGCATTCCATGTCGTGCGATATATGATTTTGAAATATTTACCATCTTTACCATCAGCCATGTAGACGTCCGAGAACATGCCTTGATTTCATAATAGTAGATTTTTACCATTTGGCAGAAGTCTTTCGAGATGGTTGTAGGATCAGACGATGACATATTGGAGCATTTGAGACAAGACGGATAACCTCCGGTTTTTTTTTTCGTATTAGTAAAGCAAAATAATTTTTTGGGATCTGAAATCTATTATACCGAATATCACAAAGTTGAGAGTTGTGATCGTTTGTTTGTATGTAATTTCGGCTTACATGCCATAACTTACTTCTCTTATTGCGAAGTTCTTTGTTACGTCGCAGAGGAGATGATGAAAGATTTATCTTTCGTTGGTAAGGTGGTAAAGGACCGCTTGCGTAATACAGTGAAAGATCTTTTTGTAGAAGATTTCCACGACGGAATCAGCAGAAGTGTTTTTATCGAGTATACAACTACATAATGTCAACATTATTGAGTTTAGTGTAATTTGTCTTACGGAATTTGAAGTGGAATTGAGGTCGTCAACCGGCGAAGACGTGGAAGGATTGAGGATATCGGAACGGATGAAATTCGGATAAGAAACGGAATTGAAAATGTTGCCACCTTAAAACGTTAAAGTCTCGTGGAGAAGTCATGGATTGTTTATTGAACTCGTGATAGGGATTGGGGTCAGCAGTATACTTATGAATAGGCTCATTGTTAGGTTTAATACTAGAATTAGAATTAAGATTAACACTTGGTTTGTTGTGCTCTTTAGTTCTTTTCTGGCTTTAAATTTCTTTTTTCAACATCAATTTACCCAGTTAATGATTTCGGGGAGGGGCTGCAAAAAAAACCATTCGTATTTCGTTAGAATGTTGAATTTTTTTGGCAGTCGAAAATAGAGATTTACTCTTAAAAAAAACCCTCAAACCCAGTGATTTAAAGTAGGTAGTTTAGATTGTAAAGGTGACTTACTCTGGTTTTCAGGTTTATATATATATGTAAGTCGCTTGTTCCATTCCGAAGAAGACCACGAAGTACCAAGTCGAGAGAATGTCGGTTCAAGAGACAGTGTAACAACGTCTAATCATGTTGATGATAGAGAGCGAGGTGGAGAGGTGGCCTAAATGAATCTCTTGATGTATGAGTTCAAAATTCTTAAGCATTTGAGATGGAGAGATTTATTGTACATTGCGCTAGATTGGGGCTGTATTTTTACGGGGGTTCATCAATTTTGTTGAATGTCGATCTGATATCGTCAGCAATGACAACGAGAAATAAATGAGATTCTTCGACATCACTGCTCGCGAATTTCAAATTCAAATATTTTCATTACATTGTACAATAATTAGCAATAATAATTACATAAAAGATTACCCGCAAAGTTAAATGCTTATCTTAAGGTGGTCGTTAACAATAAATAAAGATGTATTTTTGAAATGATTATCTATAATAACAGAGTTTTGAGTGTTAGTTTTATGTTTCAATGATTTAAATTGAAGTTTTTTTTTAGATAGTTGAAATTCAATACAAATTATATGACTACTTTGCTCGGTAGAATTCAATAGAATATTTTTATTTATTTATTTTTATTTATTGTTGTTGTACCAGCACAACGCAGTCCTCGTCTTCCATATAGGTTAAACGTTTTTGGAACTTCTAGCAGTCTCTGCACTCGTCTTTGGGAGTTTTGGGTGTATCGTACTGACTGCAGAAATCATTCGTCATCCATATACTGAAGAAGAGTCGTCATTTGGAATAAAGCACTGACATATAGAAATTTGAAGCCGAATTAACTGGTCTAAACGATTTGAAAAGACGTTGTTGTAAGTTGAATTTCTTATCTATGGCAAAAATCCCATATTTGCTCGTAATTCTCGATTCTGCATGCGAACATTACACTTAATTTTGCACTTGAAAATTTAAATAATGATTCAGATATACTGTGGCAAAAAGAGTGCTCTTATGTTGAAGACGCAGGGCATTAACCTGCTTCCGACACACCAAATGGTCATCAATCGTAACTCCGAGAAACTTAAAAGTTTTAACTACCGCTATTGCGTTGTTGATAGTAGACGTTGGACAGAGGTCATTTCGGTGGAATATATTGAGCATTTCTTCTCGATTCGATGGGGTGTGAATGTTCATGGCCTTTGTTTTGCTCCAATTTATTATCAGTCCTTTATTATGGCAGCATTTTAGAATTGTGGGCAAAAGGCCCTTACAGAAACCGATAGGAAACATTGTAGTAGAGTCATAGTAGGTGCTGAGAATATCGGGGAAATTTTCCTGCAGATTTTATAACGGAGACGAACCCCAACATCCTGTCATCAGATAGAGTAGACCATTCAACTTAGACGATGATAGCCAGAACCTCCGACCACCCGACCAATACGAAGTAAGGATAGCAATATACAAGTTTACCGGCCGAGGTATTCAAAGAAAGAGCAAAGTAATTGATTATTAAGGCCCTATATTGAAAAACTAACGAGAGTATATAAGAACTTGATCATCCCAGTCCTACTTTACAACACTGAAGCATTGGTTCTATCAATATCAAAAGCGGATTAAGATATCTCGACATTTCAAAAGAAAAAACTTTCAAAAAATTATCGGTCACGTGTTAATTGATTTGCTTTGGAGAAGAAGGTTCAACGGCGAACTATAGGAGTTGTACAGCAACATCGACTCTGTCAGAAAACTGTGCATCTTTGATACCAATTGTGGGTGGCAGTGACTCAAGTGGTAGTGGACTGGCTTCCAAATCGGAAGGTTCGGTGATTGAATCCCAACCTCGCCCAAAATACATTCATTTTTTCAGTTAACGGAAATCAAGTAAGGTGAGTAGTTGACTAGAAGTCAATAACTAGCCAATTTCCACTAAGAATTTAGTTAGAGATTCAAGCACAAAAAAACCAGTGTAAATTATAAACTTCAAATCACTCTGAGTGAAGAAAAAATTCTCCGTCCTATTAGGACTCCCACCTCTGGAGAGCGAATTTTGAAACCAAACACACCTGAATAAACCACTACAAAAACAAAAAAAATTTTTTGTTCCTTTCTCCTCCTTCTACCTTTCCGCCCGCACAAGCCATTTGCTTTCGTTGTCCTCACAGCGATTTTGATATGCTGCACCCCATGGTATTCACATTACTGCTCGAATGCTTTTGCATTCGTCATCAATCGTCTCGGTACGCCAAAATACCCGGATATGTCCGTCAATACGTTGAGCACCCCTTTCGTATTCGCAGCCATCACTGATCGCAGGACGACGTACTTCGTAAAATTGTCGACAATCGCAAGAACGTACCTAGCACCTCCCTTTCCTAAAGTAAATGGACCCAGGTGGTCCAGATGTATGGTGTCAAAGGGCAAAGGCACCCTTTCCGCACTATACAGCTCCTCTTCTATCATCCCCCCTTTCCTTTTCGAGTACGCGCAGTCCAAGCATGCATTTATATACTGCCGAGTGAAGCTGCGCATTCTTAGGAACTAGTATGTTTGTCGCACTCGGTTCAAAGTTTTCTCGTCCGCTAGGTAGCCCAAATCGTCATGACACAACTTCAGGCCCCTCCACCGAATTGAATGTGGCACTGGGCTTAGAGCTGAGTCTTCTTTCCCTCTCTGAAATAGGATACCAGCGTCAGTGTGTACCTCATGTTCACACTCAGGATCGAACAACACCAGCACCGGTGGATTGCTAAGAATCTCCTTAAGCCACCGTACAGCCTCTGTCTGTTGAATTGACCACACGAACTCCCTGTCCGTCTTTATCAGCTCCCTGAGGGGTGCTGCCAACTGCGAGTAGTTCCTGATGAACTTTCTAAAGAAGCCAGTAAGGCCCGGGAATTGTCACACTTAGTGTATATTTCGGGGTTTTCGGAACTTCTTGATCGCAGTCGTCTTTCGCTGGCTCGGTTTCAGATCATCTTTGTCGACCTCATAACCAAGAAACTCGATATTAGTATTAAAGAATGCATTTACTTACGTTGAGTGTAAGTCAAACTCCTGTAGTCCAGCTAAGAACCTACGCAGCTTATCCAACCCTTCTTCCACCGTCTTACTGGCTATAATGGTATCGTCTAGGTGAACTGCTGCATCGCCCTTCGGCAATCGTGACTTTACAAAGTTCATGCACGCTTGGAAATGAGCCGGGGCGTTAACCAGCCCGAATTGTATCCTATTGAACTCAAAGGATCCCTCGTCCGTCGTGATAGCCGTGTACATTTTACTCTGCTCTTCCATTCGAATCTGGTAGTAGCCTGACGCTAAGTCCAAAATGGTGAAGCATGAATTCCTACTCAGCGACGTTAGAACCTCGTCGATTACTGGCATGGGAAACTTTCGCTTTACCGTGACTTTGTTGAGTGCGCGGAAGTCAATGCAGAACCTGTCTGAGCCGTCTTTCTTCTTTGTCAGGACAATAGGCGAACAGTAATCCGATGCAGATGGACGAATAACTCCAAGTTACAGGAAGTTTAGCGATCTACAGTGATCTCCGCATATATGCGACCCATAGTAATGCAGCCTCCCCCACCAAAGCCATAAGTTTTGTATGAAGTGAATTTCAAATTTCCGGCCTCTGGTTCCGATTTGCGCAGTGTTACGCAATCGCTCCCAAGGTCGATGAACGCTGTTACCGTATGTACATTGACCCTTGCTATCTTCAGATATTCATTGCTGTCTTCCTTGACAATCAGCTGGGCCTGGCCACCTATTCACCTCGGAGTTGCACTGCTCCCGTGGTAATGGACAATTTCACCGAAAGTGCCTGGTTTGCTGACACCGAAAACACTTTATCTAGGTTACTGGTTCCCCCCAACTTCTGCCTTGGCCTCTGTTCCTCGCTTTGCCCTGAGATTCAGACCACCGACCCACCGGACTCGGTCAGCCAGGTCACAGATTGTCCTAAGAGGTGTTGCTCGACACTCTTCCAAGCACTCTCCTACCGTCATGCCTAGTACGATGTATTTCAGAACGGCTGACTCTTCCAGCTGTCTCCTTAACTCAATTGTCTTCATCTCAAATATATATTCTTCTATGTCTTCCTGAGGTTTTTGCCGTCGCTCACGTAACATATTATGAATATCCAAAGCATTATCATTCGTTGGAAAGTTAACGGAAAGAACATCGAGGAATTCCTAAAGAGATTCGTGCAATGACTACTCACTCCATAACCTTGCTGCTCCCGCCAGCCTAGTCGTAGCAGCCATTAGCAAGGGTTTGTCATCCAGGTGGTAAATTCGGCGGAGGCCGATGACGAAATGCCTGACCTTTATGTTGAATCCCTGAATCATCTCCGTAATGTCTCGCACCATGAAGTGACTCCTTTAAACGTTCTCAATTTCTCTCATCCTTGAGTAGTTCCTCCTTTAGCCCACCTTAATCCAAGCCTCGCTTCCTCAGCACTTCCCGCAGCTCATCTCGGTTCAGCTCTGCATGCTCTTTCCGTTCTTACGACTCAACAAAAAAAAAGCTCTGTCGTCCCAAAATATGGAGGTCACACAGCCGAATCACTAATTTTCTTCCAAAAATACTAACCGAATTGCCAAAACCAAGTTCCACTCGTACCATCCTACGGCTCCCAAAACAAGAAAAGAACTAACGGTCAACGCGAGAGGCAAAGTCACTGGCAAACCCAATTATACAATCGCATAGTAGCAAGCACGCACAAAGAAACTCGAAATAAAAATCAACTGCTACTCAGTCAACAGCCGTACAACATCGATTTTTCTTCCACCAAGCACACGAAGAAAAAGAAATTCTTAACGTTAATCCAACAACTCACTTGTGGATGACCGTATCCACGACACGATTGCTGGTTTTCTTTCTCCTTTTTTTTCGTCGTCGTCTACCGTCCGTGCTACAAGCGATGATCTTCGCACAAAAAACAAAAAAAGACCCACCAGAAAACGAAGGAATAATCCCGTTTGCGCGCTGATGTGTAGATCAAAAGAAAAACCAAATAATACGCAACGTTTCTCTTTTTTTACTTTATTTTGCCTACTAGCGATGTGGTCCCTTCGATGGTCAACCTGCGAATGCCCCCATTGCTAGTGCTTACCATCTGATCTAACACCCCATTAAATGTTGGATGCCACACATGAATCGAAATAACCACTGCGCCCAAACATCTTTCTTTCTCTCTATATCGTATTTTCCAAAAAACTTAACACATGCTGGCATTATATGTGTATTCATACCCACTTGAGTGTTAAGTCCTTTAAAAAAAAAAACCTGTGTTGAGGGCACAGGTTCCACCGTTGGTATACTATAAGTCGAGGGCAACCTAAACCTCTTACCAATCTTTGGGTCACGGCACGCTGTACCTATTGAAACTCCACATCGAGTTGAAACCAACTGGAAAACGCTTCCTGCAATTTAAACAAGTTTAAACAATCCGTAAAATTGAAAAAGTGTTTAGGGACGAAACAATGGGCACCACACAATCGCTTCAAAAATAGCCGCTCATCAGTGGAGAGTGAAACACGTTCACGACAGGTAAGTCCTCAACATCCATCAATGAGGTTGTTATTAATCGAGATGATGCATAATCACCAAGGAGTACTACCAAGAGGTTCTGCGTCACTTTTGTGATGCAGTGAGATGCAAACGGACCGGTTGTGAGGTGGCAGTTTGCAACTTCATCACGATAATGCACCTGTTCATTCTTCACACATGATTCGGAGTTTCTTAGTCATATACAACACGCCTGTAGTTCGTCAACCTCCTTACTCTCCTAACCACGCTCCCTGTGACTTCCGGTTTTTGCACAAGCAGAAAGCCTTTGAAAGCAACTGGATTTCAGACCAGAGAAGATCATACAGATTACGACTGGCCACCCACGCACCATTCCAAAAGAGGTTTGGCAGCGTTAGTTCAAGCAAAGGGAGAACCGTTGGGAGAGTGTGTAGCAGCTCTATTGGAGTACCTTGAAGAGGATAAGTGTTGTATAATTATATCCCAATAAATGTTGATTTTATGAATAAAAGTCGGACACTTTTTGAGCCGCCCTCGTATTATTTTATACTATACGTTATAAACTTTCCAAAAAAAATATTTTTGCCGATTGTGTAGTTATTTTTGAACAATGAACAAAGTTTTCTAAAGTTACTATATTCAAAACTATGACAAAAACGCCGAACTGTAAGTCATCATGTTTTGCAAAGTAAATGTCTGATTACTCCCGTCCTTACATTGAAACCCTTCTTTTTTGTACGTATCATAAAATTGTTTGCCCGAAATGAAATCATTATTTTTGAAAGTGAGATACAAAAGATTTTGGGTTGCAGGAAAGTAATCTTGGGTTTTTAGTGTTGAATAAAACCCTCCTTCTTTATACGAAGAATAATCTTCAATTAATTACATGTTTTCTATTTTGTTCAATAGCGTTCTACCATCCTTCAGGAAACTTCTTGTTTACATGCTCATAGAACTTCTGGTTCTTATTAGCACAAACCGAGATCAAATGCGATCTCAGGTCATCATCATTGTTAAAAGTTGTACCACTCAAAGCGTTTTGCAAATTTCGAAACAAGTGAAATGAAATGGAGTAAGGTCGGCGCTGTATGGTGGATGTGACATCACTTCCCACCCGTGGTTCAATAATTGTTCACGAGTTACATAATATGTGTGCGGTCTAACGTTGGCATGATGGAATACCTTTACCTTATAATTTGGCAAACCTGGCCGTTTTTCTTTGATTGCTTCCTCCAGTTTCATTAGTTGTGAATTGATCCTTTGGTTTTTTAGAAGCAGCTCAAAATACACAATATGATTGTTGACATTACCTTCTTTTGATGCAGTTCAGCTTGCGATGTGGTTTGTGCTGGTTCATCACGCTTAGAACACGATCAATTTTATTTGCGTCTAAATATAGAAAGTTTTCTCATGTAACGTTAAGAACTAGTACACTTTGATATATAATAGAATCCAAAAGAGAACACCAGATGCAAAATTTTGATTCTGAAAAAGTGACAGTAAGCAGTTTTATGTTATTTTTTTCGCTCCGGAGTGCGAAAAGAAGGCGTACGGCCAATCCAAAACGATACAAGTATTGTTGTTAACTTTTATTTTGAATATGAATATCGCAGTCTGTATTTGAGAAGCAGGAGACTCATTCATTGGAGTAATAAGGAAAACTTTTTAGCGAATATTCTGGCAATATGGAACGATTTATGGAGCCCTGGATAGTACAGAAAGTTCTCGAAAGATGGCAGGGAGTATAAATAAGAACATCAAAGGGAGGTGAGATCAGTTTTGTAGTGAAATTTGGAAGGTGAATTACAAGAAGTGATTAAGTGGTTAAATTAAAAGATAAAGTAAAAGAAAAGTGGTTGAGAAAAGTGATTGAATTAGGATATATTATACTCGAATATTGTAGTTATACTGAATAAATAGATTTTGTTGAAATAAATAAGTTCTATTATTTAAACTTACACAAAAATTTCACATTGGTGTCAGAAGTGGGATATTACATTTTGCATGTAAAAAAAACAAAAGAAAACAGTGTTCCTATAATTGTGTACTGTCTTGGGTGGAAAACGATTGCAGTTGACCCTCGTTCAAATCAAATCCTAGTTGAGCAAGAAGGAGTAGGAAAGAGCGACTTGATGCCCCTATTTCAGGAGCTTTGAACCACGAGGGAAATGACCCAGATACATACTTCTTTGACGTTGACGACGAAGAATAAATGCGCCCTGGCACTCTTGTCGAAAATAGACAAACAAAATAATAGCCTCGAACAAAAAATAGACGAACCAAAAAAAATCTAGACGAACGGAAAAATAGCGCCGAACATAAAATGAACGAAAAAAAGAACAGCCTGAATAATAGAATAGAATAGAAAAAAAATAATCTGGAAGAGCAAAATAATAGTCTAACACAAAAGTTGAGCAAAAGAACTCGACACAGTGCGAAGACAGAAACTGCAAAAAGGTTCTTTAAACAGTCCAAGCAGCAAAGAGTTTAAGCCTCCCTCATTCGATGCCCAGACCTCATGGTCTACGCATAGTTATGTTCTTTCATTAGCAAATTAATAAAAAAAAACAATTTTTATTTACTTTTAATTTTATTTTTTTACAACACTTAACTCTACGGAAGGTATCGAGAGAGAGCCAACCGAACTAAACTTATCTGCATGTTTTATATGGCAAATTTGTTGACGCAGCATTTCCGATAAATACAGGTTTACCTGTGGGAAAGGAATGCGCTTTGATGAAGGTGTCATATTTGCCAGCGCGTGTAGCGCAAAAGTGAAACGTTTGGAAAAATGATCCGCGCATTGTTGGTCATGCATTCTACGCGTGATTGGTAGCTTGGCAATCAATGCAAAAAAGATAAAGGCGAATGTTAGAAAGAGGAAAACGGAAGTGAAGTCTCTGTCGTAACACGCCCCCCCTTAGGGTTCTGCTCCGGAGAATCTATATTCTTAACTTCGACTTTAATGTTAGTCTTACTAAGTTTATTTATTTTTCGAAATGCGATCATGATTACAATTAAAATAGTTATTATGATAGGTGTTACTCCAAAATTTATATGTCCATACGTGATATTTCTACTTTTAATTTCTTCTATCAGTTTCCGATTTTCTAGATGTTTCGTATTAATTTCCTCTGCAGAAAAGTTTACTTCGATTTGCCCTATAGTTACATTATTAAAGTTTGGTATGATGAAGTTATCATATATTAAAAAATTTTCATATTTTATATCATTGATATTTATTTTACAATTTTCGAATCTAATTAGATTATTTCCCATTAAGCTTGCACTATAATTATGACAATTATGCATTATTTGCGTGTATGGTATGTTTTTAGTGATTACAATATTGTTTGTCAGTTGTTTAATTTCAATATTCGTATTATTCTTAAAATTACATATGGGATTTTTAGTAATAATGTTAGAAATACAAGTATCTTTTATTAATGCTAAATCTTTAATTTCAATTGTCCTATTTACATTATAATAGTTACGTTTTCCATCGCTAATAAATTCTCTATAAAAAGTTGCTAATTCTAGGTTATTTTTATTTGGTACAGGTTCAATTAGTATCTTAAAGTATTTATCATTTGAATAATTTGGTAACATAAGTACAAAAATTATTTGATTTTCATAGCTAATTACAGAACTTTTAATATTAGAAAAGTCACTTATTGTTACGTTAAACATTTCTATTTCCTTTGGTGATAGAAAATCCCTTCCCAAGATTCCGAGTTGACTTGCTAATAGATTGTCCTTAACTTTTCTAACTTGCTCTGTGAGTAGTTGTATGCCATACTGTATTTGGAATGCGTGCTGCATGTGAGTAATTTCTGAATATTCCCTATTAATAGCATTACCTAGATTATGTAGCTGTTTTTTTATTTCTGACTGTTGTCCGTTTATATGTCTCGTTATATTGTTTATGCGTTCGTCAAAATGGTAATTGTGCGTTCGTCGAATTTGGTCGTTTAGCCCATCAATAATATTTTGGTTATTCTTCTCATTCGTTTCTAGGCTTTTCATAATTTCCTGTTCGTCATCATGATCCATAACTCCTGTTAGATATTTTAAACCTTTTCCTATAATGTTAACTAAACCTCTTCTTACTTTATGATGGTGTTTTTTCGCTAGACTTTCTATTTCCTGAGTTAACAAGTTGAAACTATGTATCATGGTTGGGTATTCGTTTTTGTAATTCAGTTTGTTAGTATTATGTTGAATAATGTCTAAGTTTTCGGTCCATGTGGTCAGATTTACACAATGAAGTAATTTTGTATAGCCTACTATAACTTGAAGTTGTTGGTCTCTTATCGTAACGTATCCTTGTCCGTTATCTACTAAGTTTAGTATGTCAATCTTTTGACTTTGTGTCTTCATAGTCATTGTTGCAAGTAGTATCAATATCTGGAATTTTATGAGTTTTCGTGTTTGTATTTACGTTTTACCTGATTTTTGTAATATTTGCTTCCTTTACTATCTCTTATATAATTTTTATCAACTACGTTAGGGTTTTCATTTTTATAAATTGGTTTGAGCTTGTTGTGACTTCTATTCTTCAAGAATGTATGTTTTTCTTTAGTAAAATCTATGTCTTTCCTATCTTTATTGAGTTTATTTGTGGATTTTTCTTTATTTTTGTTTATAAATTCTATGATTTTGGGGAAATCTTCCTGGGTTAGAGTTCCGTTAAGGAAATTGTTTGGTCTCTGTTTGGTTGTAGCGTGAATAGTATTGTTATAAATTTTAACTGCTTCTAAGATTCTATTTCGGAGTGTATCTTTATTGTCTTTATCTGCTGCAAAAGTTCTGATATGTTCGTTTAATGTCGAGTGAAACCTTTCTACATTGAGTTTCCTGTTTTATTGTAAGGAGTTGTAATATGCAATTCTACATTGTTTTCTTTAAGAAATTCTTTAATAATAATAGAAGAGAAACCGGATTCGCCATCGGTTACTATTTTGTTTGGAATGCCAAAGTTAGCAAATCTATATTTTAGGGTATTTAAAAGAGATATCCAAGTTTTATGTTTTATTTCTTGGACTGTCACATGCTTGGAAAATTTATCTATCATCGTAACGAACATGAGATTAATATTTGCATACCAAATGTCGATGTGGATAACTTGATTTGGTTTTTCTGGTGTCTCAGTTATTGAATATGGGATTTTAAGAGGTTGACGTTCGTATTTTGATTTATTGCATATTTCACAATTGTTTATGTATTTTCTAATTTTTTCTTTAAGCTTCGGGGTATAGTAGATGTCTCTAATTTCTTCGTATGTTTCATTTATACCGCGATGATTAAGTAGTTTATGAGTTTTAACTATCACTTCTGCTTCTTTGTCTTCGTTATCTAAATCACCTAAGAACTTAGTGCACTTAATTACTTTCAGGAGTTTATTTTGACTGAAGTATTTTAGATATACATCTTGAAACCTTGCAAATATGTGATCATGGTTACAATAAATAGCAACTATGCCTTTGTGTGGCAGAAACTTTTTCATTATGTCTAAAACAAAATCTTCCCTAAATTCTTTTAATTCTATTACTATTCTTCTTTTTTTGAACGTGTTATATATTTTGTGATTATTTAATTTGTCTCTTGTATTCAAGACTAACTGGGTTTTATATATATTTACTGGTGATTCTATTATTGGAATATGATCGCTGCTATCCTCATTTGCACTGTGGATAGTTGCAACTACTGATTGTGTATCCATATTTTCAGCATTTTCATTACTCTGTTGATCTGTATTTTCATTGAGATAAATTTCCATCCTAGATAGCCCATCTGCTACCTGGTTATCCTTACCTTTTACGTATTCAATTTCAAAGTTGAATTCTTCAAGCTTTATCTTCCACCTCTGTAATTTAGCGTTGGGTTCCTTTAGTGAACTCAGCCAAACTAACGGACGATGATCTGTCCGGATTGTGAATTTTCTGCCGTATAAATAGGGCCTGAAATATTTGGTTGCCCATACTATGGAGAGTAGCTCTTTTTCAACGGTTGAATAATTGATCTCGTGATTGTTTAGAGTACGACTGGCATAGCAAGTCGGATGACCATCTTGAGATAAGACAGCACCGATTGCATAATTTGAAGCGTCTGTCGTAAGCGTAAACTTCTTAGTAAAGTCAGGATGTCTAAGTATTGGTTCAGATGTAATCAAACCTTTCAGATTTTCAAAACTTTGATTATAATCTGGGTCATTCATATCAATTTTAGCTCCTTTCTTTAAACAAATAGTCATAGGCTTTGCTACTTTCGAGTAGTCACTTATGAATTTTCGGTAATAACCCGTTATACCGAGGAATGCTTTTATATGCTTTTGAGTTTTAGGAAGTTTATAATTTAATATGGCTTCAATTTTCTGGGGATTAGGTTTGATGCCTTCTGTCGTGATAATATGTCCTAAAAATTCTGTCTCTTTTTTCAAGAATTCGCTCTTATCGAGCTGTACTTTCAGATTAACTTCTTTGAGCTTTTGGAATACTTTCTTAATCGAAATTATGTGTTCCTGTAAACTAGTTGAAAATATTATTACGTCATCAATATATACTAGACAGATTTTTCCAATATATTCGGCTAGTACAGAATTCATCATCCTTTGGAACGTTGCCGGGGCATTCTTTAACCCGAACGGCATTCTGAGGAATTCGTAATGCCCGTTATTAGTTGAAAAAGCAGTTTTCTTGATGTCATTGCTGGCTATCTCAATTTGGTGAAAGCCTTTCGCCAAGTTAAGCGTCGTAAAGTACTGAGCCTTCCCTAATTTGTCAAAAATCTCATCGATATTAGGTATTGGGAATTTGTCATCGATAGAAATCTCGTTGAGCTTTCTATAATCGATTACAATTCTCCATTTTTTCAAGCCCGATGCGTCTGCTTTTTTTCGGACTACCCAAATTGGAGCTGAATAAGGTGAGTTGCTAGGGCGAATTATCTTTTGCCTTAACATCTCATTTATCTGAGATTCAACCTCATTCCTATGAACCTCTGTGTATCTGTAGTTACGAGTGTAGATTGGGATTTCGTTTTTAGTCTTTATCTCGTGCTTAATCGCACTTGTAAAGGTGAGATCTGTTCCTTCTTGAAAAAAAAATTTTGAATATTGCTTAACCAATTTTATGATGGCGTCTTCTTCTTCCACATTTAGGTGTTGCGTTCGTATTTGACTCAGAATTGGTTTTACGCTCATTTCTGTACTATAGATTTCCAAGGTTGGGATTTGTGTTTTGTACTTTTCGTACGTTACTTCTTCCTCGTCCATGTTAAAAAAAATTTGGATCTCGTTTAGGTGACTACCATTAGAATTGAATTTTCCTTTTGAAATCAAGAATTGCTTCTATTGGCAGTAGGATATTGTTGCCTATCAATCCGTCAAAATTTTCATGGAATTTAAATTCTAAAAACTCCGCAGTTTTACCTATTTTCCCTAACTCTTTAAACAACGGGATTTGAACCTTCCTATCTACATATATGGGTGTGCTTGTTGTTAAAATTTTGAGTGGGGTTTTTAGCTTTGTTTGCCATTTAGGATGGCATATCCCTGGGTTAAGGATACTGGTCTCTGATCCAGTGTCGATCAGTATTCTTAGCCTGTACTTGTTTTTTGTTTCAACTATTATATAGGGTAATCGGCTATTGGGCTTTTTTCCCGAAAATCCTCTTTTCTTTCCAGTTTATTCACTTGCCTGGTTACTGCTGATAATATATCCATTGGCTCTGCTATATCATTGTGATTGTGATTACTTCTAGAGGGGTTATTTGCGTTTGCTCTAGCTTGACTACTTTGGTTTGTCCTAAACTGATTGCTTTGATGTGTCCTAGACTGAATACTTTTATTTGTCCTAGTCTGGTTATTCCTATTTGGGCTATTTTCGTTAAATTGTTGTCTGTTGTGTCTGTCGTCTGACTTATGAGTCTTGTCGGAATTTCGTTGAAGATTTCTATCGGAATTTCGTCCCTGATTAGAGTTAGAAATACCTCCCGAATATGCATATCCTGTCTCTGATAAGATCTGCATTGCCTCTTCTAAGTTTTCTGGATTTCTGCAGTGTAAAAGTCCCTTCATTGGCTCTGGAATTTTGCTTATGAAAATTCGAAGAGCTGCTTTACAGTTTTGTTCTATCTCAGTATGGTTATGAGCTCTAATTGTTTTGGTTTTGTTATTAAGTCGCCTAAGAATTACTTTAATACTGTTGTAATTCTCCTGACAATGATTCCTAAAGGGTATACTCCTAAGGTCGTCATACAACTATTCGATAGTTTTCCTGTCACCAAAATATTGAAAGAATAACTTTTTTACGTCTTCCCAATTACTGACACTGTTATTTATCTCTATAGCTTCCCTAGCTTTGCCTACCAGTTTATTTTTAATGATATCGAAAAAAAACATTTGCCCTGTCTCATCGTACCTAGCAAGGGTCGGATATATTCTATCCACCAAGTCAATAAAATTGTGTAAATTATCCCTATTCCCATCATAATTTGGGAGATTATTTAGATATTTTAAAGTGTCTATACTTAATGTTAATTGACTCACGCTTGCGGATGCTCTTTCTGATGTCATCTTGATGATTGGTTCTAGTTGTCGATGATTGTCGATTTCCTCCGTTCTACGTTTCCTTCGTCTTTCGTTATCCAGGTCATCCAGGTTGTTTAGGTGTTCACTTTCACTATTTATATTTTGTTTTTCTATTGTTATTTCTTGATTCAAAGCACTTTGGGGGTTTACTTTTTTTTTCTCTTTTAATTATGTTTTATTTTTGTCAGAAAGGACGTTTTGAAAAGCTTCTTTTTGTTGTTGTTTTTTTTTGAGACACTCACCACTATGTGGACTACTTTCTCGACTATACTTCACTAAAGAGTTAACGTTTTAGTTTCTCTTATACTTCACTGAACTTAATCGCTCCAGTTTATTTCTTGTTATGATTTTATTGTCACTTTGTCGTAACGAGATGTTCACATGAGTTAAATAATAGAAATTAACCGCGTATTAATATTGTTCTTTACCGAACACTTTTCGCGTACTCAACGTTTTTGTTTTAATGATTTTATTGTCACTTTGTCGTAACGAGACGTTTACAAGAGTTAAATAATAGAAATTAACCGCGTATTAATATTGTTCTTTACCGAACACTTTTCGCGTACTCAACGTTTACCGACTGCGCCAGTTATGTTCTTTCACTAGCAAATTAATAAAAAAAACAATTTTTATTTACTTTTCAATTTTATTTTTTTACAACACTTAACTCTACGGAAGGTATGGAGAGAGAGCCAACCGAACTAAACTTATCTGCATGTTTTATATGTCAAATTTGTTGACGCAGCATTTCCGATAAATACAGGTTTACCTGTGGGAAAGGAATGCGCTTTGATGAAGGTGTCATATTTGCCAGCGCGTGTAGCGCAAAAGTGAAACGTTTGGAAAAATGATCCGCGCATTGTTGGTCATGCATTATACGCGTGATTGGTAGCTTGGCATGCAATGCAAAAAATATAAAGGCGAATGTTAGAAAGAGGAAATTGGAAGTGAAGTCTCTGACGTAACAGCATAAGAAGCAGTTTGGCTGGGACGATGAGGAGGAGTGCTTTGCCCTGACAATGGCTTTGCACGGCCCTACAGCAAAAACATTTTTTTGTAAGTTTGATGAACTAATCGTAGTAAATAATATTATCATAAATAATTTAATTTCCGTAATTATTAATTTATAATAAATCCTTAATTATTACTTACAAATAAATAAATCAAAAATAAATAAATAAACACTTAACTTAAACAATCAATAAATCATGGTTTCTCTAATTTTACACAAGATATTAAATATAAATTGTTATGTATATGTAGATGAATAAAATAATTTTTAATTCACATATGCAATATAAGAGCAACCAGAAATTTAAAGTTCCTGGTAATTTTTTCAATTTTTTTCGTAAATATTTTTAATTTTTTTTATTTGTTTTGTTTTTATTAATTTCATATTTATGTATTTATTTTTTCTTTTTCAAACAAATTTAGAAAACTAAAAAAAAAAAAGAGTTAGTTGATATTAGATCAAACACTTCTGTATTGAAATCTCTCTATTGCTTTAACAAAACGAACCTATCTAGTTTAGCTCACCGGTACTTGGTTGCAAGCCTGTGGTACCGCTGAGGATTCAGAAATATTTGTGAGCTGGTTTACTAAACTTTGCTCGTCACCGTTGTTTCGGTTATTGTTTTATGATCTAAATTATTACGTAGAACGGGAAAATGTGGTTTTAAAATGTGTTGCGTACTACGCATCACGTATCCTCCATCATGGCCTTCAACAATATAAGAACGCGGCTTTTGAAATCACCTTACCTTTTTGCCGTGTGGACTGATTGTATTTTTTTCAGTAGGTTTTATTCCTTTCTTTAAGATCCTGTCTTGTTTTGAAATTTTTGTTGTACCTATTTTCAGTGTGATTTTGTAGGTTTGAGAAAACTTTTTTATATTCGCGGTCATTAACTAAGCATGGCATACGCATATTATCATGAGAAATTAGTGTTCCAACTGCTGATGCATCTACCGGTATCACTAATTGCTTTAAAATCCACTTTCGCACTCGTGTAGTAGCAAGAGTTCTTAAAGATCTTAGCATTTACAAATCCGCTTGTCCAGACTGTATATCTTCCCTTCTTTTGACGAGGTGTCCATCACGCTGGCAGAACGACTGCGTAAGCTTTTTCATACATCCTACTCTTTAGGACTCTTTCTGAGCAGATAGAAAATAACATTTGTCCAGTCCGTCCCTAAAAAAAGGCGAATCTTCATCCATTGCACTTCCGTCTCTTCTTTCCAAGGCCATGGAAACACTGGTAAACCATCAGCTCATGAATTATTGTATCTCGAAACACGAAAACTTCTCAAAGACTGTCAGTACGGTTTTCGTATCAACAGATACAATGGTGATCTGATGGCATTTCTCACCGAAAGCAAGCGTACCCCGACCTGGCGAAAGCAAGACAGTTGCACTTAATATTTCCAAGGCATTTGACAGAATTTGGCATCAGCTCTTTTGTCGAAAACGCGTGCTTTTGGGATCGATAACTCTCTTCCACAATTCAAGTTGGTTCACTTCAAGTTGCCTTGGGTTGGTTCAAGTCTGATGTTCACAAAATGAATTCTGGTATACCCTAGGGCTCAGTTCTGTCTTCGACACTCTTTTTATAATAATAATGTTCATCAACGATCTCTTGTCTGCTACTTCTAATCCAATATATTGCTTTGCTGATGACAGTACTCTCTGCTTTCCATATTCGTTCTCGAACTCACGTCCCTGCTCTTCGGCTGTAGAACCAGAATGTCAGCGTATGTTAAGCTCATTAAATTCTGATATTAACACCATAACTAAATTGGGAACCACTAACAGAATAGAATTTAATGGTTCGAAAACATAATGCTGTTTGGTGACGTTAAAGCGAGATTTAAACACCCAGCCATTATCCCTGAATTGCACTTGTATCATCGAAACTGATATACTTTCCATTATCTGGATGTGTTTCAATAACAACTTACGTTGGAAAGACGACATATTTGGTGTCGTCAAAAATGCTGCGAAATGCCTACGTTTCCTCAATCAATGTAAGAAATACTTCACAAAATATCGTGACTCGTTCCTAAGCCGTACAACTCGCTTATGGAATGTGCCCTACCCTATTTCCTTTCCTAGTCATTATTACCTTCAAACATTTAAAACCAACGTTCGCCGGTACCTCTCTTTCCATTCTCCCTGATTTTCCTTCGCCCTTTTTAAGAGTACTTAAATCCCTTGAGCGCGAGTTATGTACATCAAATTACGTACATCCATAAGTTACACATACATACCCATAATACTCTTTTGTCAAATAATTAAAGTGCTTGCTTTTCAAAATTCATTTATTGTAATTGACTATGAGTTGTCAAAGTGAATAGTCGTGCCTCACAATCTCGTCCGTCATAGTGAACATATAACCAAATTAACTTTTTCCTAACGCCCATAAAAGTGTCAAGTGGAATAGTGAATTAATTTCGAAATCGCTTATCGTCGTAATCCATTCTAAATAGTGCTCTTGTGCTGTAAATCCACATAAATTCTGCCGCCATAAGAAAACCACAAAATATTTCCTTTGTGCTCTTCCTAACAATGCCGCAAAATACCGATATCAACCTCCGCTCTAAGACAGCTCTTCAAAAAGGCTCTCTTTCCTCACCAAACCACTCGAACTCTTCATCACCGTCGTCTTGCAATAACAACACCGTTCTCACCGTAAAACAGATGGAGAAAAGCCTAGCAAAACAAACTGCAACACTTCACCTTCAGTTTGTTAATGAAATTACCAAACTACGTGATGAAATGATCAAAAAAATTGAGGAAACAGTCATAAATTGGGAGCAGCGTTTTACCACAATTGAGACCTCAATTTCATCATTAAACGCTCGTATTAATCAACTTGAGGCAATTAATGTCACTACGAAAGCAACAAATCGGGAAATTATTGATCTTCAGCGCCAGCTAAACAGCATTGAGAGGAAAGAGATTGCTGCTGACGCTGTTCTCTTTGGTGTACCGCAACACCAAGACGAAAATTTAAAAATTATTTTTAACCGGTTTTGTCACACAATTGAGTACAAGCCACCAGTCCTTAAGAACATTTTTCGCACAAAAAGTCGATTGACTGAGAACAGCAACAACAACTCCGGCTCTTCTTCAATTGTCATCAAATTCTCCAGCTGCGCTGAAAGAAATGAAGTTCTAAAGTACGCCGCCCATTTCCGCAATGTGCATCGAAGAGAGCTTATACCAGCTGACTTGGGGATTGAATCGTCCGACAACAATAAATGTTTCATTAATGAGAGCTTAACAATGCACACTCGACGTCTTCTCCGCAGTGCTACTCAACTCAGACGTAAAAAGTTAATTTCATCCGCACACACGAAGTATGGGTCTGTTTATGTGAGAAAAGACACAAATGGTAAAAGCTTTCTCATTGAAAGCTTCGCTGATCTACACGCTGCCGCCGCTACTCCTGATTGTCTTAATCAAGAAGCAAGCATCGACCGAACTTTCTCTGATGATGGTGCTGCTGCTGCTGCTAGTGTTCCGCTGTGACTGTGACTGAAGAGTGATGACATGATTTTATACGAGTACATCTTATAAATTATGCATTTAAGTATTTTATACTATCTAAAAACTTATATTTCTATTTCTAGTATGTTTTTTTCCCTGTTTTTTTCCTTATTTGTCCTATCTCTTCTCTGCATTATTTTGATATCTTTTCCTCTTTTCATTTTCTTTTTCTTTACTTGTACACGGATTTGTTTGGAAGCCTGTGGTATGATTTGCACTTTATTTATTTACGAATTTCGATAGCACAAACGTTCGTCATGGTCATAGCATGAATGAAGTTCAGACTCGCACAATGTTGAACGTTCTCTCGTGTCAAAGAAGAGGGTTTAAGGTATGTCACATTAATGCACGGAGTCTTAACCAAACTAAACTTGATTACCTTAATTATCTATTTAATGACTCTTCTGTTGATGTTATATGTGTTGATGAAACATGGTTTGAACCTGGAATTGATAATTATTTTTACAAAATAGCTGGATATGAGCTCGCACGTAATGATAGGGTTACGGAAACAACAGGAGGTGGTGTTGCGATATATTGCAAGGAAACCTTAAAATGTAAAGTCATAAAAAAATCGCTAGGAACTGATGTTGAGTATTTGATTGCAGAAATTTCTGATGGGTCTGTCAAATGTTTGGTTGCTTGCTGCTACAATCCAAATCGTGTTTTTTCAACTGAACCTTTTTTCTCTTCTCTATCTGAATTCTCCCCTTTATATAATAACATTGTCGTTTGTGGTGATTTTAATGCCAACATGCTTAAAAACGACTCGCGGTCCTACCAAGTGAAAGATATGGCGGCGGCAAGTGGACTTGAAATTGTAAATAATTCCTATCCAACATGTTTCCGGCCAGGTGCACCACCGAGCCTTTTAGACCTTGTTATTGTATCTGATTCACTCTCTGTCTTACTGTTTGATCAGATTTCTCTTGAAGGTGTCAGCGAACATGATCTCCTATTCTGTACCTACAATGTTGTCTTTAACCACAATTCTTCTTCAAGCTCCTTTGTTTATAGGGATTACTCATCGATAAATCATGAAGCACTAACGACTGCAGCAAACTCGGTCCCATGGTTGAATTGCAGAATGGTTGCCGATCCAAATGAAAAGCTAATCATTTTCCAGACGCTTGTAATGCAATTATTCAATGATCATGTACCAATAAAAACCGTCGCGATCCGAAACAGTGCATGTCCCTGGTTCACGGAAGGGGTAGTTGGTGTTCTAAAGAAGCGAAACAGACTGTACAGTAAGTGGAAGCGTAGACAAAACACGATTAACTGGAACAGGTACAAAGCTGCTCGTAATGCTGCAACCGATGCTGTTCGTGCATCTAAACGACACTACTACTCATCTAAACTGAGCACTTCTTTACCCTCCAAGGTACTGTGGAGAAATCTTCGACAAGTTGGCATTGGTGTAAGTAGTGACAGGAGCTGTACTATTGATTTAGATGAAATGAACGACTATTTTGTTTCAAATGATGTTGCTGCCGATTGTTTCGAGTATGACGTTGTCTCCAGCAGAGGCCTTGAACAGGAAATTGATTTTGAAGTAGTTACGGAGGTTGATGTCCTTTGTATTATTAAAAGTTTAAAATCAAATGCTATTGGTGAAGACGGCTTGCCACTTCGTTTCATAAAACTTATTTTGCCGCACGTTATAGGCCATCTAACACATATAATCAATTCCTGTATAGCAACATCTACTACTCCTCTGATATGGAAATGTGCTAAGGTTGTACCTGTTCCTAAAAATACTACTGCTACCGATTCTTCTGACTACAGACCTGTCAGTATCTTACCATGCCTGTCTAAGGTCTTTGAAAAGGCAATAGAGTCACAAATTCAGAAACACTTGGCTGAAAATTCCCTGTTGAGCCCATTCCAATCGGGCTTTAGGAAGAACCATAGCTGTTCTTCCGCCATGGTAAAAATATTGGATGATATCAGGCAAGATTTTGACAAAGGATTTGTGACGCTGCTTTGCCTGCTTGATTTCTCTAAGGCTTTTGACAGAGTAAATCATTCCATTCTTTGTTGGAAACTGCACCATTACTATGGTTTTAGTGAAAGAGCTGTAAGGCTCATTCGAAACTTTTTATGTGGAAGGTCACAAGTAGTCGTTGTTGGTAACAATCGCTCAGGT
This sequence comes from Volucella bombylans, assembly GCA_949129095.1. NCBI lineage: Eukaryota > Metazoa > Arthropoda > Insecta > Diptera > Syrphidae > Volucella > Volucella bombylans. The sequence continues at coordinate 302,633,750 of OX422140.1, forward strand.
CTCCGGTCAGTTTCTCAAGGGGTTCCGCAGGGATCAATATTGGGCCCAATTTTGTTCTGCATGTACTTAAATGACTTAGCATCAATTTGTAAGCACGCGCTTATTCATTTCTATGCAGACGATGTACAACTTTACCTATCTCATCCGGTTAATAAAATAGGTGAGCTAGTGTCACTACTAAATGAGGATCTTGCTTCCATTGTTGAATGGGCAACTAAAAATGGACTAGCTTTGAACCCAAAAAAATGTCAAGTACTTCCAATATCAAACAAGTCTTTTGAGCTAAGTCTAGTTCCTGATGTTTGCTTAGCCGGTAGTAAGATTAGGTTAGTTGAGGTGGCTACAAGTCTTGGTTTCACCATAAACCGAAAGCTTTCCGGATATAACCACGTTAACGTCGTTGTTGGTCGCGTGTACGGATGCCTGCGTAAACTTTGGATTTCTGCCAACTATACGCCCTTGAATACTCGCCGAAGACTTGTGCTCACCCTCATAATGCCCATTATTTCATATGCTGCAACTGTCTACAGTGACCTTGACTCACTATCTTTTCGCAAGCTCCAGGTTGCTTATAATGATGCTGTTCGGTATGTTTATGCAAGGCAACGATATGATAGAATCTCGGAATTCTCATGCCGGTTTCTTGGCTGTACATTGAGAAAGTACCTTGATTTCAGAAATTGCATATTTTTACATCAAATTATAAACACAACGCAACCCCCTTACCTTTACTCCAAACTGGAATTTTCCCTTTCCAGAAGAACTTTCAACATTAGCACTCAGCGTTGCAAATACCTCAATTCCTCGCGATTATTTTTCATTTATGCTATTAGACTATGGAATAACTTACCGTCTCATATAAAGTGCTTGTCAAATACTGCTAGCTTCAAAACTGCCTTGTATGTGTACTTTTCTTCTTAACTTATCTATTTACTATCAACTCTACCTCAGTCTTTCTCCAATTTCTTAACTATTTTATTTCCTCTCCCTTTTTATTTTATCTTTCTTTTTCCATTTTATTTTTATTTTTTCTATTTTTTATTATTATCATTATAATTATCACTTATCATTTTGTAACTAACTATTATCACTTAGTACTATAAGAGACATTGTCTTAATGTACAACCTATTTATAGCAATAAATTGAAATTGAAATAACACTAAACCCTTTTCTTGAAAATTATGTACGAGTACATGCTTGCTTTTCACAACTTTGTAAAACTAAACCGTGTGAGAACCAAATCCAAGCTTCCGTTCCATAATCGAATCACAGTTTTCATACTTTGTTGACAAATTATAAATTGTGAGTTAAATCAAAGATTCTTGGTCATTTGTATTTTGTAAAGGATGAAATAAAGTCGATTTTTTTCGATACTCCGAAGGAACGTTTTGTTAATTGGCGCAGTCGGTAGGATACAAGTGTATCCATTTAAAATTAATCGGAATACGGGAGTGCGATATATTAAAGGAATATTCAATACCAAACCGACGGTTTATCGTTATTCTTGTGGTTAGTGTGTGGATATTTAAAATCTGTACAAAGACTCTTGGTGCAAGTGCATTTGTAACGACGGCAATCGTTATTTGAGAAAGTGATTCTCGTTAATGCAAGTGTTATTATAACGAAGGTTTATCATGCCCAAGAAGTGTGCAGATCCTGACTTCTGCTGGTTTTCAATTCTTTAATTCCTGGAAACTACGGCTACAGAATGATAATGATTATAGTCATTTGAATGTAAGTCTGTTAATTGGTTAACATTCGTTTCTTTGTTCATCGTTTATAATTCTTATGCCCAAAAATAGAATAAGTAGAAATAAGATTCAAGAACCCTATTTTTGATCCTTAGTAGATATATTTGTCGAATTCCAAAACAGTTTTACAACTTTAGAATCGAATCAGTGCGAATTCCTAGAGACAAATAATCTTCCAAAACTTAGTGCAATAGTAAAATCCAGTTTCCAAATCTTGCCGAAATGAATTTAGATAGTTCAAGCTTAGACTCAATTTAATGTCAAAAATCTATATGATACCAGCAAGATCCAAAATGTTGGTTACATTACCGGCCGATATCCAAAATGGCGAAAGAAACATCAAGCCAACAAAAATAAATGATTTTTTAGAAATACCTGAAGGAATATATAAATAATATATAAATCTGAATATATAAATCTGAATATATAAATCTGAAAAATGGTACAGTCAATTAGAAGTAATAAACAACAACTAAAAAACTAAAAACTCTAATATGGAACACAAATTATTTGTAGAACAACCGATAAAGGTAGAAAAATTTAAAAATTTCGAAGAATTTAAGAATATACATATTTGTCAAACTCACAATCAAATTGAACTTCTATCTGGAACCGACATAACTAAATTACTTCGAGTTGATCACCTTAATAATGAAGAAAACAAATTGATTCTTAAACTGTGCAAAAAGTTTGATGATATTTTCTTCATAGAAGGGCAGAAGTTATCATTTTCCAACGTAATTGGACATCGTATACAAACAAAAGACTACATTCCAATATATACGAAGTCCTATCGATATCCAGAAATATAGGGTTTTCCAATAAGGACTTGATAATTTTTTTTTTAAAATAAAACGCAAACCATTTGAGATATTTCAAAAACTTTATTATCGGCTTGAAGTACAATCAAAACATTTATGAATGGCCCCCGTGGGCACTTTTGCAGCGGTCGATTCGTTGGACCCAATTTTCAACGACTCGGCCACATATTTCGGCCGCTATTTCGCATTCAATGTTGGCTCTGAGTTCTTCCAACGTAGTCGGTGTGTTGGCATAAACCAATTATTTAACGTAGCCCAACAGAAAATAGTCCAACGGCGTTAAATCGCATGAACGAGGCGGCCAACCGACTGGCCCATTGAGATAACACGCTCACCATACTTACTCTTCAATAAATCGATTGTAGCGTGTGCTGTGTGGCTTGTGGCTTGTGGCATCATCCTGTTGAAACCACATGTCGTCCAAGTCCATATCTTCCAATTCGGGCCAAAAATAATCGGTGATCATGGCGCGATAACGCCGCCGGCATGCAAACCGCTCCAAACAGTTACTTTTTGTGGATGAAGTGGTGATTCATGAAGCACATGTGGATTTTCACCCGAACAATAACGCATATTTTGCTTCTTCACGAACCCATTGAGCCAAAAATGATCTTCGTCACTGAAGATGATTTTGCGATGAAATTCATTATCTTGGCGTATCTCTCCAGAACACAATCAGAGAACGTACGTCGCTTCAAATAGTCCATCGGCTTCAATTCTTGAGTCAGCTTGATCTTGTATGGGTGTAAACTAAGATCCTCACCCAAAATACGCCATAATGTGGCCCGAGCGATGCCCAATTCTTGAGAACGCCGTGGAATTGACTGATTTGGATCGTTTGCTACGGACCAATCCGTTGTCTCACTGATACGGCAACATCACACAACGAATATGTAGACTCAAATTTTTGCACTAAAGTTGTTATTGCCTGTGTTTGAGATTGAAAGATTTTGATACTTATATAAAAATCATAACTAACTTATATTCAAAAACAAACAAGACTACACAATTGTCAAAATATATTTTAATGTTTAGCAACATTTTATACAGAAAACCATACAGTAATTTGAAACTGCTATTTTTAACTGAAATATATTTTATTATGTTTTACAACACAGAAGTGAAAAGTCGTTTTTTTATTTCAAACACAAAATTTATTAAAAGGTTCAAAAAAAGGAAATATCTTAAAATTAGATTCACCACAACAAACATTTTGGTCCTTCGAGCCGGATAACTTATATTCAAAAACAAACAAGACTACACAATTGTCAAAATATATTTTATAACGTTTTACAACACAGAAGTGAAAAGTCGTTTTTTTAGTTAAAACACAAAATATATTAAAAGGTTCAAAAAAAGGAAATATCTTAAAATCAGATTCACCACAACAAACATTTTGGTCCATTCGAGTCATCTTAATACGCAACATAGTTTATCAACACAACCCAAGTGCACATTTTTGCAAACAAACAAAGAAAGTTTAAAGGCATTCTAAACAAATTACAATATAAATGAATAACATTTAAAAACTGAGTGTGTGTGGTTAAATTACAATAGTTCCAAAAAACTACCCCTGCTGTATTTCAGCAAAAAATAAAATATATTAGAAGTAAATATAGCAACTCAGCTAATCTGCTAATCTGCAACACATCCATCAATATATCCATCATCTACAGCAGCCTATTACAGCCATCATCTAATACCAGCAAGTGGAACCGCAAACCAAGTAAGTGGATTTTATTTCCTTTACTATTTTTGTATTACATACACACCTTGTACATATATAATGTAAATAAAAATAAAAAAATAATGTCTTTCGGAAATTTGCAACTCTACATTTTGGGGCAAATAAAAAAAGATTTTGCTAATTTTAAAAAAGCAGATTCGTCCAGGCTCAGCCAGGTAAATTACCTTCAAACTCGCCTGCAAATGCTCGAGGCGAATCTGGAAAAGGCCGACGGGTACAATAAGGAAATCGTTGGTGGCGGAAAGTTAGAGCCAGACTTGAAGGCGCCAGAATTAATAGCGGTGTTCGAGCAAATTCAAGAAATATATACAGATTATCGGATTGAGATACTGGATGCTTTGGATAAGTTGCCCCCTGGAGATGTGCCGAGTACCAAAAGCAACAACATTATGGAAAGCGAAGCAAAAGACCATAGGCAAAATGAGCTGCGACTGCCGAAAATCAATATACCTGTCTTTGAGGGAGGTTACGAGACGTGGAGGTCATTCCATGACATGTTTGTTTCCCTTATTCACAGCAATTCGTCGTTGTCAGAGGTGCAGAAGCTTCATTATTTGAAGTCCAGCATAAACGGCGAGGCGGAGAGGCTTCTTCAACACTTGGCAATTGATAAGGGAAACTATGCGAGAGCATGGGAGATCCTTAAAGATAGGTATGATCATAAGAGGGTGTTGGTGAACACTCAGCTGAAGCTTTTGTTCGGGCAGTCAGCTTTAAATTGTAAGTCATCGGCTGGTAAAAAAAAAGATACTCGACACATCACAGGAGGTAATACATTCTCTTAAGAATTTGGAGTTGCCAGTGGAGCACTGGGACACAATATTAATCTTCGTGATTCTTCAAAAGCTGCATTTAACAACACAACAAAAATGGGAAGAAAGATTGGGTAGCAATAAAAAATTACCAAATATGAAAGAATTTTTTGAATTTTTGCAGTGTATCGTTGGAAGCCGTTGAGCAACAGTTACCCTCGAAAGTAACGAAACAAAAAACGACAACTCAGGTGTTTCATACAAGCCAGGTACAAAAGCGGCAACTAAGTTGCAAAGTTTGTCATAAGGGGCAACATTCATTAAGAGAATGTAGGAGATTTTTAGAAATGGATGTCGGCCAACGAAAACAAAACGTTTTCAACATCAAGGTTTGTGAAAATTGTCTTGCCTACAGCCATTTCAAGAACAAATGTCCCAGTTCGAAATGTTGCTACCACTGCAAACAACGTCACAACTCGTTATTACACCCAATCCCACAACCTAATTCAAACCAGACTTATCCACCATTCAATCCTAATACACCGCAATTCATACCACACAATCCAAATTTAGCACAATACCAACAGCAAACCACACATAACATATCTACAGCCCCAACAAGTTTCCATATTCAAAACAAAACACCACAAAACAATGAAATGTTACTCCAAAACCAAAACTACGATTCGAATCAGGCGTCGGGTCATCTACAAACGGGTGATAATGGACCTTCAAAAAGCCAAAACTATCGGGTCCATCACATTCACACCAACTCGCAAGTTCTGCTTTCCACGGCATTGATTAATGTGAAAACAGCTAATGGGAATTTTATTACATTAAGAGCTCTGGTGGATACTGGTTCAGAGGCCTCTTTCATAACAGCAGCAGCTGTCCAGCGGTTTGGCCTAAAGACAAAATGGACACTTAGCCAAATTAGTGGGTTGGGGGAGGTCAGCAGTGGAGAAACCAATAAGATCGTCGATCTTTACATAGCATCACTAACATCAAACTTTACAGGTAGGGTGCAGGCACTTGTACTGAAAACGCTGACTGGGCTCCTTCCGGCCCAATATACTAATATAGTAAAGTGGACTTATCTGGACGGGTTGCAGCTGGCTGATCCAATATTCCACGTACCGGCAAGAGTTGACATGCTGCTTGGAAGTGATGTCTACGCAGAAATAGTTCTCGGCGAAGTTGTGAGGAGTAACGAGTGCCCAGGTCCAATTGCACAGCGAACACAGTTAGAATGGATCTTGCTGGGGAAGGTGCCATCAACGATAACAAAAACCATCCGAACTTTTTTCAACCAAGTCGATCTCAACACAACGATGAAAAAGTTCTGGGAAATCGAAAAAGAGCCTTTTGAAGTCTGTAAAACAGAGGAAGATGAAAAGTGCGAAAAACATTTCAAACAACACACAACACGATTACCTGATGGCCGTTACCAAGTCCGAATACCTTTCAAGAATGGCGAATATCCAAGTATGGGCCCCACACGACAAGGTGCGGTCAGACGTGTTTTGCAGTTGGAGAAAAGACTGCAAGCCAACACAACTCAACATAAGGAATATGTTAAAAGTATGACCGAGTACCTCGAGCTCGGACATATGGCTCCAGTCGAGGATTCCAATGAGGTTCTTACGTCAACATTCCATTATTTCATTCCACATCACTCCGTCATCAAGGAATCCAGTACCACTACAAGGCTGCGGGTCGTGTTCGACGCAACCTTTAAACCATTTTTTTGATCTTCCTTGAATGACATGTTGATGGTAGGACCTAAAATCCAAACAAATGTTATAGACATTATTTTGAGATGGCGGAAATATAGATTTACCTTCACTGGCGATGTTGAAAAGATGTACCGTCAAATCAGACTCAACACGGCTGATGCAAACTACCAGTTGATTTTATGGAGAGAAGATCCCAGCCAGGATCTAAGGATTTTTCGATTAGATACGGTAACCTTTGGTACTGCATCAGCTCCATTTCTAGCAATCCGGGTACTTTTGCAGCTAGCAGAAGACGAAGCATCGAAATATCCCATCGCCACTACTGTCATCAGAGAGGAGACCTATGTTGATGATGTTATAAGTGGAGCCGGCACAGTTCCTGAGGCCCAACACGAACTTCAAGCTGTACGGGAACTTCTACAAACCGCAGGTTTCCATCTACGCAAACAAGTGAGCAACGCAGAAGAGGTTTTAAAGAACGTTCCAAAAGAACAGCAAGCAATGCATTTCCCGCTACCATTTACCGACACCAGTGATATTAAGACGCTTGGCATTAAATGGATGCCAATCCCAGATGTATTCTCCTTTCAAGTCGCGCAGCTCAATAAAAATGACATCACTAAACGGTCCATATTATCCTCCATAGCAAAGCTTTATGACCCAATGGGCTGGATCTCACCCTGCACTATCAAGGCAAAGATAATTATGCAGCAGCTATGGATCAAGGGGTTGGAATGGGACAAGCCAATTCCATCTAACTTAGAAGGAGAATGGAAAACTTTTCGTGACGAATTACCAATGCTAGAGCGAATTCAAATCCGTCGGTGGATCAGCACCGATAAATACATTAAGAAGCTAGAGGTCCACGTATTCAGTGACGCTTCGGAAAAAGCATACGCAGCAGCCATCTACTTACGTATCCTCGATGGAAATGACGAACTCACCTGCTTATGTCAAAAACAAAGGTGGCACCATTAAAAACAATTACACTACCAAGGTTGGAATTGTGTGGAGCCGTACAGTTGGAAAAACTACTTCAAGAAACGACAAAAATTCTGAAGCTAGAAGCAGCTGATATTTATGCGTGGACCGATTCACTCATCACATTATGCTGGATTAAAGCTCCTCCATCAAAATGGAAAACTTTCATCGGTAACCGGGTGTCCCGTATCCAAAAATGCACCAATAACATCATATGGAAACATATTCCATCGGAGCTGAACCCTGCAGACACAGCATCGCGCGGAACTCTCCCTTCGATGATCATCGGAAACAACCTCTGGTGGGAAGGGCCGGAACTTCTACGGCATCAGTGGGACGCAATTCACCCAGCACAACCATCTTGTTTGGAAACGTTTCAAGAGGCTCCTTCTACAATCGTGCATCACTGCGTTGGAAACAAAAATAGCACATTAATTAACGAGATTTTGTCGAAATTTTCGACACTACGAAAGGCATTGCGAATAGTTGCATACTGCTTACGATTTCGACAAAAGAGCAATTTGCTATTTTATCACCTCAGGAACTGGAGCAAGCACTGATGAGAATTGTTCGTTTGACTCAAGGGGAGATGTTTACAACAGAAGAAGAAGAGAAGAAAACGAAGGGGTATAAATCATCAACCCGTTTAAAGATGAAGAAGGCATCTTAAGAGTCGGAGGGAGACTTTCTAATTCCACCCTAACATACAATAAAAAACACCCAATACTCCTAAAATCGAATCACATTTTTTTCAAACGCATTTCAAAACCCTACACGGTGGTAATCAAAAGATGATTGCTTACATACGCCAACGGTTTTGGATTTTTAATCTGAAAAATGCAGTTAAAACACAAATCCACAACTGCAATATTTGTTTTAAGTTCAGAGCAAAACCGTTGGTGCAATTAATGGGTAATCTTCCAACAGCTAGAACAATCATCTCAAGGTCATTCACATTCACCGGTGTAGACTACGCAGGACCCATCGATGTCAAAACTTGGAGAGGACGTAATGTGAAGACACTAAAGGGCTACTTCGCAATATTTCTGTGTATGGCAACAAAAGCTGTGCACATTGAACTAGTCAGCGACATGACTACCCAGATTGGTTGCCCGAAGGGGTATATGCAGGGAACTGTATAGCGACTGCGGGAAAAATTTTGTAGGTGGTAACAGCGAACTTCAACGCCAATTCAAACAAGCAAAATCAGATTGGAAAAATGTGGCAGAGGTATTGGTAAACGAGGGCAACAAGTGGAGATTTATTCCCCCGGCTTCACCCCATTTTGGTGGTCTATGGGAAGCGGGTGTGAAATCCGTAAAATTTCACCTCAAACGTGTGTCTCGCTGCCAGGTAATGACCTTCGAAGAGCTCACTACGCTTCTAACACAAATAGAAGCGTGCCTGAACTCTGGACCATTATGTCCTCAGTCAGAAGATGCCAACGACATAAATACCCTAACACCAGGTCACTTTCTTGTTGGAGAACCCCTCATCGGTCCCCCCGAACCAGAATACCAGATGGAGAGAATATCTCATCTTGAGAGATGGAAGAGAGTACAGGCCTTGACCCAATCATTCTGGAAGCAGTGGAGCATCGAGTACCTGCCCAGACTACAACAACGCCCAAAATGGATTCGAGAGACTGAGACACAGATAAAAGAAGGGGACTTGGTACTAGTTTTAGGAACGAATAGTAAAACTTCATCCCGGTGCTGATAATTTAGTACGAGTCGTAACCCTTAAAACAGAAACAACACAGCTGAAACGTCCGATTTCGAAGATTTGCCCACTACCCAGCAATGCATTCGGTAAAGAACAAAATTAATCTTCATTAAACATCAACACACTCTCAAATGCAACACAAAACAAACTGACTCAACACATCTTATAAACACTTTCAGAAATTATTTAACAATAAAAAGATAAAGCGGAATTTTGATTGTGTAGCCAAATGGCCCCTCCTCGACAGTACTCGTGCCATAGGCATCGCAGGAGCTCGAGGAGGCAATCATTTCCGCAACAATTCCACAACAGGATAAATGCAACACAGAATATCACTCAGCAAATATCACTCCCATTTTAAATCTAAAACGTCCAGCAAATCCTTTTCCACATTCAAACATAAAGCAAATTCATACAATATTCCTAAATCAACACCATATATTGAATAAACTTCAATCAAGATAGTTGCAAAAATAAAAACAATAATTCCACGAGAACAACCCTAGCAACAACTCTCATGATACAAAATCTATACAGTCCACTATTCGACAACATATTTGCAACACCATGTATGGAATTATGGATTCCACAAAAAAAATATATATATTGCACATAAAATATATCCGAATCTTAGAAATATTACCTAAATTCATTCCCCACACTCATAACCAAATACAAACTAAACTTATCTTAGCATTATAAACAATTAATTTCTTAAAACAATTGAATCCAAAATAAAACTAACTCGGCTGCGATCATATTCATGCACACACACACATACACACTCAAACAAACCCGATCGCTAAATCAAAGGAAGTATTAAATAAAAAGAAATACAAAATATCAATAAAACTAAACTTACCTAAATTCCTACGCGATTCAAAAACACAATTTACAATAATTTATAACAAAAAAACAATTAGAAAAAAAAAAAAACAACCACCAACTCCATAAATTAAAACTGATAACTAAAAAGCAATTACTGCACTCGTCGTATCGTAATCCATGAAGAGGACAACATGTACTCGCATAGACGGTTAGCCATTGGTCAGCATGAGTGCGACTGGTGCGGTTGGTTAACAACGTAGTTGCAATTATGAATTGAATTGATTACTATGTCTTTTGTTATTGTTGTCACCATTTTACATGTTTATTTCATTTCATTTCATTTTGCATGTTTATTTGAGATGACAATATTTTCCAAAAGGGACATCGGGGTCGGCAGTAAGGTTACAAGTTTAAGGCGGAAATTAATGGAAGTACAATGGGACTTGTATGTACACTAGACACAAGATAAAACCAAAAATCAAGACACGAAAATGTTGAATACCTTATTGTGAACTTGGTTCACCGTGGGGGGAGAATGCTCGAGATTGAAAGATTTTGATACTTATATAAAAATCATAACTAACTTATATTCAAAAACAAACAAGACTACACAATTGTCAAAATATATTTTAATGTTTAGCAACATTGAATAGAAACAAAAGCAACATTTTATACAGAAAACCATACAGTAATTTGAAACTGGTATTTTTAACTGAAATATATTTTATATCGTTTTACAACACAGAAGTGAAAAGTCGTTTTTTTATTTCAAACACAAAATTTATTAAAAGGTTCAAAAAAATGAAATATCTTAAAATTAGATTCACCACAACAAACAACCTGTCTACTAGGGCGAGAATTACGGCCGAAAATTGGAGTTAGTGCTCTTAAAGTTGCAGTCACCGACTCCGAATTTCGGTAGAATATTTTTATAATTTGCAGATGTTGCTCGTTCGTGTACTTTACTATGATGAAAATGTTGAGGTTACTGAATAAACTGACAGTGACAGTTTGATGATTAGTGAAAGAGTGCGTTCACAAATTAAAAGTTGTCCCTATTGGAAAACCCTTTACATAAAACAGAGGTACAGTCTCAAATTCAAAACTTACTGCAGCAAGGTATAATAAGGCCTAGCTATTCCCCATGGAGTAGTCCCATATGGATCCTACCCAAAAAGCGAGACGCATCAGGTATTCAGAAATGGAGACTTGTTGTCGACTATCGTAAGTTTAACGAAAAAATGGTAGACGATCGATAACCGCATTCTATGAGTACATTCGAATGCCGTTTGGACTCAAAAATGCCCCGTCAACCTTCCAGAGAATAATGGACAATATCTTATGAGATTTATAATGTATACATGGACTATGTTATCGTTTTCTCAACCTCACTGCAAGAGCATATCGAAAATTTGGCAAAGGTTTTCTCAAAACTACGTGCAGCCAATCTAAAATTTCAATTAGATAAGTCAGAATTTTTACGTAAAGAAGTAGAGTTTCTTGGTCATGTAGTTACACCAGATTGTGTTAAGCCCAACCCAGTAAAATTCATGCAATAAAAAATTGTCCGATACCCACTACTCAAAAGGAGATTAAGTCCTTCCTTGTCCTGCTAGGTTACTACAGAAAATTGATTAAAGATTTTTCAAATATAACAAAACCCTTGACTGAATGCTTAAAGAAATGAAGAAGTATAAACCTCAAGGAACATTATGTTAAATGTTTTGAACATTGTAAGGATATATTAAGTAACGATCCACTATTACAATACCCTGATTTTAGTAAGAGTTTTAATTTCACGACCGATGCTAGTAACGTTGCAATTGGTGCAGTTGTAAGTGAATGCCCAATAGGATCTGACAATCCAATCTGCTATGCCTCAAGAACTTATCCCAGAAAGAACAGAATTACAGCACAATAGAAAAGGAACTTTTGGCCATAATTTGGTATGCTAAATATTTCCGCCCATATCTGTTTAGTCGAAAATTTAAGATTATAACTGGCCATAAACCCCTCAACCGGTTATTTTCACTAAAAGAACCGAGTTCAAAATTAGTCAGATGGCGGTTAAGGTTAGAGGAATTCGATTATGAAATAGTATATAAGAAGGGCAAGGCCAGTATGGAAAATGTTTAAAAAGGAAACACCGATCGATTCTTAATAGAAAGACTATTTGTATGGGAAATTATATGTTCTTTATTATCAACAATTTAACGACTGTCCTTGAAGAGGAAACAAAAGCGACTCATAGTATTAAATTAAGTGGTATGTTGAATTCAGTAAAAAGTATTAAATATGTGTATGGTATAAGAGTGTGTGAGTACATATTAGAATATTACAAAGCTAATCCAGTATAAGAGAATCTTAAATCAATACATGGTTTGATAGGATAGAAATTCAAGAAAAGAAGAAATATGCTTTAGAGACTAACAAAGAGAAACTTTACATTAATAAACATTACAACTTTTAACATCCTCCGCCCGAGGCAGCATGTGGAAGCTCCAATGGATACAACAGCTGAATAGGTCTTCGAGTACGTGTGCCATCTGAGTATCGTATTTCGCAAGCTCTGACCTTGTCATCACGACCAGCAAAGGTATTTTCAACAAAAGCTAATTTCCAGCTGATTCTGGGCTTCGATCAATCGAAAACAACAACAACATGGTTGGGGTGCAGTTGCACCGATGATCCGTTCTTGTTATGGTGAAATGAACGTAGAAGTTGCATGTATTCAATCTGCCATCGTTTCCACAACATGCTGGTGTACTTCATCCTGTTTTTCCAAATATCCTGGATCTCACCGGAATTAAAGTCCTTATCGTTGGTACTGGAGAATTCATATCGACCCATTAAAAAATCGGTAGGAATCAGCGGAGTAGCATCAAGTGGGTCACTACTAATGTATGTTAGCGGTCGGGCATTCACTATATACTCAGCTTCGACAATAAGAGTTCTCAACTGCTCAAAAGAAAGCTTAGCGCTTCCAATGACAACCTTTAATATGTTTTTTATACTCCGGATGAGGCGCTCCCAAAAGTCACCCCACCATGGCGCTCGTTCCACAATAAACTTCCATTTTATGCGCTTGTCTGTGAGAAAACGTTGTAATATCTCATCTCCAAAAGCTGGACTACCAGCATCTAGTTCTAGGGCCGCTCTTCGAAATGTCCGTGCGTTGTCGGAATATATTACGGATGGCATTCCTCTTCTAGCAATAAAAAGTCTAAGACCCATTAAGCAACACTCGGTGGACAAGCTGAGAACCAATTCCAAACGCACAGACCGCACAGCAGCACATGTAAAGACCATGAGTTCGACGATGAAGCATCCTCCCCTTCAACAAGCCACCAAACTAGCTTGTTAGCGGCACCGCCAATCTGTCCTGGATCAGACCTTTTCTATCTAGATAGAGAAAGGCTTGTGGAGGAATGAAGTCGTCAAAGCGAACTCTCTTGTGATACATATAATTGGGGTAGTAAGCCCCGGAGATCAGGTTGTTCGATGAGGCCATTGCTCTTGCAACGTGCCTTCGAGTCAACTTAATGACGAAATTGTCCACTCTTATTAGGTACGTCCTACTGTACAGGACCTCATTGGGATTGAATTTTATGTACTGAGACTCTGGTGTTCTGTATAAGCGAAAACAAGTCCTAAGACAAGCCCTCTCAAACACCCGAATCTTTTCCAATATACTTGCTCTCATGTTGAACCACACGGGACATCCAAATAAAAGCATAGGCCTGATAAAGGCCATGTAGCAGATTGCCTTTACCCTCGCATCGAATTGGCTGTTATCAAACAGTCTCTTTGTAAGGGCAAAACACCTTCGGCTCTGACCAGAGCAACATCTATATGTTTGTTAAAATACAGATATTGATCTAGCCAGATCGCAAGGTATCTGACTAGATTTCGACAAGCAAGTGGCTCTCCGTGTTGTCCGATGATAGAAAACTTTCGCCAATTCTTTCTGGTATCCCTAGAGACCACAGACAAAGGCGTCCTAAACAGAATGGTTTTCGATTTCTGAAAGTTCATTTTCAACTTCCAGTCATTGCAATATTGCCTAATTTTGTCGAAGTCACGTTTCAAAATGACCTCAATCTTGGGACGTGATCTGTACGCGATTAAGTCGTCTGCGTACGCTATGGCATGGTGAAGTGAACCTATCAGATCACTTGTGTAAATGTTGAACAGGATCGGCGAATTTACCGCATCTTGTTGCAGACCGTTTTTAATATTAAATCGCCATTCTTCACGATGAACTGTCTACTGGAGAGCATATCAAAAAGAATATACAGCAGTGGTTTACTAATGTCCAACCTGCCCAGCTTGAAAAAAAGTCCCTCTAAGCATACGGTATCGAAGTGTTCGTCGTAAGTGTGTTGATACCGGAGTATTGTTTGGTCCATTGTTCGTTTAATTGTCTCGTCCATTAGTTTTAGATACCTGTCAATCTCCTCGTTTGAGAGATTTCTGTTGGACGGTGGGTAGAGCGAATTCGAAAAGATTGCTCTCGTCAGTGTCCTGGTGAAGTGTGTCCAACGCACCCTACTATAATTGTAGGAATGCCTTTGGACAAACTCATCCAATTCCGCAATTTCGTTGGGAACAGTTATTTCGGTGTTGAGACCGCAATGGTCACTGTCATACACGAAATTGCGTAGACAGATAGGAGATCCGTCGCCTTAAGCCCGAGTCGATACACTATACTGTGCTGACCCCACCAATTAAATGGTAGGTTCCCTCTAGTGTTTGGTGTATTATTTCCCCAATCACTATATTTGGCGTTGAAATCTCCGCCAATAATATAATAGTTGTCTTCCAATTCCAGCCTTAGGAATCGAAAAAGCGTCTCGAGCTCTGAGATGAATAAAGTGGATTGAGTAGCCTTAGGTGCATAGAGAAACAACATGTACAACCGCTTTCCACTTCGGATGGGGATATACACTATGCATGTTTCCAGCACCTGGAACCTACGTACTACACGACTGTATACTCTTTTAAAACGTATTCCTTTTCGTACGAAAATCGCAACGCCTCCTCCCTGAATGGAGTTGGGTCGGTTTCTCCGTACAATTTTGTATCTTCTGTGCCTCATTTTGTGTCTCTTGGTAAGCTTAGTTTCGCTAACCAAAAGCACATCAGGGGCTTGGTCTTTAAGCAACTTAAATAGTGTGGCCCGTCGTTCAAACCTAATCAGTTAATTCACATTCACAGCAAGCACCTGCAGGATTTGCTCCGCCACGTACGTACCCATACTTGATTCACCCACGCGGTCTAATCAGTTAAATGACATTAGAGCTGAGCCATCTGCCCCTGGATAGAGAGCAAGATAGCTAGCATGTCAGGTACTGGTTCCGGTGCTCTGGGCGCAGGGACCTCAGAAGCTACCTTGCTTGTTTTACCGTCTTTCCCCTTCCTGCCTCCATTTGTGTGTAGGTAACATGGGGAGTAACGGCTGGTGTTTGTAAATGCACGGGTTTACGTTTAACTTCCACTTTCTGCTGCCGAGTCAGATTTATACTTTTGTTGTACTGGAATTTGGGACAACCCCGATAATTTACGGTCTGTCCCGTGTTACTACATAAAGCACAAGAGAGTTGGCTTTTCTCAGACCCTCAGTCCTTACCAAGAGCGCATTCCTCGGACTTGTGGTTTTTTCCATACTTCACGCATCGAGGCTGCATTTCGCAGCTCGACGCGGCATGCCCGAACCTTTGGCACCGAACACATTGTAAAATGTTTTCGCTCCTCTTTGATTTTGCCCAGTGTACAACCTGGTAGTCTAGGACTTTGATCCTTCTTAGACCATCCAAGTTGCTGTCGGGACTTAGCTGGGTCAGGAAAAACGGTAGTTGCCGCTTCTCCCTTTTGGCTCTAGCCGTGACGAATGGCTTAACCCCCACGAATTTAAGCTCTTTGCACTCCTTCTCTTTCAGCAGTGCAAGGAGCTCCTCTGGATAAGTCGACGGTTCTAACCCTTTCAGCAGCATTGTTTGCAGCTTCTCCCCTTTAGGAGTGTAGGAGAAGAACTCCGTCGTCGAATCCTCCAATAGACTTTTCATTTTTGGGGTAGTGCTCCACTGTGTTGCAGTGGATCGCGTGCTTATCTACACTTAATCTTTTTATAAATAAATTACAGCCTATGGCCGACTTACACAGTTCGATCGTGTCCTTTAACTCCAATTTGAAAGTGTTGATTGGTGGCACTTTCTGTTTGGCGGATTTCTGCTCTTGCTGTTGTTGTTGTCTCTGCTGCTGTTGCTTTTGCTGATGTTGTTGTTGTGGCTGTTGTTGTTGCTGTTGCCGTTGTTGCTTTCGATGTTGCGGCTTTTGCTGCTGTTGTGCCTTTTGTTGTTGCTGTTTTTGTTGTTTATGTTTTTGTTGAGTTTGTGCTCTTGTTGAGTTTGTGCTCTTGTTATTGCCAGTTCTTGTACAGTCGTTTGCAGTTTTTGTTTTTCCATCGGTTGTTCTGTTGTTGTTTTTGTGGAAGCTCTGCATTTATGGTTTCTTGCTGCTGAGGTCTTTGGAGTTGTTGCTGCTCCTCCACCTCCTTCCTTTCTATTTGCTTAGCTCTTATGGCCAGCACTTTTTGTGGTAGCTGTTTAATGCCACTGTACTGGACCTCGACTTCTTCCTCTTCGTCATCTGACTCCGATGCAGCTAGGGATGCGAAGCAGTTGTCTGCTCCCATGTGGCCAATACATAGCCCCCCCAGCATATTCGACTATGCTTCTTGGCATCGAAGACACTGGTTTCCAGCTTTTACTGCAAGTAGGCAAGAGTTTGAGGGATATGCCATTCACAAAGTTTGTTCTAATTGCAGGCTTTCGATGTTAAATATCCACACAGTATTTCTCCATTGTTGCAACGTGTGAGATATTCGTAGACATACAACTATTATAGTTAGCGGTCCAATTCCACATTGGGCGGTGGGAGTGACATCTAAACACAGCATTTTCACCCATCTTAGGTGGCACACACAAGTGGAAAGTTACTTCATCCAACGTCGTGTGCTCAACTGAAGCTGGTGAGGCATGTTAGCTGAGGTCCTGGTCCTACCTAAATCAAATTCATTTGGACTATACATTTAAAGGTGAGAATCTAAAAGAAGCTTTCTGCTTTCTGTAAAGCTTTCGCATAGAATGGGTTATCAGAACACCAGTTATATCCCAGTCGTTCATAGACCTCAGTGGCAATCAAACGCATTTTCGTGTTCGGCTACACAAGTGTAGAAAATAAACAAAGTATACGTATAAACCAAAAATTATCAAGTGTCCGGTAGCCGAAGTGGCGAACACTCGGACGACATCATACCTGGTGTGACGATTCAGAGGCCTGGGTTCGATGCCCAAGACGCAGCTCTCGTGCGTGTTATATGGGAACGTGGGACACACCGCAAACTATCGGGGTTGTCCTAAGTTCGCTGACATTAAAAAAGCAAACCTAGCTCGGCAGCAGAAGGTGGAGGTCAAACGTTCACCTGTTAGGTTTTAAACACCAGCCGTCACGTTCCAAATTTCCTACGCCCAAATGACGTCAGGTAGGGGGGCTACGGTACAGCAAGCGACTGTTGCTTCTCCAGCGCCAATGCCGAGAACAACGGAGGCTGCACCAAACATGCTCGCCATCTTACTCGCAATCCAAGGGCAGATGGCTCAGCTGCAGCAGCAAGTACAAGAACAGGCCAAGCGGGTGCACCAGATCTACGCGCTGCTGCCGGGCCTAACGCAACACATGACGTAATGGGTACGCACATGGTGGAGCAAACTTTGAAGGTCCTTGCGGTAAATGTTAATTTACTGATTAGGATCGAACGAAGAGCCGCGATGTTTAAATTGCTACCAGACCAAACTCATGATGTGCTCTTCGCTAGCGAAACCAAGCTAACCGATAAGCACAAACTGGAGTACAATAATTATATTTTTAGAAGAAGAAATCGGCCCAGATTCAAACGTGGAGGCGGTGTCGCGATCTTCATTAAAGGAGGTATAAAATTTCACAGAGTGTACAAGGGCGTGTTGCGCAGGTTCCGGGTGTTGAAACGACGACTGCCTCATTTACATCCCGCTCCGCAGGGGAAAGCGGCTGTACTTGGCCTCTGTTTATGCACCTGAGGCTTCACAACCCACCCTATTCATTACAGAGCTCGACCCGCTTTTTCGACTTCTGAGGCTGGAATCGGGGGAGAATTATTTTATAATCGGCGGGGATTTCAACGTTAGACACAGAGATTGGGGAAATAATTTGCCAAATACTTGAGGGAACTTACTACTCTATTGGTGGGGTCAGCACGAGGTCATGTACAGACTCGGTCTTAAAGCGACGGATAACCCGTCGTTTCCCAGAGGCGGGTCTTATTTGGATCTACTGATGTACGACTGACGGGTACGAATTTACAAACGCTAAACTGTCTGCGCACATTCGTGTATGACAGTGACCATTGCGGTTTTAGCACCGAAATTACAGTTCCCAAAGAATTTGCAGAATTGGAGGAGTTTGCCCAAAGATATTCTTACAACTCTCTCCTCGAACACGCTCCACCCACCGTCTAATAGGAATTTGTCAAATGAGGAGATCGACAATTACCTAAAACAAATGGACGAGACAATTAAACAAACTATGGACACTACAATACCGCGGTATCGGCGTAAGACTAACGAAGACCTGTTCCGCAATCCTACCATTGACGCACTGCACCGATAGAAAAGTAGACTTCTGACAAGACTTAAAAACTTGTACAGACAGTTAACTGACCGACAAGACCCGGAGATTAGGACACTGAAGTCGTCGATTAAAAATATTCAAACGCTAATAAAAGAGAATTACAGAATTTCTGTAAGTTTGTATTGGAACAACAAGGTTCGGGCTGTAAACACCAGCAACCCGAATATTTTTCCGCAAATAAATAAACTATTTCGGAGAAAAAATCAAAACGACCTTCAGTGTCTTAAAATAGCCCGGACAACAGACAACGAACGCTTACTGACAATAGCAGGTATTGATCCAAATGAAGCCGCTGACGATGACGACTTCTTTGTGATCGAGTATCCGCCGGAGAAGGTTGAGGCCATAGGGGCGACTTTCCAGGAAGTATACAAGGCCATTGATAACATTGGTCCTAATTATGACCTGGACAATCGCGTCTTGGTGCACGACTTCTGCATTCGAAATGAAATGGGGAACTGGCGATCCGAAGGCTCTGGTTTCACCCGGTTTAGCGACGAAAATATGGCAAATGGTGTCATTTCCAGAGAGGGTGACCTACCCCGGTTCATTTCGATGGAAGAATTCCGTGAGATCTTCGACACAGTTAGAGTTAAGAAATCAGTGGGCACCGATGGTATTCCGAACATCGTGCTTCGACATCATCCTCTCGAATCGGTGGACATTTTCCCCACCCTGTTTAATAATGCAATGAATAATGCACATTTTGCAGCGCATTGGAAAACGGCGGTGGTTCGGCCTATCCTCAAAAAGGGAAAGGATATATCCAGTCCGGCGAATCTCCGGTCGATGGGTCCCCTTCCGAATATCAGTGGTGTTTTTGAAAGGGTGATCAATGGAGCTCTGTCTAGGTGGGTTGAGGAAAAACATATAGTTCCGGATAATCAATTCGGTTTTGAGGCGGGACTTGATGTCTCACGCGCTGCGTCTAAACTGGTGTCCGATATCCAATGGAATAGGGGCAGGAACCAATGTACTGGTGCCTGCCTTGTTGACTTGGAGGGGCCTTCGACACCGTATAGTCAGAGGGTATTTTCTATAGGCTGGCTGGGTTGGGGATCAGTGAGCCACTCTTGTACATTCTTTATATGCTAACCAAAAGACAGTTCATCGTGAAAAATGGTGATGTTACTTCTGTTGGAATGTTTCAAATTAAGAAGAAAATGTTTCAGCAAGGCGCAGTCGGTTCGCCGATCCTGTCCAGCGTTTGTGCAAGCGGCTTCATAGGTTCGCTTCCCATACTGTTACGTGCGCGGACGATTTGGTGGCCTGCAGGGCGGGTCCAAGGATCGAGGTCATTAGCACTCTCTTGCAGCGTGACTTCGATAAGATAAGACGATTTTGCGATGACTGGAAGTTGAAAATCAACTTTTAGAAGTCGGAAACCATTCTCTTTAGGACGCCATTGGCTGGAGCCTCTAGGGATACCAGAAAAAATTGGCGAAAGTTCTCTATCATTGGACAACACGGACAACCTCTTGCCTGTCGGAATGGAGTTAGATACCTTGGAATCTGGCTAGATCAGTTTCTGTATTTTGGCAAAAATGTAGATGCTACTCTGGCCAGAGCTAAAGGTGCTTTGGCCCTTACAAAGAGACTGTTTTATAGCAGCCAACTTGATGCGAGGGTAAAGGTAATCTGCTACATGACCCTTATCAGGCCCATGCTGGTATTTGGTTGTCCCGTGTGGTTCATTGTACGAGCAAGCTTTATGGAAAAGATTCGGGTGTTTGAGAGGGCTTGTCTTAGGGCTTGTCTTCGCTTGTACAGAACACCAGAGTCGGAGTACAAGAAATTTTATCTTAATGAGGTCCTTTACAACAGGGTGAACCTAATACGAGTGGACAACTTCGTAATTAAGCTGACTCGAAGGCACATTGCAAAAGCAATGACCTCGACGAATAACCTGATATCTGGAGCTTACTACCCGAATTACCTTTACCACCAGAGTGTGCGCTCTGATGGGTTCGTTCCACCGGAAGCATTCCTCTACCTAGATCAGATAGGGTTGATCCAGGATAGATCAGCGGTGCCGTTAATCTTCCATGTCGCTCGGACGTTTGGGGACAGGCGACTCAACTACAACAGAGACGTCGCACACGGCAGTGTGCATCGCCTCAGGTTCAGTAGGGCGGTGGGGAATCGCGATAAGAGGGATGTCGTTCGGCAGCACCAGCATTTCTGGTGGTTGAATGATGGGGAAGATGTTTCGTCGTCGTTTCCGTCAATTACGGACCAGCCTCACTAAAGATGCAGAGCTGACCAATTTATTTGTCCGGTGAATAGCTGTGGCCAGCTTACATAAGTTTAGGTTAGCATTTAAGAAACATATACATATATCAGTGTATACAAAGGTGAATACTGATATATGTATATGATTGTGTATAACGTCTATGTGTGTTTATGTGTGTATTGTACATTTAGGTTAGGTAGGCTAAGATTTATTTTAAGTTAGATACTAAGTTTTTATAAAAAATAAAATAATGTCCATATGCTAAGTTTTTGTAAATAAATTTTTTTCCTAGCCTTAAGTATTCAAAATAAATAGTCCTAAGTAAAATGTAAATGAAGTCGAAAGACATAGTTATAAGAATTTAAAGTAGCTTAGAGCGCCTGTGTGGGGCCATTAAGTTATCATAAGATTGTTAAGTAATTGTAAGCTATCATTTAAGCATTTTTTGTTAGAATATAAGAGTTAGTGGTAAGAAAATAAAATGCATTTAAAACTGAAACTGAGTGACATCTAAAAAGTTTTTTCAATATGGCTACAACACTCAGACAGCTAATTGTTTACCTGACATCATCTTTTTCTTCAGTATATCAAATCATCACGCAAGACTTTACGCCCGATCGACGTTCACAAATTGTTCAATTTTATTTCCAAAATCAGTGTTCAATAAAAAAAAAACATTTATTTTATATAGTGCTACGCCAATTTTACGGTCAACATAATCAATCAAGTGAGTTAAGAAGAATCCTAACTTATCGATTCGTCACCGTACGCAAGAACATGGCCTGTGTCTATCGACATTATATGAAATCTTGCACAAGAGTTTTGGCTAACATGCTTACAAGATTCAATTGTTGTAAGAATTTTGTTAAGTGGCAATGGGATCATGCACACTCTTGGTTCAGTGGTCTTTTTAATCAGCAAAATTGTTAACTTTGGAGCGAGGAAAATTTAAATGTGATTCATTCCGAAAAATGCACTATTTGTGTGGTTTATGGAGAAGAATATCAAAATGTTACCATCAATGGCGGCTGGTACAGACCCATGATCTACCATTTGTTGTTTCCAAAAATGCGTGAACATGGCCTGGAGGACACTTGGCTTCATGAGAATGGTGTCACATGCTTTACTCTCAGCGAAACCATCGTGTTATTGAAGGAATTATTTGGTGACAATATTATCTCCAGGGGACTTGTGTCTTGGCCGCCAAGATCGTGTGGTTTAACGCGGCTCAACTATTTTCACTGTGGGTATTTGAAGTCGTTTGTCTACATATGTGGACAAGCCATCAACGATTCTATCCTTGAAGGCCAACAACAAGCGTACTATTCATGAGATACTCGAAAAATTGGTCGAAAATTGGAGCTCCAAGATACAGTTCCTGATATGTTCTCATGGTTGTCATATGGCCGAAATCATTTTTTGTCGTTAAAGCCATAAAATTACCTGTCGAATTGACTTTTTTATGATCTTTGACGTTGAGTTTGACCATATGATAGGTATAGTCATATTTCGTCCTGTAGCAAAGTCAATTAGCCTAAGAGCATTTGCGGACTTGATGTTTTGTTCTATAGGTTGCGTTACCAATGATGTCCACTTTTCCTATTTTCTTGTTATAACACAATTGTTTCAGTTTCATCTATTTTTATTTTTCTTATTTTGTAATACAATTCTTTTCAGGGACCAACTACGGTTCCTTTTAATTGCATAAAGACCACTTTATGTGCAGATCTACCAACAATTCCCATTACTTCCCACGGAGAAACGGGAATAGCTTACTTTGACACGACGGCTCGCATAAGTGTGGCCGGAAGAATACTGTTTTTACATCTTCTTAAGAATGGAACTCGATTTCGAAAGGCAAGCGCTGATTTTATATTTGCTGATGGTGATAAAATTTATATTTGGGATACCAGCATTATCACTGGATATCGTTTGAGGCCGATAACATTCTTTGCTTTACCACAAGCAACAGATAATAGGACATTGATTGGTATCGTTTTTTTTTTGAAGAAAATGGAATAGTCCTTGATTTACCCTAAAGATTATGGTATTTTGCAGATCAAAGGAAGAAAACCTTTGATTTCTACGATACGTCTCAGACTAAAGTACTTAAAAATAAGCTTGAAAATAACTTTCATTCCTAACATTGGTAAATTCAAACCAATTTCACCAATTTCCACTACGCCAAAACACATCCAGCACATAACGTTCAAACGAAAATAGAACCGTACTTTCAGCTAACGTGGTAACGCTTGCGCGAGAGCTTCAAAATCATGTGTCCGCTTTTCTAACCTGGTTCAATAGTAAAAATAAAATATCACCACTTGCTTCAATACCACGACCAGAGGAACATCTCAGACCTTGTTCACCTATTAAAAGGCTTAAAACAGGAGCTAATGAATACTCCCCACACTCAATACATCACATATTCTCAAATTCACTAAGACCCAGAGCGAAAGAAATGCAAATCCACTCTTTTTCCAGCCTTGGTTCGTGTAAAGGATGATGTCGAATTAGAACCGTATTTTACTGAAATACTCTCAATTGGTATAAAATTGCGAGGAAATGAAGCAGTCGACCTAAGTTCGATTGAAAGAGATTATTTGCGAATCTATTCAATAATTAAAAGAAGTGAAATGAAAGAAATAATTATTATAGCATTGTTAACTTTATTTAATAATCGAACAATTCTTAAACAAATGCCAAATATAAGTTTACAAAATGTTTAGCAACATCAATAAAAATCAAGCAACATTAAAACAGATATACAAACTGTTATTCAAAAACTGAAAATAAAACTGAATTTATAACGTATTACAACACAGAACATTACAGTCGTTTTATTTCTTACAATAAGTTCTAACTTCAATTTAAGTTAAATATTATACAACGATTCAGCCCGACACATTACAACAGAGGTTGCTTAAATCAACTATTGGTAAAAGACATCCTGGTAACCACACGTTGAAAGATTGTTATCTTAAATTGAATGAAGAATTGAAGAAGGAAGTCAAATTAAGTCCGGATAAATACTTAGCAACCAAATTCCAAAATTGTAAGGACAATATAAAAAGGAAGTTAATGTCACAAATAGCATATCTAACGTTGACGTTGAAGGTGTAATGATATCCGACCCAGTAGACATTGCCAATAATTTCAATTTGTTCTATACTTCTATTGCAACAGAATCGAAATCTTCTCCTTCCGGCAGTTACAACTGCAATGGTAATATGTTTCCAGATGTAGTTGAAGATGTTTCATTAGGTGATAATTTTGTCTTCCAGCCATTTACACCTGCTGAAATCCATAAGTGTATCATGTCACATTATAATAAGAACTATTGCACCTCCGATGGTATAAAAAACTGTCTCTTAAAACGTATTTCTTTTTATGTTATTGATGTTTTGTTATGTTATGTTCAATTTGAGTGTTGACTGTGGTTATTTTCCCTCATCTTTGAAAAACGCCGAAGTGATTCCTCTATTTGAGAAAGGTAACAAAAATATGCTAACCCAATATCGACCAACCTCTTTACTTCCTACATTTTCTAAACTATTTGAAAAACTGATTTTCCACCGCGAGCATCGAACTTGTCGAGCTGTAGAGGCTGAGTAGGGTCAATGAATCTCGAGAAGAAATTCTCCAGACGAGTTCTCAAACCAAAGGATGCTCCCCCCTCTTTCCATATCCCAAACCTCTCCCTTCTTCCCCTGGACTGGATCAAGGTGTCATACGATACGTGTCGAAGATCAATCTGGCTGAGGGCCCAGCATCTCCAAAAATAGATCAGTCGCGAACGGAGTATCCGAATACCTGGTGACCTCCGGATTAGCTAGTCTTATCTGTATATTGCCTATGTCTGTACAGGTGGACACAACTTTCTCGAATGCTCGTGGGACCATATTATGGACAAAACCTCTAAAACAAAATCCGAGGCCGGTACTCCTTTAATACCGGGCGGTAGAACGGTGACTGCACCGATTACCGGCAAGGCTCCTGCATTGACGAGAGGAGGTAAGTCTGTGGCAGGCCATGGTTCACCATCCTCTAAGGGGAAACGTAACATGCCTAAAAATAAATATTCAGGGAATGTTAAGACTGTGGCAAGCCATGGTCCTATCACTTCCTCCACCCCAGCAGTAGCAAGTTATGTGGCAGGCCACGGACTCCTCCCGCCAAGCAGGGATCTGAAGATCAGCCGCATCGGTGAGCTCCATGTAAGGAGCTCAACCTAAGACGCCGAAATGCTTCACGCATTATCAAAAACTTCGGATCCATTCCGGAGGTTGCAAGAAGTGCGGACATAAAGAACAATATTGAGTGGGCTAAAAGACCGATTACCCACTGTTTACACTGCTCCCAAAATTTCAAAAGACTCCTCCAACCGCCACAGATCGTTGGAGGAAACCGTGGCGGTTTCCAAGAGGCTCAAAACACATAATTCCAAAATCCCTGGGCCATCCAACAGCACATCTGTGAGGTCTTTCAATGAAGTCCTAAAGGACGCATTGGTGATCGCGGTGATCGATAGGAACAATTCCGACGGTTCCATTACAACTGAACGGCGGCTGTTGGTCAACCGAGCAACTTCTTGGCCATCATGCGGAAAAACGCCGGACCACCTCGTATCACAAGCGACGCTGGCTGGCATCAAGGTCATGTCAACCTCATCGCGTATTCCAGCCAGAGATCTCTTGATCTCTTCACCAAGGCCTTAGGTGGTTTAGGAGAGATTTGGCCAGTTGCAAAACTCGAGGTCGTGTCTAAGGAAGATATTCCTAGAAGACCTCGAACAGGTACCTGGATCCTAGCCGAACCATCCTCTCCAGAAAGTATTCTGGAAATCATCAGGCCCAGTAACCGGATTCTTCGGACTCATGACTGGAAACTGGAGGAACTAAGGAGCCCTTATGGATGCACGTTAATCGTGATCAATAAGGAATTCCTTAATCTTCTGGCGCAGACGAGTCCATACACTTAAGGGTATACAAAAAGATAGCTGGATGCTTATAAGCAAACTCTTCCTCCTTTAATACCTGATAACACAACCTTGGATGTCGGAGCGTCGATATCCTTTCCAGAAATGGATAGCGCTGACTCCAATCTATGCTAGGTGACTATTAAGACGTCGGTCTCCTTTTCTGACACCCTGTCGGAAATGGAAACCCATGACGAAGCAAAGAGAGGTCCTACGCGATCAGAAATAGAAGATAAGCTCTTGGACACAACTTCAGAATTGGAGGACCTCAATAACACCGTGGTGGAGGCGACTCTGGAAAACTGTAGCAATAATACGGTTTCTCCAGATAAATCTCCACCACTCAAAAAAGGCTTCGGTAGCACTCATTCTGCGTCTTCAAAAAACGCAGAAGATATAATCCTAATCCAGGAACATGGATTGTAGAAGGCGTGGTTCGTGAACTAGGACGCCCGCATACGCTCCGCTCTATACAAGAGAAAAAGGTAAGATCAAAACTTGTATATTAGTGAAACGTAGCCTTAATGTATTTCTACTTCCCAAACTCAGCGACCCCGACTTAACCCTTGCCTGCCTCAGACTCAGCCACGACAATGTGGACCCTCTCCCTGGTGATAACCTAGAAACGGTAGTACTGGAAGCCGGAAGGCAAAAAAGTGGCCTCACAATCGGATGCAACGCTAACGCACATGCCACGGTATGGGGCAGTGTGGACATCTATGATAGATGTGAGTCATTTTTTGACTGTATCTTAAGTACTAACCTCTTTATTTGCAACATTGGCAATGAGCCCACTTTTATAACTAGAAACCGACAGCAAGTGCTAGATATCACTCTTGTCTCCGCCAGCATCACTCAAAGGCTAACGAACTGGATGGTATCCAAGACTTCTGTCAACGGCTCAACATAACATACCTACTGTAAAGGAAAGTCGGTAGAAACGGCTTTGCACTCTCTGACTAGCCACATCGAAAGATTCCTACAGTATAAAGAGTACACAATGGTTGTTTTCCTAGACATAGAGGGCGCCTTTAACAACGTCAACACATCCGCAATCACGACTGCGCTGTCAACTCTGCAGGTAGACGGCTCACTTGGGGAGTCGATCGGTCTAATGCTAAAAAGCAGGATAATCAACTCCAAACTGGGTGAGACTTCTGCTAAAAGATGTGTCAGCAGAGGTACGCAGTAAGGCGGTGTCGCTGTCCCCTTCTCTGGAACTTGGTAGTTAACAAACTGCTGATATACATGGAAGCGGGTGGTAGCAGGGTGATTACCTATGCGGATGACGTTGCTATAGCCGCCTCAGGAAACCATCTCAATACCATTAAAGAACTCCTTCAACTAAATCTCAATAGATTAACCCGCTGGGCAGGTCGCTGTGGATTGGGAAAAAACCCCCATAAAACTGATCTTGTCCTCTTTTATAGGAAATACAAAACTCCAATTATAGACCCTCCTCCAATAAATGGTACCAGTTTAGTTTTTTCCGATACAGCAAAATATCTGTGACTCATT
Organism: Volucella bombylans; assembly: GCA_949129095.1. Lineage (NCBI taxonomy): Eukaryota > Metazoa > Arthropoda > Insecta > Diptera > Syrphidae > Volucella > Volucella bombylans. The sequence goes on from OX422140.1 coordinate 302,661,548, forward strand.
TTTGACAGGAAATTAAACATTCACGAAAGAGGCAATAAAGCCACAATAGCTTTATTCTTTTGCAAAAAAGCCATTGGGAATAAATGAGGCCTTCAACCTCGCATAATGCAGTCAACTGCATTAAACTAAGCAGAGTCTAAAGAATAGCATTTTTTTAACCTAAATAAAAACAATTCTTTTCAACGCTTTTTTAAATATTTTTAACAAAACTTTGAAAAAAAACGGTGATGTGAACTCTTGCAACGAAATATTCGCAATTTTCATTTTCATTTTATATGCATTTTTATTATATGACTGAAATTACTCTTATATGCTAAACAAAAAACGCTAAAAATTAGCTTAAATTACTTACAAATAATCTTATTCTAACTTACTGGGCCCATGCGGGCACTCTAAGTTAAACCTAACTCTTAAACTATGTCTTTCGACGAATATTACAGTCTACTTTTATATCTATTTTTACATTTATTACTACTAAAACTAAGAAAATAAATTTTAATCAAAAACTTAGTATATGGACATTTTTTTTAATTTTTCATAAAACTTAAAACTAAAAGCCTACAATCTACTTAAAAATAAATCTTAACCTACTTAACCTGCTTACATCTAATGCATACATACATACATATATATACACACATAATATATATATACATAATATATAAACACATGTATGCATATACATATATAGATATATATATATTTTTTATTTTTTTTCGTAAAATCTAACTTAAACCTATCTAAAACTATTTAAGCCGGCCATAGCTAAAAACAAAAACATTAGGCTGGCCCACTTTGCTTCACATGAAGCTACATATCACTGAAGGAGTTCGACGAAGAAGCGTCCTCCCCTTCAACAAGCCACCAAAAGTTTTGGTGCTGCTGAGCAACATCCCTCATGTCGCGACTCCCTACCGAAATACTGAACCGGAGACGCTCCGCACTGCCATGTGCGACGTCTCTGTCGTAGTTGAGTCGCCTGTCCGCAGCTGTTCGAGCGACGTGGAAAATTAACGGCACCGCCAATCTGTCCTGGATCAGACCTTTACTATCTAAATAGAGGAACGCTTCTGGAATAATAAAGCCGTCAAAGCGAACTCTCTCGTGATACATATAATTGGGGTAGTAAGCCCCGGAGATCAGGTTGTTCGATGAGGTCATTGCTCTCACGTTGAACCACACGGGACATCCAAAAACAAGCATAGGCCTGATAAGGGCCATGTAGCAGATTACCTTCACCCTCGCATCGATTTGGCTGTTATAAAACAGTCTCTTTGTAAGGGCAAAAGCACCTTTGGCTCTGACCAGAGCAACATCTATATGTTTGTTAAAATACATAAATTGATCTAGCCAGATCCCAAGGTACAAGTATCTGACTACATTTCGACAAGCAAGTGGCTGCCCGTGCTGCCCCACGATCGAGAACTTTCGCCAATTCTTTCTGGTATCCCTAGAGGCCCCAGACAAAGGCGTCCTAAACAGAATGGTTTCCGACTTCTGAAAGTTGATTTTCAACTTCCAGTCATCGCAATATCGCTTAATTTTGTCGAAGTCACGTTGCAAAAGCATATTAATGACCTCAATCTTTGGACCTGTTCTGTACGCGATTATGTCGTCTGCGTACGCTATGGCATGGTGAAGTGAACCTATCAGATCACTCGTGTAAACGTTGAATAGGATCGGCGAATTTACCGCACCTTCTTGCAGACCGTTTTTAATGTTGAATGTTCCAGCAGAAGTCACATCGCCATTCTTCACGATGAACTGTCTACTGGAGAGCATATCGAAAAGAATATACAGCAGTGGTTTACTAATGCCCAACCTGTCCAGCTTGAAAAAGATTCCTTCTAACCATACGGTATCGAAGGCTTTCTCCAAGTCAATCAGGCAGGCACCAGTGCACTGGTTCTTGGCTTTGTTCCATTTGATATCAGAAACCAGTTTCGACGCAGCATGAATAACATCATGCCCCGCTTTGAAACCGAATTGATTATCCGGAACTATATGTTTGTCTTCAACCCACTTGGTCAGGACTCTATTGATCACCTTCTCGAACACCTTACTGATGTTTGGAAGAAGACTGATCGAGCGGAGATTCGCCGGATTGGAAGTGTCTTTATCCTTTTTGGGGATGGGATGTACCACCGCAGTTTTCCAATGCGCTGGATAATGTGCATTGTTCATTGCATTATTAAACAGGGTGGTATAAATGTTCACCGATTCTAGAAGGAGATGTCGAAGCACAATGTTCGGTATTTCATCGGTTCCCACTGATTTCTTGCTTCTAAGTGATTCGAAGATGGTTTGGAGGTCTTCCTTCGAAATGAACGGGGGTAGTACCCTATCGTTGGTGATGACATTATTTGCCATATTCTCGTCACTGAACTGGGTGAAACCCGAGCTCTCGAATCGCCAATTCACAATTTCATTTCGAAGGTAGAAATTGTGCACAAGAACTCGATTCTCCAGATCGTGGTTCGGGCCAATGATAACATTCGCCTTGTACACTTCCTGGAAAGTCGCTCCTATAGCCTCTACCTGCTCCTGCGGATCCTCGATTACAAAGAAGCTGTCATCATCAACAGCTTCATTTGGATCTATGCCCGCTGCTACCAGTATTTGTTCGTTGTTCGTCGTTCGGGCGATTTTAAGACATGGAAGGTCGTTCTGATTATTTCTCCGAAATATTTTATTTATTTGCGGGAACATATTCGGGTTTCTGGTGTTTACAGCCCGAATTTTACTGTTCCAATACAAACTTACAGATGCTCTGTAATTTTCTTTTATTAATGTTTGGAGGTTTTTAATCGACGACTTCAGTGTCATGATCTCAAGGTTATGTCTGTCAGTAAACTGTCTGTAGAAAGTTTTTAGTATTGACAGCAACCTACTTTTTAGTCGGTGCAGTGCGTCAATAGTTGCGTTGCGGGATAAGTCTTCTTCGTCAGTGTGTTTGTACCGAGGTATCGTTTTGTCCATTGTTCGTTTGATTGTCCGTCCATTAGTCTTAGATACCTGTCAATCTCCTCGTTTGACAGATTCCTGTTGGACGGTGGGTAGAGCGAATTCGAGGAGAGTGCTCTAGTCAGTGTTCTGGTGAAGTGTGTCCAACGCACCCTACTATAATTGTAGGAATGCCTTTGAACAAACTCATCCAATTCCGCAATTTCGTTTGGAACAGTTATTTCGGTGCTGAGACCGCAATGGTCACTGTCATACACGAAAGTGCGTAGACAGTTTAAAGTTTGTTGGTTAGTGCATCCCAGTTGTATTCGTGCGTCGAACAGCAGAAGATTCAAATAGGACCCGTGTCTGGGAAACGACGGACTATCCGTCGCCTTAAGCCCGAGTCGATACATCACACTATGCTGACCCCACCAATTGAATAGTAGGTTCCCTCTACTATTTGGTGTATTATTTCCCCAATCATTATGTTTGGCGTTGAAATCTCTGCCGATAATAAAATAGTTGTCTTCCAATTCCAGCCTCAGAAATCGAAAAAGTGTCTCGAGCTCTGAGATAAATAAGGTGGATTGAGTAGCCTTTGGTGCATAGACAGACACCATATACAACCGCTTTCCACTACGGAGAGGGATATACACGATGCATGCTTCCAGCAGCTGAAATCTACGTACTACACGACTGTATACTCTTTTAAAACGAATACCTTTTCGTACGAAAATCGCAACGCCACCTCCCTGAATGGAGTTGGGTCGGTTTCTCCATACTATTTTGTATCTTCTGTGCCTCATTTTGTGTCTTTTGGTAAGCTTAGTTTCGCTAACCAAAAGCACATCGGGGGCTTGGTCTTTAAGCAACTTAAATAGTGCGGCTCGTCGTTCGAGCCTAATCAGTGAAATCACATTCACAGCAAGTACCTTCAGGGTTTGCTCCGCCACGTACGTACCCATTACGGCAAAAGGTGCGTTAGGCCAGGCAGCAGCGCGTATACTTGATCCACCCGCGCGGTCTGTTCAGTTAGATGACGTTGGAGCTGAGCCATCTGCCCCTGGATAGAGAGCAAGATAGCTAGCATGCCAGGTACTGGTTCAAGTGCTCTGGGCGCTGGGGCCTGAGAAGCATCCTTCCCTTGCTGTACCGTATTACCCCTACCTGCCGCCATTTGAGAGTAGGTAATATGGGGAGTAACGGCTGGAGTTTGCAAATGCACGGGTGGACATTTAACTACCACTTTCTGCTGCAACCCCGATAATTTGCGGTGTGTCCCGTGTTCCTACACAAAGCACAAGAGAGTTGGCTTTTTTCAGACGCGCCGTCCTTACCCAGAGCGCATTCCTCGGACTTGTGGTTCTTTCCGCACTTCATGCATCGAGGCTGCATTTCGCAGTTCGACGCGGCGTGCCCGAACCTTTGGCAGCGCACACATTGTAAAATGTTTTCGCTCCTCTTTAATTTCTCCCAATGTACAATTTGGTAGTCCAGGACTTTAATACTCCTTAGACCATCCAAATTGCTGGTGGGACTTAGCTGGACAAGGAAAATCGGCAGTTGCCGCTTCTCGCTTTTGGCTCTGGCTGTGGTGAAAGGCTTGACCCCCAGGAATTGGAGCCCTTCGCACTTCTTCTCTTTCAGCAGTGCAAGGAGCTCCTCCGGATCAGTCTACGGTTCTAATCCCCTCAGCAGCATTGTTTGCAGCTTCTCTCCTTTCGGGGTGTAGGAGAAGAACTCCGTCGTCGTATCCTTCAGTAAACTTTTAACTTTGTGGTAGCGCTCCACTGTATTGCAGTGGATCGCGTGCCTATCAAAACTTGCCTATGTTGCCTATGGCCGACTTACATAACTCTACTGTATCCTTCAATTCCATTTTATATGTATTAATTGGCGGCACCCTTTGGTTAATTGATTTCTGCTGCTGATTTTGCTGTTTTTGTTGCTGTTGTTGCTGTTTTTGCTGCTGTTGTTGTTGCTGCTTCGGGTTTTGTTGGGTTTTTTGTGGTTGCAATTTCTGTTTGTTCTGCTTTTGTTGTGCAGTAGTTTGTTTGTCCGGCTGAGATATATTTTGTTGTCTCAGTGTTTGTTTTTGTTGTTGCTGGGTTTGTGCTTATTTTACATTTGACTGCTGTTGTTGTTGCTGTTGTTGAGAATTTCGGGTCTCTTTCAGTTCTCTCGTCCTTCTCGCTATCTGTTTGGCTTTAAATACAAGAACTCGTTCTTCCATTTGTTTAATGCTGCTGTTAAGGGATTTTACTTCTTCTTCTTCGTCCTCTGATTCAGAAGCCATCAGAGAGGCGAAGCTATTGTTTGACCCCAAGTGGTGCACTTCCCCACCATCGGAGTCACTACCGCGTATTTTATGTTTTTCCCCTGCTGTTTTGGCCTCTTTCCATACATAAACCCGCATCTTCGCGGGCGAAGTAGATAGGGCGATGCGTTTAACGGGGTTGGAAGTCGGATTTGTCTTTCTCCTCCTCTTGGACCTTGTTTCACGTACCAAGTTGCCCGAAATAACTGGTTCATGGGCTGATGTGTTTGCGTCATCCGCTGATCCCGCCATTGGGGGAGCGGAGCGCTCACTTTTATCCATCGCCTGCTGTTATCTGTCTTATTAACACTTTTATTACACGTGTTTTATTAGATAACAAAAAAAAAAAAAGTCTTGTTCCCCAGACGGGACTCGAACCCGCGCCACTTTAGCTGCGATCAAACACCACTTGTACTGAGCTGACTGACCTTTATAAAAGTTTTTCCAATAATGTCTTTCACGTAATAAAAATATATATATATATATATAATATATATATAATAAAAAAAAATATATATATATATATTTATTTTTTATTTATTTATTTATTTATTTTTTATTATTTTTTTTCCTTGAAAAAAGCCGAAACACGTTTTTACTGCACGACGGTCTGTGAGCGACTGAAATATTCGCAATGGTCTCATCCTAGTGGCGCATCTTTTCATACGCTTTTCGAGCAGTAGCCCCAGCAACTTTCCAAAGGCTCATTGATCAATTTCGCAATGGACTAACTGAAATGATCCTACTCACTTACCTTGATGATTTGATTATTTTCTCAAGCATATTTGAAGAGCACTATAAGGACTTGAAGCGAATTTTCGATCGCCCAAAATGTTCAAGATCAAAGTGAACAGAGAAAAACCAAGCTTTTGTTGCGCAAAAGTAAAATATCTTGTTCATCTCATTACAGATCAAGTCATACAGGTTGATCCAGAAATACAAGTCGAAAGGAAGAAAGAAACCCTAAACAAGTTCTGTCCTTCCTGCAAACTTGCTCATACTACCGGCGGTTTATTAAAAATGTTGTTGAAATATCCAAACCTTTAGGCGACCTCACAAAGAAAAATGCATTGCAGAAATGGGGAAAAGAAGAGCAAACATCGTTTGACAGGCTGAAATCGCTACTAACAAGTGCACCAATACTGAAGTAAGCTAGTGATGAAAAAGCCTTTGGCGTTATAACAGATGCTAGTAGTTATGCCATTGGCGCAGTTTTGGTTCAGGGAGAGAAAGCCGATGAACACCCGATCGAATATTCTTCGAGACTTTTTACTGCCGCTGAACGAAGCTATTCCATAACTGAGCGTGAAGCATTGGCTACTGTTTGGCCAGCCAACAAATTTTGAGTATACATCGAAGGAGGAAAAGTAAACCTTGTAACTGATCACCAACCGTTAAAATGGCTAATGAGCCTGAAATTGCCAACCAGTAGACTCGCAAGATGGGCGTTTCAATTACAACCATATAATTTTCACATTGAGCATACACCAGGAAGAAGCAGTACCATCGCTGATATGTTATCGCGATAGATGGACTTCACGTGGGTACCTGTTCAATGAAGGGATATTGCATTCATCAGAATCTGACGCCGAAAGCGCCCAACTTGTAATACCATTACAAGAACGAGAGACAATACTCAATAGTTACCATATTGATGCAGCTGCAGATCACTATGGAATCGAACAAACCATTCACAGGATCACACCTAGATATTATTGGCCTGGAATGCGAAGAGATATCACAAAGCATATAGGCAATTGTATTCAATGCTTACGATACAAACACCGCAATTTAAAACCAACCGGTCTTTTACAAACTGTTTCCAGCAATCAAAGATTTGAAATACTAGCTGTAGACTTGTTTAGACCATTACCTTCTACAACAGAGGAATATAAATGGATCCTCATAGCTCAAGATCTTGCCAGCAGATGGGTGGAACTATTCCCTCTTACAGAAGCTACAGCAGAAAAATGTACACTTTTAAATGAAGTCTTCCTTCGCTATGGAACTCCTCGACGGTTACTAGCCGACAATGGTACACAATTTATATCTGCACTCATGCAGCAGCTTACTCATCGAACAAACACTTACACCCGTGTATCATCCGAAGGCGAATCCAGTTGAACACAAGAATAGAGATTTGAAAACTCAACTTAGCATCATCGTAGCTAATAGACATACGACTTGGGCTGACGACTTGCCGTCAGTAAGATTTGCCATGAATACAGCGAAATGTCAATGCACAGGATATACTGCGTCGTATCTAACATTTGGTAGAGATCCAAGAACAATCGACGAGCATAGCTCAAGCTGAAAATTTCATTCCACAAATTACTCCGAAACTTATGCGATTGGCTGAAGTAATCCAAGATGCTAGAGAAAAGGTGGAACATATCCAGGACCACAACAAAATCTATTCAGACACGAAACGAAGACCACAACCTAAGTTACAAGTTGGAGATTTCGTACTCGTCACAACATATATACTTAGCAAAGCATCGAAACAAGGCACGTCCAAATTTGCACCTAAGCGAGATGGGCCTTATGTAGTTATAAAACAATTCGGATAATCTACATACCAGGTGACTTCAAAAGACGACGTCAACGTTCCATTGGGAATGGACGACATAGATGCAGAACGAGTTCAAGTAATGCGTAGAAGAGCGTGGCCAACGAAGCAAACAATTCCTGCCGCATCATCGAGACGATCTCTGCGTCAGAGGGGGAGAATGTAACACAATTGTTTTAGTTTCATTTATTTTTATTTTTCTTATTTTGTAACACAATTGTTTTCATTTCATTTACTAGATTTCATTGGATTTTATTTCGTTTCATAAATTAGTCAATTGAATTTTTTAATTTTTACCATGAATTGTTTATAAATTTTCGTTTCTGACTGTACATACTTTTCTAATCTTTGTTAAAAAGCTTTCCCTAAGTTAAGTCCTAAGCATCAATCTTGTGTATCATTATAAATCTTAATTAGATTTTCATTTTCAGCTTTGCCAAATAGGTATAAATACCCGCCCTGATCGATCGGCTGACACTTTTCATCAATCGGGAGTTTGAAGTGGTTCAAGGTAATACGGGTGAATTCCTATTATCCTCTTACCAATTCACACTCTCTGCTCGTTAGTTTCCTTTTTTTCTTTTCTTAGTTTTGCTTTGGGTGATTACCAGTCAGTCCCCTTTCAGAATTTGTACACTTCAACAAGTACTGCAGTTCTCGAACCGCATACTCGCGGGTGAACAATTTTTAAAGGAAGTTAATTCATTAATTTTGAAGGCATTGTCTTTTATTTTATTTACGTTGCAAGAGATTTTTTGTCATAAAGAAGTTAAAAGAATATCTTGGTGTTTCATTGCACTCGAAGGAGTGTGCTACGTATGGAGGGACGGACACTCAGCTCTACCGCAACTACCGTGCTACATTGTTCAATATACGTTGTTCAATATATTTATATACAGTTCCAATGTTGTTGTCTTTTTTGAATTTGCAGTGTCCTCAAGTGTTTGAAAAATTGATTTTGGCAATGCTCTCACTGAAAGTTGTGCACATATGTACGAGTGGTCATAAGTCTGAACTATTTCAATAAAGTTAGTTGCATTTTTCATCTTGGAAAGGTCGGTGGCTTTTATTTTATAGGTACACCATTGGCAACAGATTATAGGCCCAGTGCACGCATAAATATAAAAGGTTCAGTACAGAATATTATTTTTTTTTGGAACACGGTGTAGAAATCGGGAAACGTTGTAAAAAAAATTGAGAATTCTAGTCCTGAAAATGGAAACTGAACTCTTTAACATTGAGAAATAACAGACTTCTGAAGAATATTCAGTGTGAGAATTCTAAGTTAGGATGTTATTAAATGCATTCGGGTTATTTGAGCACGTTAATGGTTTGACCTCAGCACCTGGCAATGCGCAATTTGAGGAACAACCTGCGTTTGATAGTCTACTAGAAATTAGACAGCAAGGCTCAGCTAATAATTGCAACTGGCATTGGATCTACTCCCCTTTGGCATATAGTTAATTGGAATACAAAGCCAACAACTCACTTATAGCTACAACGGTTTTATTCCTTTGAAAAGGAACCAGATGACAATGTCATCCTTATTGAAAAACATAGTCAAGCAACTTTTTTACGATATAAAGTAGTGTATTTCTTAAACCACAAATCGGAGGTTTGCTCCCAAATTGAAGAGTTTTTAAGCAAGGCGAAGAATTAAAGTAGAAATATAGTCAGAACGATTTGCACAGACAATGGAATAGAGTTTGTAAACGAATCTGTTAAACACTTTTAGCCAAACACTTTGCCCGCTACCAAATTTCTGTGCCTTATACTCCGCAATAAAATGGAAGTGTTGAACGGAAACGGTTTTGGACAGATGATGAAAATCCAGTTTTTGTATTGAATTAGGCAGGTATTAATCTTAAAGTTCATAAGAGCTGTGGTGAGGTAGTGACTGCAATTCTGTTGATTTTAAAGTGTTTGAAATAAAAGTTTTATTCATGTTTCAAAGGAAAAACGTAGGAAATTCGATACGAAGGCAGAGAAAAGTTTGTTCATGGGATATGTGGAAAACAGCAAAGGCTATCGTATTTAAATACCGGCTTCCAGAAAAGTTGAAATCTTACGAGATGTCATCTATAGAGAAGAGGAGCATTTTAACTAGCAAAAGATGGACATGTTGATTCATTGGAGAAATTCTCCCAGTACAATTTGCATGATGATTTACATGAGGGCTTAAATCACATATTGCATGACGATTTGCATGATGACTTACCTAAAGTTTTGTCTAGTTCAGGAACTTTGGGAAATACAATTCTGCCGGAGATGTAGTGTTTGAATGAGCCGATGAAGATAAAGTTGCAAGTGGTGGGAGCAACAATCATCAGGGTTGTAATGAGTAAATTCCATGGAGAGAATGACTGCGAAGCAGAAGGAATAGACTTGTTTCAAATATGCTCCACCTTGCAGACTTATCTTGTACATACGGAACGAGGAAGCTATGTTGCTGCTTGCGAGAAAGCAGATCGCTGGAATTCGGAAATGTCAGATCAGATGGATAACGTATTAAAAAGCATGCGTGGGACTTAGTGAAACGCCCACCGAATAGAAAAATCATATTTAATACGTGGGTTGTTATGCTTGAGAATTGGGATGTGCATGGGCGAAAGCAATGCAAAGGAAGCTTGGTCATACGAGGTTTTATTCAAAAGATTATCTTCAGACATTTAGTCCAGAAGCGAAATACAATTCCATGCGAACGATACTTGCTAATGCAGCTAATGAAGGTCTATCGCTTGCACAAATTGATTTGAAAACGGACTTCTTAAATTTCAATTTACACTAGGGCACCTGCATATTTGCATGCGTACAGATAGTTGTGTGTTTATTGGAAACGATGTTGACAGCCGTATCATACTTGCGATCTACATCTGGATTTGTCTTTACAATTTGCGGTGCACCTGTTTTCTGGTTATCACAAAGATAAACATGTGTGTCACGTCATTATCAATAACTAAGCCAAAATACGGTGCGGCATCCCAAGCTGTAAAACAGATGGTTTGGTTACAGCGCTTGTTAATAGAATTTATTCAAACTAATGCTTGTGTGACTGCAACCAAGGAACGTCTTATCAAGAATCCGGAATTTCATAAGCGCTCAAAGCGCGTACATATGTACTCGTATATGTGGGCTATCACTATATTCGTTATTAAATTTAATTGAGAATAGGAAAGTATTGTACAATATTTTTTTCCACACACTACTTAAACTCAAAAAATAAAAGTGCTTTTGCCATACGTATAGAAAATGCATTTATTATTTTGCATTCATAAAAAAATAAAAGAGCAATAGGAAAATAATTAGCAGACAATTCTTAAGAAATCGGTGTTCTCAAACTCTGCTCTAAGTTCGTTGAAATAACAGGCAACATCCTACATAAATAATTTCAATTTCTGTTTAATCTCAGAAGCACCACAGGTCTATTTAAATTCGAAGCAACTTTTAAAAATGTTGCAAAGTTATTTATTATGCTGTATATTATTGTAATGCGCCCCCAATTGACCATGCCGGGGATGATATAAATCATTGAATATGAAATCACATGCAGTGTACGAGTATCTGTTTTCGCACTCCGCCAGTCCTACCAGCACATAGCCAAACGGGAAATCAATTGCGGATGCGGAGTAAAAATATGTTTTCCCTTCCCATTTTCGAATCCAACTTCATAAATAGGCCTCTTAATCCATCAAAGTGTTGTCAAGGACTTAAACGGGCTTTCTTTTATTATTTATTTATTATTTTTTTCGCAGATAAGACAAACAAAAAATAAAGTTTGAATGTTATCATGGGTATGCCAATTCGAGTCAATGTATTCCCGATGACCCACTTCAAAATAATATAAAATCCTTTTATTTTCTCAACTTCACCCAATTTTCTCGTTCAATTTCGATTCGTATTAAAAATTATTGACATCCTGATATAGAATGTTAGGACGGGAATGAAAATGGATTACCATATCCCTCCAGAGTAGAGCAGTCGGGACAGAAGTCAAACTTTTTTTCTCCAGATGCCACCAATGCTGAGGGCTTAATACTGGAGGTAGGCATTTGTTAAGGATATTCGACAGATAGATTGGTAATGTAAAAAAAGAAAAAAATTATCAAGGGCTTCTCTTCGGGGTTTGATCACAAATGGACATCGAAATGGATTGAAATTTGTGATTATTTTCATTCCTATTTTGTGCTTTTTTTCCTGCAGTATTTTTTTCTTTTCGCATTCGTTAAAGGATATTCAAAAATGTTTATGCAGAAGGTGTACTGAAGAGTGAAAAAAATGGAAGAAAAATAAAAATAAAAATGGATTTTTATTCTTACGAAAGAGTGATTAAATTGGATTGAATTGGATATTGATGGGTTCAGTGGTGTTGTTTGAAATTCGCCCAATTTGTCCGGATATCTGATTTAAAATGATTAATTTCTTTTGTTGAAATTGCGTCTCCTCAGTGGGGTATTTTTGATGACTCACGTTTATGTTCCCTTTTTATTTTTAAATAAACATCCTTTTTTACATGTCAATCTTTTTAAAACTATAGTTATATGCCGAATAAAACATAGGATAGGTTTTAGTTAAAAATAGGAAGTATACAGGGTGTCCAACAAAGAATGGATAAGCCTGAAACACCTCATAGGTGGGCTATCGGGCGCTGAAAATAAAATACAAAAAAAGATCTATCCCAATTAGTACATAAGTTATGTAATTTTTTTTTTAAAGTCTATTCTTTTCACATGACCTCAAGTTTCTTAACACTACGACACCACAAAAATTAAATCTATCGGTTTTTTTACGTTAAAATATTCTTCATAGACATGCAGTAAATATTATAAGTTTTTGAAAAAAAATTTAACGTTAATTTCTAGCATGAAATTTGCAAAATGCTTATTTTTTGTAAAGTTTAAGCAGTTCGTCAATTAATTGAGCAGGTGAAATGATATTATAGGAGCACCTGAAGAGATGTGGGCATTGTATTCCAATTTTTGGCGATTAAATGTGTACATATTGTAGCAAATTTATATTTTTATGTAGCAAAGTTTGTAGCGTCAGCCTTTTAGCAAAAAAAAAAAATAAATATGTTTAGTTGTGGTGTTCTGTTTGTGTTCCCTCACTGTACTAAATCCAGTCAATTCCCTTTTCAAAAACATACCTTTTCCCCTCCCAATCTATTAATTGGACCTACTAATCTCTCTTTCGCAACTCACAGCTAAACCTGACTTTGTTAAACGTTCCTCTATTTTCGAATTCCCTCATTCCACTTTCTTCGTAGGGTCACTCTCTTCCCGTGTTATTGTTCCCATGGTGAATATGTCCCTTTTGTCCTAGAGAGTTTTGTGTTTTGATTAATTTAAATTCTTGTGGAAGAGGTGGAAATCCTTGCTAAGGCTACAGATCGTGTGGGAGTAATTTAGATATGAATGTTTATATGTAGGTTGTGTGCTGTGATGAAGAACCTAATTTAGGGAGGAACCTATTTTTGCGAAATAGATTTTACGAGTAGAAAACGAAAGAGGTAGAATACGAGATAGGAAATGAAAGCGGTAGAAAGCGAAATAGGAAAGAAGAAATGGGATTTTTAAGAGAATAACACCAATTAGACAGATCAATGGCCTTTACGGGTTTTGATCAGTTGATCAAATCAGCGGATTAAGTCGAGTTTTTGTTTTGGACTGTCTTGGGACATAGCGGCAAGGTCGAATTGGATGGGACTTTTTTTTGTCTTTGGTTTTGAGTTGAAGTTGGGGCAGTTGATGTCTGGAGATTTGAGAAACAAGGTCGCGCGGAATTCAAGTTGATTTTGTTTTTTTAATAGACTCGTAGCGAAAGATAATTAAAAGAAAAAAAAAACGGAGGGATTGTAGACAGTTTTTTTTAAACACAAAAACAAAAAACGAAGTTTGCCAACAGGGAATTTTCCCCTGCAAAACAATAAAAAAAACATATCCCTAATACACGCACCGTGTGACGTGTCTTCGAGTAAAAACGGAAGTACAAAACATAAAAACACAAACTGACTGCCGCGGATAAAAAAAAAAAACTGTAATAAAATCTGAACTACCCCATCTCCCTCTTCCTGATTACAACTACGCATAAAGGTGTCAACCCACTAATAAGCTAGTGCGCGTAAAGTTCTTCTAGTGCGGAATTAATAAATCATAGTGCGAAATACGATCCCCCAGCTCATATAAAGCTAGATCGCCAGCAAGAGGTGCTCCGCGGGACACCCCCTACATCAGTTAGTTTTTTAGTTTTAAACGCATTTTATTTTCTAATCAATAACTCTTACATACTAACAAAAAATGCTTAAATGCTAGCTTACAATTACTTAACAATCTTATACTAACTTACTGGCCCCACACAGGCACTCTAAGCTAATCTAAATTCTTATATCTATGTCTTTCGACCTCATTTACATTTTCTTTATGGATATTTATTTTCTATACTTAAAGCTAAGAAAAAAAATTTTTAACAAAACTTAGCATATGGACTTTTTTTTTTTTTTAATAAAAACTTAGTATCTAACTTAAAATAAACCTTAGCCTACCTAAACTAAATGTACAATACACACATAAACACATAGACGTTATACACAATCATATACATATATCAGTATACACCTTTGTATACACTGATATTTGTATATGTTTCTTAAATGCTAACCTAAACCTATGCAAGCTGGCCATCGCTATTCACAGAGAAAACGGATTGGTCAGCTCTGCCTCATTAGTGATTCTGGTCCGTAATTGACGGAAACGACGACGAAACATCTTCCCCATCATTCAACCACCAGAAATGCTGGTGCTGCCGAACGACATCCCTCTTATCGCGATTCCCCACCGCCCTACTGAACCTGAGGCGATCCACACTGCCGTGTGCGACGTCTCTGTTGTAGTTGAGTCGCCTGTCCCCAGCTGTCCGAGCGACATGGAAGATTAACGGCGCCGCTGATCTATCCTGGATCAACCCTATCTGATCTAGGTGGAACGAACCCGTCAGAGCGCACACTCTGGTGGTAAAGGTAATTCGGGTAGTAAGCTCCAGATATCAGGTTATTCGTCGAGGTCATTGCTCTTGCAATGTGCCTTCGAGTCAGCTTAATTACGAAGTTGTCCACTCGTATTAGGTTCACCCTGTTGTAAAGGACCTCATTAAGATAAAATTTCTTGTACTCCGACTCTGGTGTTCTGTACAAGCGAAGACAAGCCCTAAGACAAGCCCTCTCAAACACCCGAATCTTTTCCATAAAGCTTGCTCGTACATTGAACCACACGGGACAACCAAATACCAGCATGGGCCTAATAAGGGCCATGTAGCAGATTACCTTTACCCTCACATCGAGTTGGCTGCTATAAAACAGTCTCTTTGTAAGGGCAAAAGCACCTTTAGCTCTGGCCAGAGTAGCATCTACATTTTTGCCAAAATACAGAAACTGATCTAGCCAGATTCCAAGGTATCTGACTACATTTCGACAGGCAAGAGGTTGTCCGTGTTTTCCAACGATAGAGAACTTTCGCCAATTTTTTCTGGTATCCCTAGAGGCTCCAGACAACGGCGTCCTTAAGAGAATGGTTTCCGACTTCTTAAAGTTGATTTTCAACTTCCAGTCATCGCAAAATCGTCTTATCTTATCGAAGTCACGCTGCAAGAGAGTACTAATGACCTCGATTTTTGGACCTGTTCTGTACGCTACCAAATCGTCTGCGTACGCAATAGTATGGGGAAGTGAACCTATCAAGTCGCTTGTATAAATGTTAAATAGGATCGGCGAATTGACCGCGCTCTGCTGAAGACCATTTTTAATTTGAAATATTCCAACAGAAGTCACATCGCCATTTTTCACGATGAACTGTCTGTTGGTTAGCATATTATAAAGAATGTACAAGAGAGGTTTGCTGATCCCCAGCCTAGTCAGCTTATAGAAAAGACCCTCTAACCATACGGTGTCGAAGGCCTTCTCCAAGTCAATAAGGCAGGCACCAGTGCACTGTTTCTTGCCTTTGTTCCATTGCATATCGGACACCAGTTTAGACGCGGCATGTGAGATATCATGTCCCGCCTTAAAACCGAATTGGTTATCCGGAACTATATGTTTGTCCTCAACCCACCTAGACAGAGCTCTATTGATTAATTTTTCAAAAACCTTACTGATATTCGGAAGGAGACTTATCGACCGGAGATTCGCCGGATTGGATATATCCTTTCCCTTTTTGGGGATTGGATATATCCTTTCCCTTTTTGGGGATAGGTTGAACCACCGCCGTTTTCCAATGCGCTGGATAATGTGCATTATTCATTGCATTATTAAACAGGGTGGTGTAAATGTCCACCGCTTTTAGAGGAAGATGTCGAAGCACGGTGTTTGGAATACCATCGGTCCCCACTGACTTCTTAGCCCTGATTGTGTCGAAGATCTCACGGAGTTTTTGCTTCGAAATGAACGGGGATAGGTCACCTTCTCTGGCAATGACGTTATTTGCAATATTTTCGTCGCTAAACCGGGTGAAACCAGAGCCCTCGGATCGCCAGTTCCCTATTTCATTTCGAATGCAGAAGTCGTGTACCAAGACGCGACTGTCCAGGTCGCAATTAGGGCCAATGGTATCAATGGCCTTGTATACTTCCTGGAAAGTCGACCCTATGGCCTCAACCTTCTCCTGTGGATCCTCAATCACAAAATAGTCGTCATCATCAGCGGCCTCATTTGGATCAATACCTGCTATTGTCAGTAACCGTTCGTTTTCTGTTGTCCGGGCTATTTTAAGACACTGAAGGTCGTTTTGTTTTTTTCTCCGAAATAGTTTATTGATTTGCTCGGGTTTTGGTTTCGGTATTTGTTCGGGTTGCTGGTGTTTACAGCCCGAACCTTGTTGTTCCAATATGAGCTTACAGCAATTCTGTAGTTTTCTTTTATTAACTTTTGCACATTTTTAATCGACGACTTCAGCGTCCTAATCTCCGGATCTTGTCTGTCAGTTAACTGTCTGTACAAGTTTTTGAGTCTTGACAGAAGTCTACTTTTCTATCGGTGCAGTGCGTCAATAGTAGGATTGCGGAACAGGTCTTCGTTAGTTGTACGTCGATACCGCGGTATTGTAGTGTCCATAGTTTGTTTAATTGTCTCGTCCATCTGCTTTAGGTAATTGTCGATCTCCTCGTTTGACAAATTCCTATTGGACGGTGGGTGGCGCGTGTTCGAGGAGAGTGCTCTGTTCAAGGTTGCGGAGAAGCGCGTCCATCGAGTCTTACTGTAGTTGTAAGAATATCTTTGGACAAACTCCTCCAATTCCGCAATTTCGTTGGGAACTGTAATTTCGGTGCTAAAACCGCAATGGTCGCTGTCATACACGAATGTGCGCAGACAGTTTAGCGTTTGTAAATTCGTACCTGTCAGTCGTATACGTTCGTCGTACAGCAGTAGATCCAAATAAGACCCGCCTCTGGGAAACAACGGGTTATCCGTCGCTTTAAGACCGAGTCTGTACATGACATGGTGCTGACCCCACCAATCGAGTAGTAGGTTCCCTCTAGTATTTGGCAAATTATTTCCCCAATCACTGTGTCTAGCGTTGAAATCCCCGCCGATTATAAAATAATTCTCCCCCGATTCCAGCCTCAGAAGTCGAAAAAGCGTGTCGAGCTCTGTAATAAATAGGGTGGATTGTGAAGCCTCAGGTGCATAAACAGAGGCCAAGTACAGCCGCTTTCCACTGCGAAGCGGAATGTAAATGACAACTGCCTCCAACACCCGGAACCTGCGCAACACTCCCTAGTACACTCTGTGAAATTTTATACCTTCTTTAATGAAGATCGCGACACCACCTCCACGTTTGGATCTGGGCCGGTTTCTTCTTCTAACAATATAATTATTGTACTCCAGTTTGTGATTATCGGTTAGCTTGGTTTCGCTAGCGAAAAGCACATCAGGAGTTTGGTCTTGTAGCAATTTAAACATCGCGGCTCTTCGTTCGATCCTAATCAGTGAATTAACATTCACCGCAAGGACCTTCAAAGTTTGCTCCACCATGTGCGTACCCATTACGACATGTGTTGCGTTAGGCCCGGCAGCAGTGCGTAAATCTGGTCCACCCGCTTGGCCTGTTCTTGCACCTGCTTTTGCAGCTGAGCCATCTGCCCTTGGATTGCGAGCAAGATGGCTAGCATGTTAGGTGCAGCTTCCGTTGTTCTCGGCATTGGCGCCGGAGAAGCAACAGTCGCTTGCTGTACCGTAGCCCCCCTACCTGACGCCATTTGGGCGTAGGAAATTTGGGACGTGACGGCTGGTGTTTGAAATCTAAGAGGTGAATGTTTGACCTCCACCTTCTGCTGCCGAGCCAGTTTTGTTTTCTTAATGTCAGCGAACTTAGGACAACCCCGATAGTTTGCGTTGTGTTCCACGTTTCCACATAACACGCACGAGAGCTTCGATCTATCGGATGCTCCGTCAACACCCAGAGCACACTCCTCGCAACTGTGGTTCTTAGCGCACTTCACGCATCGAGGCTACATTTGGCAGTTCGACGCGGCGTGCCCGAACCTCTGGCAGCGAACGCATTGTATAACGCCTTCGCTCCTTTTTAGTTTTTCCCAGTGAACCACCTGGTAGTCTAGGACATTGATACTCCTTAGACTATCCAGACGGCTTTCGGGACTGAGCTGCACCAGGAAGAACGGCAGACTCCGTTTCTCCCGCCTGGCTCTAGCTGTGGTAAATGGCTTTACCCCCACAAACTTGAGTCCTTCGCACTCCTTCTCTTTGAGCAGTGCCAGGATCTCCTCAGGATCAGAAGACGGTTCCAACCCCTTCAGCAGCATCGATTGCCGCTTTTCACACTTCGGTGTGTATGAGTAGTGCTCCGTCGTCCTTTCCTTTAGGAGCTCTTTCACTTTCGCGTAGCCCTCCACTGTATTACAGTGGATGGCATGGCGATCGTTCCCCAATCTCTTTATATTAAAATTATTACCAATGACCAACTTACACAGGTCCTTGGTTGCATTTACCTCCATTTTGTAAGTGTTGATCGGAGGCACCTTCTCTTTCTTCTTCTTCTGCTGCTGCTGCTGTTGTTGTTGTTGTTGTTGCTGCTGCTGCTGTTGTTGTTTTTGTTGTTGTTGGTGTTCTTGCCGCTGTTGCTTTTGCTGCAGTTGTTTCTTCGGCTGCTGATGGTTGTGATGTTGCTGCAGTTGCTGTTTCTGCTCTTGTTGTTGTTGTTTTAGGGAGCTCTCTACTTCTGATTGCTCCCTCTGCCTTCGTGCAATTTGCCTCTGTTTAATAGCAAGCATGTCTTGCTCCAGCTTTTGTATGCTGCTTTTTATCTTGTTAATTTCGTCATCTTCGTCTTCCGACTCAGATGACGCCAGAGAGGCGAAGCTGTTGGAGCCCCCCTCCTCTTTATCGTCTTCAGCTGTGGAAACAGCACTTTTTTTTTTTTTTTAAAGATTAGGAGGGGTATTCAACCTCTTCCTCCTTTTGCTGGCTTTCGCCACGGTTGTGGGAAGAGCGGGGCGCTCTCCACCGTCAATCACTTGGTTTTGGTTTTTTTTTTTGTACACAATTTGAGGGGAAAAAAAAACAAAACAACAAAAAAAAAAAATTAACTTTATAAGTCTCAACCGGGATTCGAACCGGTATCCCACGACTTGGTAACCGACGCCGCTAACCGTATGGCTACCGAGACAACTGAGAATATTGCGACCAATTATTTTCACGAAGAGAACCTTTTTCACTCTTTCACTTTAAGAAACGCCGAGACACATCTATTCTCCTCGGAGATCTGCGAACGACTCACCCCCAACATCAACAGCAACAAAAATTCACACCAGAAAATTCAAGGCAAAAAAAAAACAGTGACAAGAAAAAAAAAATTAATAACAAAAGAAAAAAGTACATATGCAGATATATAGTACATATATATATATTAACAAAATAAAAAAAAAAGACTTTGAATTTTGTGTATAAGTGTAATAGATACATATGTATACGTACATGTCGAATTTAGATTAAGATATTATATATTGTATGTACATAGATTTTAGTTTTTGTTTTGAATTGAATTGTGTAATAAGGTTAGGGTTAAGAGTTTTGTTGTTTTTTTTTTGTGTGCGCAAACAGACAAAATTTTTTTTTTATTTTCACCCAAGCGATTCTTCGAAGTGCTGGCGCCAGAACTACGGGGGATCCATGTATAACCGGTAAGTCCTATTGTTGCGGTAAATTTTCCCGCAACAAGTTTGGCTCTCTTTTTCCTTGTAATCCCTTCGGTCCCTCTTTTCTTTGAGTGGGAACACCGAGCTCTGGCTGAGGTGGAGGGCAGCCATGGTCCCATCAGCCAGTGGCCCACCAACTCCAGACTTCGGAAAATAACCCACATAGGTTCACGGGACGAACCCTAGGGTGCGACAGGAGGTTCACCAGGAACACCGTTGTCGGAGCCCATAAATAGACCGGAGACTCTCAACGGGCAGAGTCAGACAGGACGTCTGAAAGTCGCCGACGGGTGGGGACGGACGGTTCTTTTAATCCAGACACCCCAACACGATGATGACGGGTGGGGGAAGACGATCCCTGGAACCAACACCCCAACGAAAGCCAAAAATAGGAGGCTTAAAGAACACCCCATCCTGCTACCGATGTGGATGCAGCTAGCTTGAGCTATCACCGAGCCATTTGATCGATAGGTGAAGAGACGACGATCTCTTTTATAGCAACACCCCAACAAGGGAGCGACAAAGAAGCGACAGTGGTGTGCAGGCGGACGGCCAGTATAATCGGGCACACCCCAACGACGTACCAGATGTAAAAATTAGGTTCGATGGGTGAAGGGATGTCGACCCCTTTTTAAGCCAGCACCCCACCGATGGAGCACCGGAGGAGCAGCAGAGGTGGGTAGGCGAACGGCCAAGCACTAAGACAGATGTCTCATGTTTTTAACGTAAGTACCTGCCATGTGGGCTTAAACTTACGAGATGCCCATACATCCATGGGAGCAAGGATACTCCTTGCCAGCGCTCACCAATAAGTTTCACTGTATGATACCAATTCGGAACTGTGTTGCCGGCACAAGTTCCACCCTTGGTATGAGTCGAGGCCGACCTAAAACCTCTTACTGCTCTTAGGGTCGCAGCACCCAGCACTTATTGTAACTCCACATTGAGTCAACCAAGGAAAACTAAAGGAAAACCAAAGGAAAACCAAAGGAAAACCATAGGAAGACTCTTTCCCGCGATTTTGGGTTTAAACCACAGCCACCTTGACGCTCCCACAAGGGGGCCTACCTCTAACAAGTCAGGCCCGGACCGAGATCCGGGGGGCTCCTGACTCCCATGGTACCGTGATTTAAGTCCTGGTAGGGACTACCGGTGGTCCAGCCGCCAACAATACCTATAACCGGCAGCTTGTGACTGATCACATCGTAGCAACCTTCGGTAGCGTCATCTGAAGATGTTTACGATAAGACCAGTACTTTGCTCTGCCCCCGTTCATTATTAGACAACGTCATTAAAGGCCGAAGCCTTGATACTTGGGCGGGGGCCCCAAGCACTAAGACAGCCTCCACCGAGGGAACAGAAAAACAAACCATCACCAAATACACAACAAACAACGACAATAATAAAAGTACAAACTGGCAGACAGGCCAGAGGGCAGAAGGGCCCAATTACAAATAAATAAATAAATAATTGAAAGGAGCGACACGCTATTGGTCAGCCCCCACTCCCCAAATCTGAACGCCGATCCACCGGAGTAGTTAGGGATTCGCGGTTAAAAATATAAAAATTATAATTTTCACAGGCACTATACTTGGCTTTTGTGAGGGTCGGCGATCCAACTGATGGTTGGATCGAGATACAATCCCTTCTGGATTGTATCTAAACTTCCTTCCTTTCGTCCCAATATTCCAGCTACCATCCAATCGCGTCTCCTTTCTCCTTCGTTTAATTCGTTTTAATTTTAACAAAGATTTTTTTAGTGTAATGCAATGGGGCAAAATTACCCGGTTAGCAGAAGGAAAAGAAACTCTGCTTTTCGCAATTTTTTTTTTGTAGAACCTAAGAGAATTTTTTTTTTGCGAAAGGCAGAGTTTTTTTTTTCTCTTTTTGAAAGTTTGAAAGAATTGCGAAAGGCAATTCGTTAGAGTAGATTTTGTTTTCTTTGGTTTTAAAGTAGAGTAGCGAACTGGGCTTTGGCCAAAAAAAAGGAATATAAAAAGGAAGACTCAGGAACGAAAAAAAAAAATTAGAAAATAGTTTTTCTCTTAATTTTGAAGCTGAGATTCCGGTGGGCCGCGCGTGCGAAAAATCCCGAGAAAAGACGGGACACGCGACCCGTTAAGGTAGCGTTTTTTGTTATTTCGGGACTGTTAAATAGCGGGTCACTCCACCGACGAGTGTACCGCTACGTGAAGTAAAAATAAATCGTCGAGCTCCAACGGAGCTTTATAACGTTGTGGAATTTTTGGTTTTTATTTTTTTCTTCCGTGTTTTTTTTTCCTTTGTTCGTTTTTTTATCGGGGAAGTTTTTCTTCTTTTTCCTAATTTGGTGAAGGTTTCGTGATTCCTAAGAACAATCACGTGGCGCCGTTTTGGTTACCCAGGTTTATCTGCCGTCAAAGCGCTACCTTGGAGAAACCCACAGCTGGGATAGCGGGACCTCAGAGAGAGGTGTTATCGTTTGGTTCGGGGCATCGCCGTATCTGTGCCGAGAACTAAACATAGCAATTGTAGCCCAATGTGGGGCTTTCTTTTAACTTCATTGGCTGGCATTTTCTTTTTGATCCTTTTCTATCCGTGTTCTTTTACTTTTCGGTCGGTTTTTACTTGTCGCGGAGATTATTTTATAATAAGTGGGGAAGTTGTTTGTGTGTTTTTCAGTTTTATAATTGTTGATACCTTGCGTTTTTTTTTAAAAAGGTGTCTTTTTATTTTTTTTTCTCCTTAACATCGACTTCCTAACGGAATGTAACGTATTCGAACCAAAATATATACCCACATACACGTTTTATTTTTTTCTTTGGTTTGATTTTGCCTTATACTCAGTATTTACTTAACATTCATTCGTACATATATGTATAAACACGTAATTCCACATATAAACATACATATTATTACTTATAATTATTTAATATATTATATACTTATATAATTATTGGTGTGACATTTTGGTCCCTTTAACTTTGTTTTTTTCTATAAAGCCCTCTAAACATGTACACATATATATGTACATATATCTATACGTTAGACGTAGATACATACATACATATTTTTTCCTTTTGAACAAAATTGTTTCATTACGCGTTTGACTTTTCAATTTATTTCTTAGACCCTTCCAAATATATTTGACTTATATAATACATTTATATTACATATATTTACATTTAATTTTTTTTTGAGTTTTCTTGTGGGTGTTTTTTTTTCTTGTGCGTTCGGGAGAATTGAATTTCAGGGTGACCAGTCACTCTTTTCATTGGTTTCTTTTTTGTTTTGAGTGTGACCATTTGCTTTTGCGTTTTCTTTTCTTTATTATGGGTTTTCATTTTTGGGTGTTTTTTAATAGGTCTCATCGGGGGGTTTGCTTTTTGACTTTTGCTTTGTTTTCTTTTGGTGTTTCTTCTTTTTTTTTGTTTCTACTCGTAAAGTTGTTTTTCTGCGACATCGTATTTTTTTTGCCTTCTTTTAACATTTTTTTTGGATATGGAAATAGATAGGTTTGCTGTGGACGAGATGGCATACGAAATGGAGGTTCGCGGCCCTCCCATTGGCTCTGTGGAAGCCATGCGGAAGTCGTTGAGATCCGCTCGTATGCTCGCCAGAAGAGGGTCTCTAAATTTAGACTCGGCCTACAAATTCATGTTTGTAGAGCTACGAGATGCCATACTTGCAAAGATAAAACAGATTGAGAAGCTCTTGGAAGAACCTATAAGTAATCCTAAGTCGAAGGAATACTTGAAGATTCTTACAAAAATCGAATGGGCTCTTAGTAGGCTGGATAGGGCGAGAGACACTTCTCCTGAGCAAACCGAGGAGAAGTGTAATCTCAAACATAGGTTGAACGTACTGGCCGGAGAGTTAGCCGGAGGTTCGGAAGAGGCGTCGGACGATGAGGGCGACGTAGGCTACGAGGACGAGGGAGAGCCAAGAACCGACCACCACAGCCAACGTTGGGTGTACACAACGATAAACAGCAGCAGCAAATTATGAAAAAAAGGTTTTCCCTCCATCAGCATCAAGCAGTGGACAGAACACCAGTCCGCGCTGTGAGATCACCGGTGACGCCTGATGTTGCGGAAGAGACCGGTCTCTACGCAGCTATGGGTGACCACAGCGACCGCTTGCCGTATGCGAGGGAGGAAAACCTAGCCAAGTGGGATGTCAATTTCACGGGGGAACGTTGTGGTGCGTAGGTGAATTCATTCTTGGAGTGGGTGGAAGAGCTCAGTCAAGCGCGCGGGGTGCTTGAAGCTCACTTGTTTAGGGCAGCTGTGGAACTTTTCTCAGGGAAGGCACTCATTTGGTACAGGGCGCTTAGGTCGTCGGTCTCTTCTTGGCAAGAGTTGATGGCGGAACTGAAACTGGAGTTTCTTCAATCCAACTATGATGACCTCTTACTGGAGGAAATCAGGCATCGTACCCAAGGAAGCAACGAGTCCATAGGAGTATTCGTCACGGTCGTGCAAAACATGTTTGACAGGTTTTCGGAACCGCTAACGGAGCGGCGGAAGTTTGCCATAGCTCAGCGGAACCTGGCCTCCTTTTACCAGCAACAGCTTGGGCTAGCAGACTCCAAGACTGTTGCAGACCTGGATAAATTGGGTCGCAGGTTGGAGATGGTGCGGGCTAACATTGAAACGTTTGCTCCGCCACCCAATCCGAGGACGCGTCGGTTGTTGGAGCCAGATTTGGCATTCGTGAACTGGGAGGAGCCCAGAGTTTCAGTTGTCAGAGAGGACATGCCACCGCGTGCACCCATCCGGTGCTTCAATTGTAATGGCGAGTGTTTCTGATTAAAACAAGAAATAAAAATTATTGTTAGTAGGGAATTCAATCAATCTATTATTTATTATGTAAACGTATAAAAACGATATTGAAAATACAAAATCTATCATGCAATAACTTGTATATGTCAAAATTCATATAAAATAAGAAGTATAGTAAAATAAATAAAACACTCTAATTTTATAACGTAGCGGACATAGTCGTTTTATTTAAATCCGTATTTTTAAACATTACTGTTCGGATAATTAAAATCTACTTATTTAACTTAACGGACAAAAGCCAACTCAACGGCAAACATTGGTCCATTCGAGCCAGATTTAAATAGTAAATTTAAAAAAAATAAAAAATTTGAATACTGAAAGTGTATACATATGTACACGATTGTGCGAATTCGGTTTTTTTTTTACTTGTACTAAGTTCAAAAGATATCCAACAGATTTGGAATTTAAATTAAAAAATAGACAGTTTTGAGTGCAATTATCTAAATTAAAGTGTATGAACGAAGTGCAATATACATATAACACTATACAGAGTGCATATAACATACATACTAAGTAAAAAGATTTAAACTTTTCGCATTTGTGGACTTGAACAATTAAACAACACATAAAAGACATACATATTCAACAAAGGATTGTGCAAATCGGGAATATCGCGCCGCGTAATTCTACACACAATCAACTTAACACTCTACACTCAAGATTCGACCAAGTAAGTCTTTATATTTCTAATATAATATAGTTGCAAGCAACTCTAAATTGCATTAAATACTACAAGACATATAAACTTCAATGCAATCGATTTAAATTAATAAAATTCAAAAAATACTCATCAAACACACGTATATATCTACATATATATATATACATATAACAAAGTGTGTATCAAATCCAGCGTAAATTACGAATTTTATGATCTAAACTAAATTAATTAATTCTCCATTGTAATACACACATATATACATACATATATCTATTATAAATTCTATATATTCTAATATACATTCATACATTCAATAAATTTACATATAATATACATTTATTTAACTACCTCAATCCATATTAACTCACTATGTCGTTTGGAGAGCTGCAGAAAGCACTATTTGCTCAGGTTGTTCGGGATTTTTCAAATTTTAGGAAGACAGGTGAAACGCGGCGTACCTCAAATTATTTATCCACACGTCTATCCATCCTTGATGATAATTTGGCAACAGCAAGGCGATACCATGAGGAAATTATGGGTGCAGGCAAGCTAGAAAAGGATTTAACAAAGGAAGAATTAATGAAGGTCTATGAACAACTCTTAGAAACTCACCTGGACTATCGCTGCGAGCTTTTAGACGCCATCGACAAGTGTGCATCAACTGCAAAGGCGCCTACAGAGACGATCAACACATCGTCAGCTGCAGCGGGTACTGGTGGGGATCTTCGCCTTCCAAAAATAAATATTCCAACGTTCTCCGGATGCTATACGAAATGGCGTTCATTTGACGATATATTCACATCATTAATTCATACAAATACTCACCTGAGCGACATCCAAAAACTACACCATTTGAAATCATCAATTAGTGGGGACGCAGAGCGTTTCATACAGCATTTAGGTCTCGAAGCAGGAAACTATGTCAAGGCATGGGACTTATTGAAGGCGAGATATGACCATAAGCGGGTCCTAGACAATGCTCAGTTAAATCTTTTTTTCAGCCAACCATCATTAACGAAGGAGTCCACCAGTGGGTTAAGGCCTATGCTTGATACATCTCAAGAATGCTTTCATGCATTAGAAAACCTGGGAGTGCCAGTAAACCACTGGGATGTTATTCTCGTATATATCCTTTTCCAAAAACTCCCATGTTCAACGCAGCATTTATGGGAAGAAAAGTTGGGCAATTCTACGGAACTTCCAAGCAGAAAGGACTTCATCGGATTTTTAGAAGCACGTTTTAGGACGCTTGAAGCAGTTGACCAGCAGCCTCTTTTGTGGTCGAAAGCAAATACGAAGTCATCTGCGAAGTCTAGTCCACAAGCCAAAGTATTTTATGCTAATACCCAGATGAATGAGCAGTTCCAATGCAAAGTGTGTCATCACGGAAAGCACGCCTTAAGGAAATGCAGCAAATTTCTTAGTTTGGACACAACACACAAGTGGCAAACCGTGCGCAGAGTGAAGGTGTGTGAGAACTGTCTAGCGTACAGCCACCCAACTCGAGACTGTCCAAGCTCAAAGAACTGTTTTTTTTGCCAGCAGCGACACCATTCATTACTACATTTAAAACAAAATTTCAAAGAAGATCAAACAAGTGAAGTATGTTCGCAGGTACTTACCGAAACTTCCAATCCAACGGGCACCACAAGTAACCAAACACAGCTGAACTCAGGCACCTCAGAGTTCGTTTGTAGACCCATCGACCAGCCGCACACATCGCATTCGCGGAACACCTTCTTTGCAACACAACATCGGGCGAGTCAAGTCTTGCTAGCAACAGCCATAGTTAAGGTAGTCTCAGCTGATGGCAGGTGCCATGATCTCCGTGCACTAGTTGATCCAGGTTCTGAGGCAACTTTCATAACTGAATCAGCAGCACAGTTACTACGATTACCAAGGCGTAGAACGTCCGTCCAGATCTCCGGGTTAGGAAGGGTCAGCAGTGGCACAAGCAAATATTATGTCGACATAACGCTTCGATCTAAATATTCGACATTTGAAAGCGCCACTAAAGCCTTTATTTTTCAGTCACTGACTGGCCTTCTCCCGGCCCAGCGAGTGATGGTCGACGAATTAAATCATATCAAAGGCCTTCTTTTAGCAGATCCCGCATTCTTCAATCCAGCTAAAATCGATATACTTCTGGGAACCGAAGTTTACTCTGACATTATTCTACCGGACATCATTAGAAGTGATCAAAACAACTCCATTGTCGCCCAAAAAACCCAATTTGGATGGATTGTGTTCGGGAAAATTCCAGACAGGTCCACACAACTCCTTCAAAGCTTCTCTCTACAGCTTGATCTTGGCACTGAGATACGAAGATTCTGGGAGGTTGAAGAAGTTCCGTTTAAAATGATGGTTTCGGAAGAAGACAATGCTTGTGAACATCACTTCCGAACCCATACAACCAGATTAACAAATGGACGGTATCAAATGTCCTTACCCTTCAAAGATGGAGTACGACCAGCGTTAGGTTCAAGCAGGGAAGTTGCTTTACGACGTTTTACTCAATTAGAACGTCGTTTTCAGAAGGATCCGAAACTAAAGGTAGGATATAAAAGGTGTATGTTAGAATATATCACCATGGATCACATGGAGGAGGTAGATTTATTGAACGACACTTACCTTGCAACACCTTTTCATTTTTTTTTGAAACACCAGGCCGTCATTAAAGACTCAAGCTCCACCACAAAACTGCGAGTTGAGTTTGATGCAGCGTCGAAGACTTCGGACGGTACGTCCTTAAACGAGCACTTGATGGTTGGTCCTAAATTACAAAAAAGCATTATCGATGTCATATTAAGATGGAGACAGCATCGATATAACGTCACCGCCGACATCGAGAAGATGTACCGACAAATTTTAGTACCAACGGCAGACAGCAATTACCAACTCATCTTTTGGCGCGATAGTGAACAGCAGCCACTGAGAGCATACAGGCTTAAAACAGTGACCTTTGGCACAGAATGCATACCGTATTTAGCCATAAGAGTGCTTAACAAGGTTGCTGACAACGAAAGCATTCTACGCGTCGGGGGTCGTTTGCAAAATGCACTCATTCCATACCACACAAAACACCCAATCATTCTCAAACCGAACCACGCATTCACAAATATACTCATACGGCATGCACACGATCAAACCTACCATGGAGGTCTCCAACAAACAATGGCCTACATCCGCTCTAAATACTGGATACTCAACATGAAGAGGAGCGTAAAAAAGCATATTCATCGCTGTGTCATATGTTTCCGGTTTAAGGTCAAGCCGATGCAGCAAATCATGGGAAGCTTACCAACATCGCGGGTTCGGATTGCTAGACCATTCAGCAACACCGGCGTCGACTATGCAGGACCAGTAGAAGTGAAGACGTGGAAAGGACGTGGAGCCAAAACACTTAAGGGCTACTTCGCCATCTTCATTTGCCTCGCTACCAAGGCCATTCACTTGAACTCGTCTCTGACATGACGACGCAAGCTTTTCTAGCAGCTTTCCGACGATTTACTGCACGTCGCGGTATTTGCTCCCGAATCTTCAGCGATTGCGGGACCAATTTTATTGGAGCGAATGCCGAACTTCGACGAATGATGAAAGATGCCGCATACGATTGGAAGTTCATTCCCCCTGCCTCCCCTCATTTCGGAGGACTCTGGGAAGCAGGGGTAAAATCAGTAAAACATCATTTGAAACGAGTAGTCAAAAACAAAAAACTTACCTTTGAGGAGTTTTCCACAGTACTAACTCAAATAGAAGGCATTCTCAATTCGCGACCATTATGTCCACTATCAGAAAATCCGGAAGACTTAGACGAATTAACTCCAGGTCATTTTTTAATTGGCGAGCCAACCAACATGGTACCTCAAGGAGACTTATTGTCGACAACAACAAATTATCTAGACCGGTGGAAGCACATTCAAATCGCAGTAGCACATTTCTGGCGCAAATGGAAAAACGAGTATCTTTCACGTCTTCAATCGCGTCCGAAATGGGCAAAACTAGAGGCCGATCCAAAGATTGGAGATCTAGTCCTAGTGAAAGATGAACGTCTTCCACCAGCGAAATGGATACTCCCTCGAATAATCGACACTCATCCCGGAATGTACAACCACATCCGCGTGGTCACACTTAAAACGGCGAATGGTACATTAAAAAGACCAATAACAAAGATTTGTTACCTACCGTCGAATAATGCCAACGAGAACAACACGATTATTTAACGACGGCAACTAATTCCCATCAAAACAAATAATCACCAAAATAATCAATTATTCAAAATGTAATAATATTAATTGCAAATGCCGACGGAATTTCAAAATAAAATCCACTCAAATACAAAATCGCACTCCTAACAATTTAAAACAATTACACTCTACTCAACACACAACATACAGTCCATTTATCCCACTCAAAATAAATCCACACGGGGTATGTCATTCCAATCATTCCAATCTAATACATACCTTACACACACAGTTCATTCATCCCATTCAAACACAAATCATACGTATCACTCATAACAAATAAATTCACTCACTTATTCAAAATATATAATTCCGATGCGTAAATTAATCGTTTCGCAAGTCAATAAATAAATGCACAATACCAGCGCAACAAATTTACGCACAGCCCAATGAAGGCAATAAAATACAACACACACACATACAGAAAGATTGATAGAATGGGACGAAACCCTCGAGAAATCAACATATATTTTATCAAATCAAAAATAATTCAATATAAAATTATATCACTTGCCTGAAATACTTGAAAATACACAAATTTAACATTTAAACTATACAAAACACTCGAATTTTAAAATACAAATATTCACGGCGGCTACCGCACGTCACAACCGCTCGAATAAACACTACACTACACAACAACAAAAAATACAAATGGCAGCGCCCATTGTTTTGTTAGGCAACAAGGGCAACAACAAATACGAGTACCTTTTCCCCATACTCCTTTTACTTATGTGTCAAGTGTTGTCCCTTTGTTTTGACAAAATTAATGATTTTGATTTTTTTTTTTCATGCATCCAAACTGTGAGAGATGTTAGAAATTGCCGATAATGCAGATCATGAAGGGTCAGTGATGCCAGTTTACAACAATGATGCTGCAACCATAATTTGATATATTGCGAACTTTGTTCACGGCGGGGGAGAATGTTTCTGATTAAAACAAGAAATAAAAATTATTGTTAGTAGAGAATTCAATCAATCTATTATTTTTTATGTAAACGTATAAAAACGATATTGAAAATACAAAATCTATCATGCAATAACTTGTATATGTCAAAATTCATATAAAATAAGAAGTATAGTAAAATAAATAAAACACTCTAATTTTGTAACGTAGCGGACATATTAATTTTATTTAAATCCGTATTTTTAAACATTACTGTTCGGATAATTAAAATCTACTTATTTAACTTAACGGACAAAAGCCAACTCAACGGCAAACAGCGAGGGCCATTTTTCGAGTGCGTTTTCAGCTCCTAGTCGCTGCTACGGGTGTGGAGCGACAGGAGTGACACGGCGTCAATGTCGACGTTGCAGCGGCACGTCGGGAAACGCGCAACGGACTTCCGGGCCAGCAGGACGGGACCGCCGGCGCAAATAGGGGATAGGTCGCCTGCTGGAAACTAGTCGGGGAACTCGGTAGTTCATGTAGGGTTTAGCTTGGAGGCAAACGGCAGAGATAGGCGTCCATATGTAAGAATTAGAATTTATGTTATAGGGATGTTAGGCCTTTTAGATAGTGGCACTTCTCGCACTATATTAGGGGGTGAGGGATGGAGTATACTCAAAGGTTTAGGGCTTAGATTAGGGAAAAATCAAGTTTGGTCCGTCGCGTTAGCGGACGGAAAAAGCGTAGATGTCGTGGGGGTGGTGTCTCTACCAATTGAAGTACAAAGTCGGTCCGTGTACATAGAATGTCTCGTTATCCCAGCGATACCCCACACCGTGATCCTTGGTGCAGATTTTTGGGCACAGACGGGAATCGCCCCGGATTTAGGATCACGAATGTGGAACTTTTCGAGCCAACAGTCGGTTTCCTCGATTACCGCAATTCGCGAGATCGCCGAGCTGGACGTCGCCGAAGAAGGGCAGTTGGAAGCTTTGGTCGACGGTATTTTTAAGTCGATACCCGAGGGGTTGCAGTGTACTCATTTGGAAGAGCACAAGATTAGGACGTCGGCAGAACCTATAAAACAACGGTATTACCCTGTGTCGCCTGCGATGCAGAAACACATTGATAAGGAGCTAAACGAGATGCTAGTGGCTGGAGTTATCGAGAAATCGAACAGTCCGTGGGCATCTCCGATAGTCCCTATAAAGAAAACAGACAGGTCTTTTAGGTTCTGCGTCGACTATAGAAAAGTGAATAGGGTTAAAGATAGGGATGCTTATCCATTGCCATTTATCTCATCGACGTTGGATAAGCTTAAGGACGCCAAATATTTGACGTTATTAGATATAAAGTCGGCCTACTGGCAGCTTTCACGGTTCTGAATAGAGGCCTTTTCCAGTTTAAGAGAATGCCTTTCGGGC
Source organism: Volucella bombylans (assembly GCA_949129095.1). Classification (NCBI taxonomy): domain Eukaryota; kingdom Metazoa; phylum Arthropoda; class Insecta; order Diptera; family Syrphidae; genus Volucella; species Volucella bombylans. The sequence goes on from OX422140.1 coordinate 302,693,622, forward strand.
TACACAATGCGCCTGGTACGTGGCAGAGATTTATAGACAATATCTTAGGTGCTGACCTAGAGCCACACGTATTTGTGTACCTGGACGATATTATCATCGTCACAAATACATTCGACCAACACCTTAAAATACTGGAGGAGGTCTTTAAACGATTGTGTGAGGCAGGGTTAAAAGTTAGTCGGGAAAAATTTAACTTTTATAGGCCGTCTTTGAAATATTTATGTTATGTAGTAGATGGGAATGGACTACATGTAGATCCAGAGAAAGTAGATAGCATAGTTAGGATTCCCGCACCGAACAGTGTGAAGGAAATTAGGAGTTTAGTAGGGACAATTTTTTGGTACAATGCTTGGCTGTGCTTTGGGCGATGGCTGTGCTTTGGGCGATTGAGAAGTTGCGACCATACATCGAAGGGGTTCGGTTTACATTATTCGCTAGTGTGGCTGAGTAACCTTAAGGACCCTCAAGGGAGACTAGGCCGATGGGCAGTGAGGCTGCAGCAATTTGATTTTCAGATAGTCTACAGAAAGGGGAAAGAGCATGTAGTTCCTGACATGCTTTCGCGAGGAGTCCTGGAGTTCGCTGGGATCTCAGAAGCGGATCTAGACCCTTGGATTAGGAAAATGATTGCGGCAGTAGAAGCTAACCCGTTAGCCTACCCCTTGTGGAGAGTAGAGGGGGACAAACTCTTCAAGTTTGTGAAGGATTGGCAGGTAGTAGTAGACAAGACAACAGTAATGAGTGGAAATTAGTAGTTGGAAAGCTAGGTAGATTAGGGATTTTACAGGCGTGCCATGATAACCTATTAGCGGGTCATATGGGCGTCCGCAAAACATTTGCGAGACTAGGAGCTAGGTAATACTGGCCGAGGATGCGGTCAGAAGTAACAAAATATGTAAAGAATTGCACAGTTTGCCAACAGGTGAAACCTTTGAACGAGCGACCCGCTGGTCTGAGGGTTGTGAGGGTAGGTGTGTCAAGGTGCTGGGAAATGATTTGTGTAGATCTGGTAGGCCCACTTCCCAAGTCCACTCGGGGTCACAATTGTATTCTTACCATAGGTTAGGTTAGGTTAGGTAAGAGTGGCTGTTGGAAATACCAACCCACTTAGGCCTATTGGCCCATTGTGATGCCACGCGGATCTATGATCTTCTTACTACTGGAACCAGTTTGAGCTTTTAATAAAGCGTAGGAGACTGTTAACGTCTATTTTTTCTAGATCGTTTAGGTCGTTGTAGAAGAAAGCTCCTAGGTGAAGCTTCCTTCTCTGAGAGAGAGCTGGGCATGTGCAGAGCAGGTGGGGGATTGTCTCCTCATCTTCCTCGTCCATGCAGCTTCTACAAAAATCGTTAGTAAAAGCGCCAAGCCTTCTTGCGTGCTTGCCTATGAGGCAGTGTCCGGTAATGACACCTATTATGGCGCTGAGATGTTTCCTTTCTAAGAGGATCAGACACTTAGATCGACTCAGATCCAGCTTTGGCCAGATCTGTTTTGTCGCTAGACATGTTTGTCCAGCAGTCCACCTAAGGTCCGTACTTTTATTGGCATCTAGCTTTAGTGTTAGTTTGCACGTAGCGATTGGTATACCTATACTACCTTTGTCTGGTAGGATAGGTAGAGTGGTTCCAATTTTGGCGAGTTCATCGGCTCTGCGGTTCCCTGGAATGTCTCTGTGGCCCGGCACCCAACAGAGGTGAATGTTGAACTGCTCTGCCATCTCCATGAGAGATGATCGGCATTCAAGGGCAGTTTTAGAACACAATGAGACCGAGTCCAGGGATTTGATGGCGGCCTGACTATCCGAAAATATGCGGATATCCTTTGCAGATATCACGTTTTTCTTCAGCCAGGACAGAGCTTCTTTAATCCCCAAAATTTCCGCCTGGAACACGCTACAGTGATTTGGAAGGCGGAAAGAGAGGCTTAGGTTAAGCTTATCTGAGAAAACACCGCCACCAACTCCGCTGTCGGTTTTAGATCCATCTGTGTAGAGATGGATTGACTTGTTCTCCATGAAAGCATCCTCCTCCCAGAATGATCTAGAGGGGAAGCTTACATGGAAGTTTTTGTCAAACCAAAGTTCAGGTATGGTGTAATCGGTGTTCTCTGTGAGGATTCCTAATGTATTAAGAATGTTGGCGTTGCCAAATGAATTATTTGTCCACTGTTTAGTCGCTTTAAGGCGAATAGCTGCAGTCGCAGCTACTTGCTTGCTAAAAATGTCGAGGGGTGTCAAGTGAAGCAGAATATCTAATGCCGCAGAGGGGGTAGACCGCAAGGCTCCGCTTGTGCATAGACATGCTGTTCTTTGGACTCTGCTTAGTTTAGTGCAGTTGACTGCATTTTCCAAGGCCGTCCACCAGACAACCACCCCGTAAGTGAGTATCGGTCTTATGACCGAGATGTATAGCCAGTGGGTTATGCGAGGTTGAAGGCCCCATTTGTTCCCAATGGCTTTCTTGCAAGAGAATAAAGCTATTGTAGCTTTATTGACTCTTTCTTGAATGTTAGGTTTCCAGTTTAGTTTCCTGTCAAAAATCAGACCCAGATATTTTGCTGTATCGGAGAAAGCTAAACTGGTACCGTTTATTGAAGGAGGGTCTATGATTGGAATTTTATATTTCCTAGAAAAGAGGACAAGATCAGTTTTATGGGGGTTTATTCCCAATCCACAGCGATCTGCCCAGCAGGTTAATCTGTTAAGATTTACTTGGAGGAGTTCTTTAATGGTATTTAAATGTTTTCCTGAGACGGCTATGGCAACGTCATCCGCATAGGCAATCACTCTGCTACCCCCCGCTTCCAGGTATATCAGTAGTTCGTTAACCACTAAGTTCCAAAGAAGGGGGGAGAGGACACCGCCTTGCGGCGTACCCCTACTGACATATCTTTTAGCAGAAGTCTCACCCAGTTTGGAGTTGATTATCCTGCTTGTCAGCATTAGATTAATCAGCTCCCCAAGTGAGTCGTCTACCTGCAGAGTTGACAACGCAGTCGTGATTGCGGATGTGTTGACGTTGTTAAAGGCGCCCTCTATGTCCAGGAAAGCAACCATTGTGTACTCCTTATATTGTAGGGATCGTTCGATGTGGCTAGTCAGAGAGTGCAAAGCCGTTTCCACCGACTTTCCTTTACAGTAGGCATGTTGAGCCGTAGACAGAAGTCTTGGATCAACTTTAGCTCGAATATGGATATCAATCAGTCGTTCTAAAGTTTTCAGAAGGAATGACGATAGACTTATGGGTCTGAGGTCCTTTGGGACCACATGAGAACATTTTCCAGCTTTGGGAATGAATACTACATTGACTTCTCTCCATAACAGTGGAATGTGGATAAGTTCTACACAGCTCCTCATAATATTTTCCAACACTGGTAGAATAATATCTGAGGATCTCTGTAGCTCGGCAGGTATAATACCGTCCGGACCAGCAGACTTGTATGGTTTGAAGCTATGTAGTGCCCAGAGCAGTTTGTCTCTCGTAATCAGACTATGAATTTTGGTCACGGTTGCAGTAGGCTTGTTTGGGCTGCTACTGGCCGCGAGTTGGGAGCTACCTGGAAAGTGGGTGTCCAGAAGCAGGTTGAGTGATTCATCACTTGAGGTTGTCCAAGAGCCATCGGTTTTTTTCAAACAGCTGGGCATCATAGGATTTGTGGAGAGGATTTTTCTTAGCCGCGAAGCCTCAGAGGTTTCTGTGATTTTGTCACAGAATGATCTCCAGGATTGTCGCTTTGCCTTCCTCAGTTCTTTTTTGTATAATTTGAGGGATTCTTTATATGAGTCCCAGTCGGTCACTTTTCTTGTGCTTTTTGCTGCGTTGAAAAGTTTTCTGCATGTGTTTCTGAGCAGTCCTAGTGCCGATGTCCACCAGTGTGGCTTTTTCTTGCCTCTTGGTTGAATAAGAGGGCAGGAAGCAGCCATAGCCTTATTGAGAGTCAGAGTAAATTCCCTGACTCTCATGTCGAGCTCATTGGTGTCACGCGGGGGACTTGATAGTTTGGAGGATATCGTTTCCGATAGGATTCCTCTATATTTTGTCCAATCAGTTTTCCGGTAGTTCCGGAAAGTTGGTTGGAGAGGGGGAGCATCACTCAGACTGAATTGGATGTACCTATGGTCCGAAAAGGAGTGTTCAGACGATACCATCCAGTTTGTTAGCCTTTGGGTGATGCTGTCGGAGACAAGAGTAATGTCTAAAACTTCTTGTCGGTTTTTTGTTATGAAAGTGGGCTCATTGCCAATATTGCAAATTAAGAGGTTAGTACTTAAAATATAGTCTAAAAGTGACTCACCTCTATCATTGATGTCGGTACTGCCCCATACCGTATGATGTGCGTTGGCGTCGCATCCGATTATGAGGCCAGTTTTTTGCCTTCCCGCTTCCAGTACCACCCTTTCTAGGTTATCACCAGGGAGAGGGCCCACTTGGTCGTGGCCAAGGTAAGCCGATGCCAGCCAGTAAGAGCCTTTGGCAGTCTCTAATCTGGCAACGGTTAGGTCGGGGTCACTGAGGTTGGGAAGTAGAAATACATTAAGGCTACGTTTCACTAATATACAAGTTCTAATCTTACCTTTGTCTCTTGTATAGAGCGGAACGTATGAGGGTGTCCTAAGTCCACGAACCACGCCTTCTGCAATCCATGGTTCCTGGATTAGAATAATGTCTTCTGCGCTTTTGGAAAGACGCAGAATGAGTGTGGCCGAAGCCTTTTTTGAGTGGTGGAGATTAATCTGGAGAAACCGTATCATTGCTACAGTCTTCCAGAGTCGCCTCCACCACGGTGTTGTTGAGGTCCTCCGATTCTGAAGATGTGCCCAAGAGCTCATCTTCAATCTCTGATCGTGTAGAACCTCTATTTGCTTCGCCATCGGTTTCCATTTCCGACAATGTGTCAGAATCGGAGACCGACGGCTTTGTAGTCACCTCGGACAGATTGGAGTCATCGCTATCCAATTCTGGAAAGGATATCGATGCTCCAAGATCCACGGTTGTGATGTCAGGTGTTAAAGGAGGAGGAGGTTGCTTATCAGCATCCAACTCATCCTTTTTGTACACCCTTAAATGAATGGACTCGAATCCAAACCGAATCATGCCTTTCGTCTGCGCCAGAGGATTAAGGGATTCCTTATTGATCACAATTAACGCGCATCTATAAGAACCCCTTAGTTCCTCCAGTTTCGCGACTTTCCAGTCATGAGTCGGAAGAGTCGGGTTGCTGAGCCGGATGATTTCCAGGATATTTTCTGGAGAGGAGGGTTCGGCTGGAATCCAGGTACGAGTTCGAGGTCTACTAGGAATGTCTTCCTTAGATACGACCTCGAGTTTTGCACCTGGCCAAACCTCTCCTAAACCATCGATGGCCTTGGTGAAGAGATCGAGAGATCTCTGGTCGGAGCAAGCGATGAGCTTGACATGGCCTTGGTGCCAGCCAGCGTCGCTTGTGATAGGAGGTGGTCCTGGGTTCTCCCGCATGATGGCCAAGAAGTTGCTGGAGAGCTTCAACTTGACCAATTGCCACCGTTCCGGTGTAATGGAACCGTCGGTATCGCTTCTATCGATCACCGCGATCACCAATGCGTCCTTTAGGACTTCGTTATAAGACTTCAGAGATCTGCTGTTGGATGGCCCAGGGGTTGTGGAACTGTGAATTTTGGGCCTCTTGGAAACCGATACGGTTTCCTCCAACGATCTCTGACGCTTAGAGGAGTCTTTTGACATTTTGTGAGCAATGGAAGCAGTGGGAAATCCGTCTTTTAGGATGTTTTTAGCCCACTCAACCTTGCTCTTTATTTCCGCATTTCTCTCCACCTCCGGAATGGATCCGAAGGTTTTGATAATGCGTGAGGCATTTCGGCGTCTTATGTATAGCGCCTTAGATGGAGCTTGCCGATGCGGCTGAGCTCCAGATTCCTCTTTGGAGGGAGGAGTTTTGGTAGCAGCAACAAGTCCGTGGCCTGCCACAAACTTGCTGCTGCTGGGGGCGGGGGAAGTGATAGGACCATGGCTTGCCACAGTCTTAACACTCCCCGAAGGAGTTTTGGTAGCAGCGACAAGTCCGTGGCCTGCCACAAACTTGCTGCTGCTAGGGGCGGAGGAAGTGATAGGACCGTGGCTTGCCACAGTCTTAACACTCCCTGAAGGAGTTTTGGTAGCCGCGACAAGTCCGTGGCTCTCTTACCATGGTCGATTACTTTTCGAAATTCCCCTTGCTCTTTCCTCTACGTTCCGCAACTGCAAGGGCAGTGTGCAAGGAACTAGAGGAAAATGTTTTCTTATTGTTCGGCGTACCCAAGGTTGTCGTGTGTGACAACGGTCCCCAATTCCGCGGAAGGGAGCTTAAAGCTCTCTGTGACTCTTACGAGTCACACATAAGGTTTACGGCTAATCCTGCGGAGAGGATCAATGAAATAATTAAGGCAACGCTCAGAGCGTATGTCTCGGAAAATCACCGAGGTTGGGATTCGCAGTTGGCGAAGGTAGCGTGCGCGATCCACACTGCCCAACACGAGGTGCTGGGGGTATCCCCCTATTATGTAAACTTCGGGAGGGAGATGGTAACTCGCGGCTTAAGTCCCAGTAGAGTAGAGTAGCTTGAAAGAACGATTGGGTCATAATTGTAGTTTGTTTTTGCATAGACTGGCAGTATTGGCCTTGATGGGAATGTCTCTCCTAAGAAACCTTTAGCCTCGGGAAATGGTTTGCGCTTCTTAGGAATGCAAGCCCATTTCCTAGGAGGTGAGGGTGGGGTTTGTTGCGGTAAATTTTCCCGCAACAAGTTTGGTTCTCTTTTTCCTTATAAGTCCCTCTTTTCTTTGAGTGGGAACACCGAGCTCTGGCGGAGGTGGAGGGCAGCCATCAGCCAGTGGCCCACCAACCCCAGACCTCGGAAAACAACCCACATAGGTTCACGGGACGAACCCTAGGGTGCGACAGGAGGTCCACCAGGAACACCGTTGTCGGAGCCCATAGATAGACGGGAGACTCGCATAGGGCAGCATCAGACAGGACGTCTGAAAGTCGCCTACGGGTGGGGACGGACGGTCCTTTCAATCCAGACATCCCAACACGATAATGACGGGTGACGATCCCTGGAACCAACACCCAAACGAAAGCCAACAATAGGAGGCTTAAAGAACACCTCATCCCGCTACCGATGTGGGTGTGGATACCGACATCACATCACACAACTGATATAGATGCAGCTAGCTGGGTGAAGAGATGACGACCTCTTTTAAAGCAGCACCCCAACGAGGGAGCAACAAGAGAGCGACAGTGGTATGCAGGCGGACGATCAGTATAATCGGGCACACCTTTTTAAACCAGTACCCCACCGATGGAGCACCGGATGAGCAGCAGAGGCGTACGGCCAAGCACTAAGACAGCCTCCACAGAGAGAACAGAAAAACAAACCATCACCAAATACACAACAAACAACGACAATAATAAAAGTACAAACTGGCAGACAGGCCAGAGGGCAGAAGGTCCCAATTAAAAAAAAATAAAAAATAAATAATTGTAAGGAGTGACACGCTATTGGTCAGCCCCCACCCCCCAAATCTGAACGCCGATCCACCGGAGTAGTTAGGAATCCGTGGTTAAAAATATAAAAATTATAATTTTCACAGGCACTATACTTGGCTTTTGTGAGGGGCGGCGATCCAACGGATGGTTGGAGAGAATGGCGTGTGAATGTGTGTGTGTGTCTGTCGGGAGCTGTGGATCGAAAAAGATCTGGAAGACACTTTGGTGACGACCAGCGACTAGCTAGAGTCTACTTAGTTTTTTGTGCGATTTTTTTTTTTTGCGAAAGGCAGAGTTTTTTTTTCTTTTTTTGAAAGTTTGAAAGAATTGCGAAAGGCAATTCGTCAGAGTAGATTTTTTTTTCTAAAATAGAGTCGCGAACTGGGCTTTGGCAAAAAAAAAAATAAAAATTTAAACAAACAAAAAAAAGGTATATAAAAAGGGAGACACAGGAACGAGGAATGGGATAGCTGGAGTATCGGAACAAAAAGGGGGAGATCTCCGGTGGGCTGCGGACTGTTAAATAGCGGGTCACTCCACCGACGAGTGTACCGCTACGTAAAGTAAAAATAAATCGTCGAGCTCCAACGGAGCTTTATAACGTTGTGAATTTTTTGGTTTTTATTTTTTTTCTTCCGTGCTTTTTTCACCTTTGTTCGTTTTTTTATTGGGGAAGTTTTTCTTCTTTTTCCTAATTTGGTGAAGGTTTCGTGATTCCTAAGACAAACCACGTGGCGCCCTTTTGGTTACCCAGGTTTAGCTGTCGTCAAAGCGCTACCTTGGAGGAAACCACAGCTGGGATAGCGGGATCCCAGAGAGAGAGGTGTTATCGTTTGTTTCGGGGCATCTCCGTATCAGTGTCGGGAACTAAACATAGCACTATGTATATACATACTTTTTTTGACTAGAATAAAAGTAGCCATACAGAATTTTTTTTTTTAAAAAAAGTAGAATTCAAAAAGAAAAAAAAAAGAAATCTTAGATATACAATATACATATTAGTAATTAAGTTTTAATTTGTGAATTAATTTTTTTTTTAATAAATCCATAGTTGTATTGAATTAGTTTTTTATTAAAATAATGGAGTAAATCCGACGCAAGTGGTGTGCGGATGGGCGACCGTCATTCGATTAGGCGACTGTGACCGGACGTGACGTACACACGGTGGCGACATAACGGAAATGACGTGACTGACTTCCGCTGATTTTTTCTACAGGTGGTGACTGGGAGGAGTTTCGTTTAGGGGCTACCATTCACAGATCTGGCCAGAATAATAGCAATTGTTCGCTTTTAAGTGCGATAAGGGTGGTTTGGCCTCAGCCAACAATACCCGGCTTATTTCAGGTAGTAACGAGCTGTCATCGCTGTGTGATCCTGGGACGAATTATTCGGTATACCGTACGTAGGGTTAAGTTAGCTTTAGGTTTAATTATTATTCGTTAAAATTAAGTTCGGTATTTAGGGTTAGGTTAGTGTAGGATTAGTTAGTTTTAAATGCGAAAGTCCCGGTCTTGCACAGTGGTGATGGCACACAGAAGTGATCTTGCTGTTTCATTTCCTTTTTCTTCAATCGTCTAATCCTCTCTTTTAATTCCGTCCATGAAATAACGTAGCTTTCTCCAGGCTATCCTTGTTTAATTTTTTTTTATAATTCGGCACGAAATAAAAAGGTAAGGTGAGTTGCGATGCACGGGGTAGTGGCAAGAACCAACCCAATCCAACAATCCAGAGCCCAGCAACCGCGAGCGTGACACTGCCATCTACTCCTGCATCATGGATGCCTCCGTGGCTAACTGACTCCTTGCAAGTTATATTCACATATCTTGTGTAGCACAGTATAATCTCTCTGACATCATGTAACATTATTATGTTATGTATGTACCTAAAATGATCAATTGTCAATAAACAATCAACGAAATCACACCTCAGAAAACTAAACGCGCCGTGTTTTTTTTCGTCGTTCGTTTTTCTCGTCCTGTTGTCGCTTCCACTAGTTATTTTATCTGCTCTACCGGTTATCTCCGCACCGCGGTTTATTAAATAAAACAAATGCGCAGCCGGCGTCTCTTTTATCTGTGTTGACATCCCTGCCTAGAGAGCCAAGTTTCACAAATCTGTCAAACATGGCTAGTCGATTGTCACAAGAAAAGATCCACCTTTTTTTCGCGCGTCAACAGTTGTGGCAGTTGTGAGTTTAAACCCTTAATATTAAATTTGGTTAAATAAAACTTAAAATAATTGAATTCTATTATTAATGAACTAAAAGTATGTATTTATAAACATGTATTGTTCCTAAGCCTAATTAATTATGCATTTAACAGGAATTTTGTAACGTACATATGTAAGACTAATAAATGCCTATTAAATTCTTTGCAATTCCTGCTTGTGTCTCAAAGTACATCATTACAAAAACTGAAGCTCGTTGCCCAACTAAATCAATAATTTACAAAATTCTTTTATCGTCTTCCCACAACCAATATGTCAGAAACGCCCACAGTGTTTATGCCAAGAAAGTCACTTAGCAGGTCCCCACCCCCTGCTAATAATCACCACTCTGTCACTGCAAATTCAAATGCGGAGCAGCCCGATGCAAGGGAATACAATTGCCAGGCATGTAGTGCATCTGACTCGGTGGAAAATATGGTTCTGTGTGACAATCCAACATGCGGTGCTAGGTACCACTACGGTTGTGTGGGCGTCGATGGCTTTATAGCAGATCTTTCGTTGAAGTGTCCGAAATGCACTCTGATAGAAGGCGAACGCCAACCAGGACCTTCATTAGTACCCTCGACTTCAGTGTCAAAACGACGATCAACAACCACATCACTATGCTCGAAGTCTTCAAAGGCATCAACCGCCAGGCGGCTACAACTGGAGTTGCAGAAGTTGGAAAGGCGTCTCACCGAGGAAAAGGAACAGAAAGAGCGCGAGGAGAGTCGAAAACGTGATCAAGAATATATCAACAAGAAGTACCAAATGTTGGTTCGGTTGATCCATGATCAAGAGGAATCGGATGAAGAGGATGCGTGTTCGTCCGCTTCAGTAAAAGGAAGAACATGTAACTGGGTTCAAGATATTGGACGAAATTCTCAAGGGAAGACAGAAGTGCCGAACGTTAAGTTTTCGCGTCCAAGCATCAATGATCCCACAACGGGTGAAGTGCAGCAACAGCAGCAACCAAAAATAAAGGCCCAAGTCAACCGGCCTTAAAGGAGAGCATATTTGCCAGATATGAATCCAATTAGTGTGAACACATATGATCCGTATGCAGAGGTCGGAGGTACTGTTGGGAATCAACTAAGGCAACAACAAAACATGCAACCGACATGTAATGTAGCAGTTGAGCAACAACAACCATCGCAGTTACACAATCATGTGCTAGGTTTTCAACAGCAATCCCAATCAAATCGGTCGCAGCAACACTCTTCGTCGCCCATCCCATTACCTACTTTCCGCTCAGGTTCTTATACAACCAATCGCACCATCACCAGAAATAACTTAGCTGCTAGCTACTCATTCTCTAAAGAACTGCAGAGTTTTAGCGGAGAGCCAGATGAATGGCCTCTCTTCATTTTGAGCTTCGAATGAACAACGGAGTTATGCAGTTTTTCGAGCGAAGAAAACCTCATTCGCCTTCAGCGAGCTCTTAAATGTGAGGCTCTGGAATCTGTAAGAAGTTTACTTATCCAGCCAAATTGCGTTCCTCGGGTTATATCTACGCTAAAAATGTTATACGGAAGGCCGGAACTTATAATCCATACATTGCTGCAAAAGATCCACGTCACTCCATCGCCGAGAGCTGATAAATTAGAGCGTATTGTCAGTTTTGTGCGCAACTATAGAAGCGTCCGGCCTCATCACACATGTAAGCAACCCAACATTGTTGCAAGAGCTTGTGGATAAATTGCCACCCGCAATCCGTCTCAACTGGGCAATTTACACTCAAACACCCTTTGTTGAAACCTGTACTCTTTCTCATTTTAGTGCATGGCTCTACAAGATAGCTGAAGCTGCAAACCGTGTCAGTTTATCGAGATCGTTGAACAACAATAAGCCGAACACGTCCAATAAAGATGTTAAAGAAAAGGGATTCCTACATACGCATTCAGAGCACAATGAAGAAAACAACAACTATCACTATAGACAAGCTGAACGCAAGTGTTGCATTTGTGGCAAATTGCAAGAAGTTTGAAAAGTTAAGCCATTCTTCCAAGTGGCTTGCGGTGCGAGAGCACCGACTTTGTCGACGATGTCTCGGTAAGCATGGAAAGCAACAGTGTAAAGTGGAGTCAAGCTGCGGCAAAAAAACTGTGTATTTAAGCACAACCGTATGCTCCACAACAACGAAAAGGATGTGCAAGCGCAGAAAGACATAAAAAGGGATCGTCAGAATGTTAATGGTGTATCAGCTCATCACGATGAGCACCTTTTCCACCAGACATCTGAGTCGGTGGTCGTCAGAGTGATACCCGTTACCCTTTTCAGTAACAATTCACAGCTGGAAATTTGCGCATTCCTGGACGAGGGTTCGTCGATGACTCTGTTAGACGAAGAAGTGGCGGGTCTGATGACAGTCTTCGACCCCTTGGGATTGATTGCATATTTCATAATGTATATCAACGTTCTCCTACAAGAAATTTGCCGATCGGCCATTGGGTGGGACGAAGAGATTCAAGACTAGCAACACAACAAATGGCTGAATTGGATTCGAATTTTACCCAGCATCGAAAATCTTAGAATACCAAGGTGCCACTTCACTACGAAGTTCGAAAATCATCCTGATATGCAACTTTACTTGTTTGCTGATGCGAGTGAAAATGGTTATGGAGCTGTGGCATATCTGCGGTGTTCTGATACTAAAGTGTCGTTGATAGCGGCTAAAACAAGAGTGGCTACTCTTAAGAGCCTGTCAATTCCCCGACTAGAAATGTAAGTAGCGACTCTCGCCGCCCGGTTAGCGAAGTCCATCATTCAGTCTCTCTTTATTTCATTCACCAGCAAAGTATTTTGGTCTGACTCCAAAAATGTCTTATCTTGGCTTCGTTCGGACCATCGGAAGTATAAGCAATATGTGGCCTTTCGAGTCAGTGAGATTCTAGAAGGCTCAGATGTGTCGGAGTGGCAGTGGGTGTCATCAAAACAAAACGTAGCTGACGATGCCACCAAATGGAGTAAGATTCCGGAGTTTTCTCTATGCAGTCGATGGTTTCCGCGGCCAGCCTTCCTGCTTACGCCTCCAGGAATGTGGCCAGTAGAAAACCGATCACCAAGTACCACCCACGAAGAACTGAGGAGCCAATACGTGGGCGCCCACATACAGAGTCACGAAGGTCTATTCACCATGGAGCGGTTTTCCAGCTGGAAAAGGTTGCTTCGTTGCAGCGCCTTATTAATTCGCTGTATTAACAAGTGGCCAGCGAGGGTCAAACTAAGGAAAAATGAATATGGAGCTTTACCACTCATGGCCCTTCAGTCAACAAAGGAAGCTGCAAACGCTACCGGACCCGTCATCCGGACGGAACTGCAGCTGGCAGAGAAGGCCTTACTAAAAGAAGTGCAGCTCAGCGCCTATCGAAAAATAGAGTGGTGAGTAAATCAAGCTCAATCTATAAACTTTGTCCCCATTTAGACGAACATCAATTAGTACGTGCGAGTGGAATGATGCGAGTGATGACTTCAAGCGCCCAATTCTTCTCCCAGTGAATCATCAGCGGTACAAACACCAAAACCACGAAACTGCAATAAACGAAATTCGCCAGTGATTTCACATCCCACCATTGAGAGCTGTCTTCAACTCTATCCGTCGGTCGTGCCAAATGTGCAAAAATCTGAGAGCACGGCCGCAGCCTCCAATCATGGCCCAACTCCCACCTGCCCGGTTGGTTTCCTTCAGTTGACCATTTTCATTCGTGGGCGTCGACTACTTTGGTCGCGTAAGTGTACCAATCTTGTGAAGGACTGATAAGCGATGGGGGGTTTTGCTAACTTGCCTTATCACTCGCGCAATCCACATTGAGGTTGCACACTTTTTATCCACGGAATCATGCATTCTGGCGCTCCGCAATTTTATGACAAGGCGAGGAACACCATTTGAACTACATTCTGACAACGGTACTAACTTTCACGGAGCGGAGTGAGAGCTGAAAGAAGCCTATCAAAGTATCGACCAAGAAAAGCTGATGGAAACATTCACGTCGATTTCAACTAAGTGGATGTTTATTCCAACTGGGTCTCCACATATGGGTGAAAGCTGGGAGAGACTAGTTAGATCTATTAAAACAACGCTGGCACAGATTGTACCCACTCGAAATCCATCCGACGAGCTCCTGCGAAGCTCATTAATCGCAGTGGAAAACATAATAAACTCGCGTCCTCTTACATACATTCCTATCGGCGACGAAAACGAAGACGCCCTTACCCCAAACCATTTTTTGCTTGGGTCATCAAGCGGAAAGAAGCCTCTAGCTAAATTCAACGATAATCGAACGGTGCTAAGGAAAAACTGGTTGTCGAGTCAGCAATTCGCTGATAACTTTGGAGACGGTGGGTAAAGGAGTACCTCCCAACCATTACGCGACGGTCATAAAACTGTTAACTAAATTGAGGTAGGAAGCGTTGCCATTGTTGTAGACCCTAACAGCCCACGAAACTTTTGGCCTAAGGGAAGGATAATTGCGACGAGACGCTCGAAAGATGGTCAGGTACGAAGTGCGACTGTTCTAACAAGATCAGGTGCTTACGAACGACTCGCTGTAAGACTGGCTATCCTGGATGTCATGGCTATGGATGAAGTAAGACCAACAGTTCCTAGTGGTCCTACTGGGGGGGAGTGTTGACATCCCTGCCTAGAGCGCCAAGTTTCACAAATCTGTCAAACATTGCTAGTCAATTGTTATAAGAAAAAATCCACCTGGTTTTCGTGCGTGAACAGTTGTGGCAGTTGTGAGGTTAAACCCTTAATATTAAAATCGGTTAAGCAAAAGTTAAAATAATGAAAGAACTAAAAGTATGTATTTATAAACATGTATTGGTCCTAAGCCTAATTAATTATGTATTTAACAGGAATTTTGTACCATATGTAAGACTAATAAATGCCTATAGAATTCGTTACAAAAGCTGAAGTTCGTTGCCCAACAAAATCAACAATCCGATATACAACGGGAGAGCCTGCATCTCTATCACCGTCGTCATATTCTAGTGTCCCACCTCACCGAGGTTCATCCGAAGCGCTGCAAGTTTCGTCCCCAATCCCCTGAAATTCCATTTAGTTATTTTCGCCGGTAATCCCAAAAATTGCTAGTGAAAACCATAAGTGTAACTAACAAGGAAAAAGAAAGCATTTCCATATTCACCATGCGTGCCCCTATAACCGTTGAGTACTCGTAGGTTAAGTAGCTTAAGATTTATTTTTTAAGGACTTTATATTTTTAGTTTTAATTTTTATAGATAAAAAAAAGTCCAAACACAAAGTTTTTTTAATTAAAATTTATTTGCCTAGTTTTAATAAATGTAAAAATAAAAATAAAATCATACTGTAAGATTCGTCTAAAGACATAGTTTAAGTGTTAGGTTTAACTTAGAGTGCGCGCATGGGGCCAGTAAGATAGTATAAGATATTTTTAAGTTATTTTTGCTAATTTTTAAGAATTTTTTTGTCTAGCAAGTAAGAGTAATTTAAGTAATAAAAATAAAAATGCATAAAAACTGAAAAAAAAATATATATAAATTTTACGTTTGGGTGCAAATTAATGATAAATATAGCTTTAAATGGTTCGAAGGTGATCAACTACCTCCATCCGTCGAGAGCATTAGTATGCAGGATGATATACAAGGTACAGCAAAATTTGATCATCATCAACCTTGAAATATTCAATTTTCCTTAATACAATTTGTATCATTACAGAACAAACCGAAGAAGATGATAATGAGGATGTTTCTAAATATATAATAAATGAATCATATGAAAGTTCGTCAGACAGATCTGACTCAGATATATCTGATGAAGAGATAGAGTGAATTTTTTTTTGCTTAAATATAATAATAAAACTCATTGTTTTCCACGATATTATAAAATTTTTCTCACAATATACACATTATTTTAATCAAGTGAACGTTTCATTTAATTTTTACTCACCTCATTTTCTAGATTACGCTATATTCAGTTTAATATATGCTTTTTATATTTTCCTTATTGTTTATCCATGGTAAACTTATTTTACACCGCGTGATGATGATGCATAATCTTTGAGAAAATAAGATTCAGCTGCATTGAAATGAGTGCAAAATTTTTCAGCTACAGGATTGAAAGTAGCGCGGTAGGCTCGAATTTGAATGACCCGCCCTAGCTTCAGGCCAACAGCTGAAGCTTTTTCCACCATTTTGCATTTCTATAGCTTCTATTTATGGAAATATCAGCCGGGGAGTGATAATTCACTTCAAAACGTCGCTGCCACCCGGACTAGAGATATCAATTCAATGTTTGAAAAAGATGGAAAAACGTGCCTGAGGGTGAACCATCGCCTAAGCGAAATGCTTCGTCGCAGAATAGAGTTCCATCAGTCGCTGGTATGGAACTTTAAGTGCCTGAGCCGAATGAAAGTACACCAATCAAAATGACCTCTGCAGATCATCAAACCAACAGACCGTCGTTTTAAATCCAAATTCATCTCGCCTGTAAATCACCTAAAAACATTATGAATGTACTTTTCTACCCACCAATATTTATATTTGGTGCCGATTGTGAACTTATTAGCGAAGTTATAAAACTCACGATTATTATTGATAGATTACGCGGGCCTGGTAATGGTGCATTTTCTTTTTCGCCTAGGGAGATGGAGAGGGTTTCGGTTATTCTAAAGGGTTTTTAAGTTTAAACCCTATTGAATTTTCTCCAAATCGGAACATTCCCACAATTTTATCTCGAATTTTTTTTCCATTACTTTCTGAAATAAGTTCCTCCTTTAAGCAATATTAAATAAAGCAATGTTTAAAGAAGCTGATAATTTTGCCGATATATTCCGTGGTGGTCTTCCTTACTATTTTCTTCTTATTTTACTAATTTTGATTATTTGCTCATCGAATCCGGTATTTGATTCAAGCGAGTTCATCATCCAGCGGATGTCCCAATTAGATGTAAATGGTGTCGCCCATGATTGCTGCGCAGCTATCTTAACTCTTTTAGAGAAATATCTGTATTCTTGGGATACATCGCGACACTGTATCACCCACCTATAACGAGGGACTGCAACAAGTCATAGCAGATATAACAATTGCAACCGATGCAGAAAATGCAGCACAGAAATAGGGCTGATCGTGGTTCTGCTCTATCGGAAATTTAAAATATGATCCGCCAATGGTGATCAAATTTTAGTTTCAGCCGCTAGTCATGTATCCAACAAAGAAAGTAAATTATCCATCATTCACGGAAAACTTGCTCCAACGAAGGAGCCGTTGAAGCCGTTTGAGCGAACCATCAACAGAGTGGAATTTAATGCTTCCAAAACTCAGTTTTGTCTGCTGTCATTAAAGCGAATTTTACATACCCAGCAATTATCCATCAATGGCACTTACATCGTCGAAACTGAAGAACTTTCCATTCTCGGTATGTGTGTTAGTGACAACCTACGTTGGAATGACCACACATTCGATGTCGTCAAAAATGCTGCGAAATATCTAGGTTTCCTCAAACGATGGAGGAAATATTTCACCCCCTGTGATCTGACCTCAATATATAAGGAATTCATCCGCCCAAAACTGAAGTACAATGCTCACATCTGGTCAGGTGCTCCTAAAACATCCCTGCACTTGTTGGATAGGATTCAAAACAGTACTCATAGGAGATACTTATATCAGTCAGTCAATAGACGCCCTTGAACACCGACGTAATGTCTGCTGTCTCACTTTGTTTTATCCCTATCTGCACCACCAGTGCTCCATTGAGGGTTGTGTACAAATATTTTAAGGGTACACAAATCTCTTGTACGCGAGTTACATATGATATAGCCACAGACAACAGAACAGCAGCAACTTCAGCAGAATCAACTCAACAGCCCAATAATCGTTATAATGCAACATCAGCAATGCCTTCGGGTCAATCAACATTCAACCAGGTCATATTTCAGTGTCAGCAATCAATGGATATAAATGCCACTCTACTTCAAACCAACAGCTCCAAGTAATGCACTTATGAGCGACGGTAGTCGCAGCGACGATAAAGACGGCGGATTACTTAGATCATCTTTTTGTTAATTAAAAGAAATAAAGTGTAAGAGGCCAGTGGCCCATTAAAGAAAATAGAATTATTTTTTTTTAATTTCGGTAGCCATTTAAATCGTTATTGGGGCAGTTGGCTGTGCTCTATGTAAATACTTGAGGATAGTGAAACGAACTACTTAAAAATTAGATTGTAATAAAGTTTTTTTTTTTTAAAAAACTATCTAATAACTGAAATAATTGTGATTATAATAAAGTGACTTCTTAATAAAAATTAAAAGTACTAACAATCTAAATGCGAACCGATCTAAATAATTGTGATTATAATACATTGACTTTTTGTAAGGACCTAATATTCCAAAAATATAAAATAATAGATCCTGAATAATCTATCATGACTATTTCTAAAATCAAAGTGTGAGAACTGTAAATAAATCGTGACTTTGAGAACAGCCTAAAAATACAGCTCAAAATATAAGAACTACAATCGAAAAACAAGTGAAATATGTTCAAACGTGTATGGGAGAACAAGGCATTTTACCTTCATTTATTGCAACCGTAGAACAAATCATAGAAAAATACGGAATATTACACGAGGAGCAAGGGTTCAGTGTAACGTACAATGAGAAAATAGGGGGAGCTGCAAAAAATTATCTGGCACTAGCACCGTGGGCACAATGTAAGCAGCAACTAAAAATACACTTCCGCCCGACGAAAGACTAAGGGACAGTTCTAAGAAACATCATTTATTAGATAAGGTTCAGAATATAATTAATAATATAACAGAATGTGCAACTTTTAATGAAAATGAGTTAGATGTAGCAAATTGCCTTAACAGTGCGTTAATTTTAAAAATAAAAGATATTACGGCAGGAGCCTTAGAAATTTATAATGAGTACAGCCTATCAAGAATTAGATCAATTTTATTTAAATATATAGGTCAGGACGAATTTAATTTAAGAGTTGACAAAATAAACACACCTTCAAAATAAAAACAGAAAAACTACACAAACTATATAACGAAAACAACTACACAAACTAATTGCTTTTACTTCCAACTTCAAGCTCTGAACAATTTGTATGAACAAAATGTATTATAAAACCGAAGTCAATTCTTGGGATCGTATGTGTTGTATTGTGTGTACAGCCGACGAGCAGACATGCGCCGCACCGTGCAGATGTGTCTGTGGTTTCTGTTTTCAACCCTTATCTTCATACATAAAACAACCACAGTTCACGAAACTGCTCGGCGCGCTAGTAACGTCAGCACTTCCTCAATTCTAAGTAACAGAAAGAGTAACGTCAGCACTCCAACAATCCAAGTGATGTGTTGACATTGCTCTTTCTGAGAATATGCATCGCAGGGTCGCCATGTCATTTTATCCCGTCTGTACATATCTTGCAACTCTGCTGATGCATACAATCTACACTATGTATATTCATTTTCATTTTGCTTTATTAATGCAGTTGAGAAAAATAAAGTCTCAGTTTGAAAACTCATCTCAGTTTGGTTTCATTACTCACTTCGTGTCGTCTGGTCACGTAATCACGTAATTGGCGCAGTCGGTTTTTCCGCGGTGTTTCGCCTCTTAACTTTGAATTATATATTATATATTGAATTGAATATAAAGTCATAAGAAAAGAATAAAAAAATAAAATCATCAGACATTACATATATTACATGTAATATATACATTATAACAGTTCCAAGAATTAAGAATTAAAAAAAAAAAAAGTGCGTCCAATGAAAGTGCCATAATCTGATGTGTTTTAGACAAAGGAAGTGCAAACAACAAAAAGTGAAATTTACAAAATGAATTTCGGTTTCTGCGACTTGGTAAAGGAAGCCAGGAGTCTTCCATCATTTAGAGGGGACACCTCTTACGCAGTAACGTCATATATTTTGCAGCAGCAAAGGAATATATAAAAAGGATAATTATATCCAAAATCCAAGGCGAAGCACTGTCAGCTATACGATCGCTACCACCGAACAGCAGCTAAAGAAGTCCTGTGGCATATCAGAAGAATTTGCAACACTAAAAAACAAAGCAGATACCCTTAAATTTATTAATGTAAGTCAATATTATTCCGAACTTAAGATTATTTTAGATAAATTAAATTTAAAGTATAGACTAGAAACAAACCCACCGTTAGACTACAAACCTGAGAATAATGAAGAAAGTATATTACCTAAATTTTTATTTAAGATACCTAGGCAGGAGGAGATGTTTCTTAGAACTAAAGGTGCAAGCACTTTAATGGAAGCTTATCATGCTTTGCTAACAACAGGAATAAAAGAGAAAGTAGAAAATATTAGCTATCCGTACGTTGGAAATCAGCAGAATAATGTTACTAGAAAAACCTACCAACATAATAATAGAAATAACTATCAGACAAACTACCAACAGCGACAAAACTCAGGACAGTTTAGAAATAGTAACAGCAGTGGAAATAACCATCAGACAAACTACAAACAGCGACAAAATTAAGGACAGTTTAGAAATAGTAACAACAGAAATGCTCATAGCAATATGGTAGAATAAAATCGAACTAACTATCAGCATAACGATAACAGGAATAACTATAATAATGATTTCCAGAACCAAAGTAATTCCAGACAGATTAGAAACAATAACTCAAGGCAGTATTGATAATATAAATAAAAACACAGTACAAGAGGCAAAAAATTTTCATGTCACGGCCTCGGATTCAATGCATTTCCAATAGTAGAATTAATTATTCATGGACGCAAGATCGACTGTTTGATAGATACAGGATCATCTATATCAGCTCTTGATCAGCCCATACTTCCCCAAATTGTAAATAATAAAATTACACTAATACCCATTAATACTGTTATCGGACAAACATTCACAAATTTTGAAAAAATCACAAAAATTCCAGATGAATTTAATATCAATGCTACAATATCGTGGAAATTGCTGGATCTTACTAACAAGAAATTCGATGCGATTATAGGAATAAATGTTCTGATACCTTTAGGAGCTAAAATAGACTTAAAAAACCAGGAAATCGAAATAAAACAATATACAATTAAATTTAAAGGGTTCGATTGTCCCTTTCTTTACGAGGATGTTAATACGCTAGTATGCATAGAAGTCCATGATAATCTTATCAACAAATTGGATACATCGAAGTTAAATGAAGAAGAGCTTAAATGTCTTCGCAACATCTTAAGGGACAACAAAGAATTATTCTTTTTTGAAGGGCAACAATTAACAAGTGTGAACGCAGTAAAGCACCAAATTATTACTACATCTAATGAACCAATTTATTCCAGAACTTATCGATTTCCACCTATTCACGAAAGAGAGGTAATAACGCCGATTAGCGAGATGCTAAATCAAGGAATAATAAGGGAAATTAATTCCCCCTATAATAGCCCCATATGGATAGTTCCTAAGAAAATAGATACCTCAAGTCAGCAAAAATGGCTCCTAGTTATCGACTATAGGAAGCTAAATGAGATCACAGTGAGCGACAAATTCCCAATTCCGAATATAGATGATATATTTAGCAAATAGGGAAGAGCTCAATATTTCACCATCATAGATCTCGCAAAGGGGTTCCATCAAATTCTAGTTGATGAGAACGATCAAGCGAAAACTGCTTTTTCTACACCTCATGGGCATTACAAGTACATCAGAATGCCCTTTGGCCTGAGAAATCCTCCGCCCACGTTCCAACGGATGATGAACCATAAGCTGGATTCCCTAGCTGAGCTCCCCGCCATAAAACATTCTTGTCATAATGTCAACCACTATCCATGGAGTCAAATACAATACATTGTTCACTTTTAGTACGAAATCTTTCGTTGCTCCAGCTTTATTAGAGCTTTCTTTTAAGCAATTAAGTTCAAAAGCATTTTGAATCGATGCCGGAGATGTCCGGCTAAATATTTGCGTTGCAAGGTGAACATGCATTTTTTCGAAGGCATTTGGTGCTATATGACAACTTCTAGATCTTAAACATGTCTTAGCTACGTTGTCAAATTCCAAATTGTATATTTCTCTGATAACATCAAAAGACACTTTAACATCTGGAGTTTGTAGATCTGATTTCAATAAAACATTACGAAGTGATTTTAACAAATGAGGGAAAACATAAAAAGAAATTAGTTTTTCATCATTAAAAATTATAAATGGGTTTTCTTCAGAAACACCTAACATTTTATAAGCTTTTCTATTTTTGGCCCCTTGGTCGCAAACAATAGCATATACCTTTAGACCAAGTTCTTGACAGATTTTCAAATTGTTTTTTTATAATTTCGCTTAAGTTATCCCCACTTACACCGTTTGCTGACACAAAATAGTGTTTTAACACTTTTCCAACTATCAACCAAACCATTTAACATGAAAACACATATTTCATTAGCAAACAATCTACTTCTTTCTACACCAAGGTCTTCAAAACCATCTATTAAATCATCTTTTATATTATATGTGAGGTTTTTACGAATCCTAATTTCATCAAATATCAGGACAACACAACGTTCTCGCTGGTTTGATAAAGCGAACTTTGACTTAAGATACGAATGAGCATTGTTTTCATATCCTGGTTGTAATCCTTTTACAGGAGCCCATCTACAGAAAGAGGAAATGTGAGGAAGTTTAAAGCCAAGTCTATCAATCAAAAATTTATAGGCGCTTTGTGATCTATAATAAATATTTTGGGAAAGTTATGTTTCGTGGCTGTTGTATTTTGTAGTCTTTGATTCTTTCAGAAGCATTTTACAAAATGTTCTTGAATGGTCTGAAATATTGAGCCTTTCGATTTGAGACGTCGTTGTAGATATTTTATTTTTATTAAACATTTTTATGGCAGTATGCGCTCTGTTTTTTTTGGGGGAGTCCGATAACTTTGGCGCCAAGAATTGATAACGGTATTTCGTAGAGGGATTAAAAACTAGCATTTTTTACTATGGGACGGGGGGTCCATCTCCACCAGTTTAGGAGTTATGGGCAATTTAAAAACAAATGACTTAAGATGGGAAAAAAATTATTAAAAAACAACGGTAACACTTATAATAAAGTATTATACAGAAAATGAAAGCCCGAAACGTGTTCGTTAATATAAAATTTACATCAAATTATTCGTATGAATAGTTTTTGCATAATTCACATCCAAACTCAAATTCTTGGTAAAAAATTTAGAAAAACAATTTTTATTAACAATATTACTCAAAATTGTGAAATATTTTTCTTTTCGTCAGGCAGGCGCCTATGTCATCAATACTCTTCATCCACAGTACTCATCACAAAATTACAAAGTTCCCATTAATAACAAAGTTTCACTAATTCGCATTATAGAAAATTCACATGTTTCAATGTTGCAGTAAATTATTTACTTTGCGAAATATCTATGTTTGTACGTATGTAATATGTAATGCACTTGATAATGATGCAAAAATATAACCGAACAAACGTTTGGCTTTTATACCGTTATTTTTTTTGTGATAAGGCGTGTAGTTATTGATATTCACAAAGATCACTCTGTGTTCAACCGTAAAGCGAATCAAGTGATATTTTTTGTGAATAAGCAATGACGGCTGAGCATCCTCTAATCCATCCTAAACTAAATAACTTCTCAGTGTTTTGTTCGTTCGGAGATTTGGTGTCGACCAACGAAAGAAGCATTCAATTTTTAGTAGAATCTGGTTTAATTCGCACTAAAACATCCATTCCCCCACTGTGTTGCAACTTACCTATGAAGGTAGAAAGTGTAGAAATGTAAAGTTCGGTTAGATGTGGCGATGCTCAAAGAAAAGCTCTAAAAAAAGGTGACAAAAATTGTAGAAATACAATCAACCCATCGGTACATTTTTCCATGGACCTTAATGTCGGCTAGAGGTGCTTGCAATAATTATCTCTTTTGTTATCAAAATGCATGTGAACACGGTGTTTCAGGTAAATTAATTTAACCTTAAGCTACAACCTAAGGATTTTTTAAAAATATTATTACATGTAGTTATTATTTTAAAATTAGCATATAATCGCTTGGCGCCATCACGACAATAAAAGTGAGATAAGTAAATCTACTATAATAGATTACTATAACTATTGTCGTGAAATAGCCGCAATAATAGCATCTCACGTCGATGTTAACATTGGCGGCGCAGGAAAAACTGTACAAATCGACGAGACCTTTCTTACAAAAAGGAAATACCACAGAGGCCGTGTAACCGAACAAATGAAAATCGTTGTGTTGGGGTTATTTTGTAAAGAAGATAAGGTCGGACGCTTCTTTAAAGTGAACTCCAAAAGTAAAGAAGACTTGTGGCCTTATATACACAAATACGTTAAACCCAGCAGCAGTCATATTTGTTCCGACAGCGCACGCCAATACATAGGTATTGAGAAAATGTTCCCTACTTCTACAACTCTTGTAATTACAAACAAATTACAGCAAAGGCGAATATGTTGACAAGACCGATGCAACCAATACTATAAATGATCTTGAGAATCAGAACAAGCTTCTGAAAAAATCAATTTTATGCCGCAATACAAAGCGGCACCTTCACCAATATATGGCACTTTTCTTTTATCGGCAATACTGCCTTGAAAAAATTATAAGGAAGACATGGGCTCCCAAATCACGGAATTTTTAATTGACGTAAAAAAAGTGTACACAGGTTTTGTCAAAGGTAAAGAAAGTGTGGGTTTGCAACTGAAGGACTTCAACCCTCCGACCGTTCACAATAAGCACTTAGAAGATATTTTACTACCAAAACAACCCCGGCTCTTCACCATCATCGACGAACTCAACGAACTCTACATGACCAGTACGGACGATGACTTCATTGACGAAACTTACATACGTTTTAAATATGTACTCGTACACGGAACATTTAATTGACTACTCTTAACTAACACCTAATTTACTCACAAACTGACTGACTGGGATGCGCAATGGAATGCAAATTTACCTCCTCGTGGTGCATTCTGGGTCACGCTAAATCATTTGCAGTACCTTACTCACAAAGATGACCCTGTCATCAATATTAATCCTCAAAGTGAGATCACCAATAAAAAAACGTCTTATAAAAAATAAAAAATAATCCTGTAAAAGGATTACAACCGGGATATGAAACCAATGCTCATTCGTAACTTAAGTCAAAGTTCGCTTTATTAAACCAGCGAGAACGTTGTGTTGTCCTGATATTTGATGAAATTAGGATTCGTAAAAACCTCACATATAATATAAAAGATGATTTAATAGATGGTTTTAAAGACCTTGGTGTAGAAAGAAGTAGATTGTTTGCTAATGAAATACGAATGTGTTTTCATGCTAAATGGTTTGTTTGATAGTTGGAAAAGTGTTAAAACACAAACAAACATTTTGTGTCAGCAAACCGTGTAAGTGGGGATAACCTAAGCGAAATTATAAAAAACAATTTGAAAATCTGTCAAGAACTTGGTCTAAAGGTATATGCTATTGTTTGCGACCAAGGGGCCAAAAATAGAAAAGCTTATAAAATGTTAGGTGTTTTTGAAGAAAACCCATTTATAATTTTTAATGATGAAAAAATAATTTGTTTTTATGATTTCCCTCATTTGTTAAAATCACTTCGTAATGTTCTATTGAAATCAGATCTACAAACTCCAGATGGTAAAGTGTCTTTTGATGTTATCAGAGAAATATACAATTTGGAAGTTGACAACGTAGCTAAGACATGTTTAAAATCTAGAAGTTATCATATAGCACCAAATGCCTTCGAAAAAATGCATGTTCACCTTGCAACGCAAATATTTAGCCGGACAACTGCGCCATCGATTCAAAATGCTTTTGAACTTAATTGCTTAAAAGAAAGCTCTAATAAAGCTGTAGCAACGAAAGATTTCGTACTAAAAGTGAACAATGTGTTTGATTCCATGAATAGTGGTTGACATTATGACAAGAACTTTTTAAAGCGGGGAGCTCAGCTAGCGAATCCAGCTTATAATGAGTTGAAACAATTTTTATCTTACTTAAAAGATATACCAAAATCAGTTAACCTTCCGAGAAACTTTTGTTTAAAAGGAATGGAACAAACTATAAACGGGTCTTATTACTTTGTCATGATATAAGCAATGGCCTATATGAGAACGTGGATTACTTACTAACAAAGAGAATTCATTAAGACGTATTAGAAAATTTATTTTCTATTATTCGCATCAAAGGTGGTTAACACAAAAATCCGTCTGTTTACGAATTTAATGTTTTGGTGTCGAAAATTCTCTCGTCAAATCTTATTAATTTTTCTTCTTTCAGTAACTGTGATGATGATGATGTAGAATTTTTAAACGTAGACTTATTCCCAACTCAAACTAATATTCCAAAAACTTCTTCATTGCTTATGGTTCGTAAGAAAATCGTATGCGATGAAACTCTGTACGAAAAACTCATTTGTGATATGGAAATCGAAACTAAGGCCACATCAGAAACAACAGCAATGCGATATTTTACTGGATATCCTGCTTTTAAAATGCTTTTAAGGAACAAATGTTTAAATTAATTCAAACTATTTTTAAAAACTAATGAAAAAATAACATGTGCTTCGGAATTTTTCATCTTTGCAAAAAATTATTCTCAAAGACGTGACTTTGGAAGTCTGAAGGCACCAACTAATGAATTTTTTAACGTTTGTAAAGTTCACTTTAAAGTATTTAATAGAATTTTCAGAGAACGTCCACAAGAAAGAAATATAAGAGAGACAATGGCCTTGGAATGCATAAGGATAAAAAATACTAGAGATCCGAAATGGTTTGATGAAAAAAGTCCTTGCTATGAGCATCGCAAGGACCTTCTATACTTTGCTCTCCTCGTTCTATTACGGAAGCATTGTTCGTGGAAGATAGAAAAAAACATAGCATCCAAAAATCAAAGAATTAAAATTTCATCTAAAAAAAACGTAAAACAACTATTCAATAAACACAACATTAAAGAGAGCGCAATCTGCTTTGACCTTCCTACGGTTCTCAAATATAATGTTTATTACCAGTCAAATTTGATTTAAAAAAAATACGTTGCGAAAAACGGAAAACTTCTATCCAACAAACAGAACACGCAACTTGATAATACAAAACAGTTAAGAGTAACATCATGTCTGAGTATGATTCACTCTAGTTCGATCGAACTAGGACGTACGGGTACGTCCCATTGAATGGGAAAATGGTTAGATTTTTTCCTTCGGCGTGCAATATCTTTGTAACCTATAGCATCTGTGATAATGTGCATTTTTTACGGACAATATATATTTCATAGAGTCGTTCATATATCTCAGTGGTGATCAGACGTATTTTCGTGTTCGGCTTTATTAGTGGAGTAAAATAATAAGTATAATTTTAGACACCGATGTTTTCAAGTTTTCGATAGTTTGGTAATTTAAATATATTAAAAAAAACACAATTAGTTTGGAAAATAAAGGGTTAAAGCAAAGTTCCATGAGTGGAAGTCCACTATCCAATGATGTCGTCTGACGATCAATCCTTTAAGCCAGTCCACCACTCAAAATCAAAAGCAACAACAACAACAACAACAAAACTAACAGACATAGCCATAAAGAGGACGAGAAAGCTTAAGCCGACACCGATCCGGTAAAGTGAAGGACAGGGCTGTTGATATTGGCAAGCGCAATAAAGCAAAGGAGGAAAGTGTTGGACAATAACGACTGTCCGTATGTATCCGACGAAGGGGAAGGAAAACACATGGGAGCAGATAATAGTTTCGCATCCCTAGCTGCATCGGAGTTAGATGACGAAGAGGACGAGGTCGAAGTCCTCTACTGTAGCATCAAGCAGCTACAGCAAAGAGTGCTAGCTATAAAAGCTAAGCAAGTGGCAAGGAGGGAGATGGAGAAGCAGCATCAACTCCAGACACCTCAGCAGCAACTAAACACAAACGTGGAGATTCCACAAGAACAACAACATAAACAACCTGTGGAAAAACAAAACGTCAAGAAACTTGCACAAGAGCAGAAAAATCAGATGCAAAAACAACAAAATCATATACAAAAATCGCAACCGATTAAGCAGCAACAACAGCAGCAGAAACAGCAACAGCAGAATAAGGAACAACAACAACAGCAACAACAACAACAGCGACAAAAACAACATCAACAAAAGCAACAGCAGCAGAGGCAACAACAACAGCAAGAGCAGGAATCCACCAAACCGGAAGTGCCACCAATTAACACCTGCTGAAAGGGAAGAAGTGCGAAGGTCTCCAATTCGTGGGGTCAAGCCCTTTAACTACAGCCAGAGCCAAAAGGGAGAAGCGGAAACTGCCGATTTTCCTGGTCGAGCTAAATTCCACCAGCATTCTGGATGGTCTAAGGAGTATTAAATCTCTAGACTACCAGGTTGTACATTGGGAAAAATTAAAGCGGAGCGAAACAATGTGTTCGATGCCAAAGGTTCGGGCACGCCGCGTCGAACTGCGAAATGCAGCCTCGATGGAAGAGCTCCAAACGACCTTCGAGTCACTTAGAAGTAAGAAATCAGTGGGAACCGATGAAATACCGAACATTGCGATTCGACATCTCCCTCTAGAAGCGGTGAACATTTATACCACCCTGTTTAATAATG
This sequence comes from Volucella bombylans, assembly GCA_949129095.1. Lineage (NCBI taxonomy): Eukaryota > Metazoa > Arthropoda > Insecta > Diptera > Syrphidae > Volucella > Volucella bombylans. Next base: position 302,721,943 of record OX422140.1, read on the forward strand.
CAATGAATAATGCACATTGTCCAGCGCGTTGGAAAACTGCGGTGGTACATCCCATGCCCAAAAGGGTAAATACACTTCCAATCCAGCGAATCTCCGCTCGATCAGTCTTCTTCCAAACATTAGTAAGGTTTTCGAGAAGGTGAGCAATAGAGTCCTGACTAAGTGGGTTGAGGACAAACATATAGTTCCGGATAATCAATTCGCTTTCAAGGCGGGGCATGATGTCATTTATGCTGCGTCTAAACTGGTTTCTGATATTCAATGGAACAAAGGTTAGAAGGACTCTTTTTCAAGCTGGACAGATTGGGCATTAGTAAACCACTGCTGTATAATGTTTTTGATTTGCTCTCCAGTAGACAGTTCATCGTGAAGAATGGCGATATGACTTCTGCTGGAACATTTAACATTAAACATTCAACATTTACACAAGTAATGTGATAGGTTCACTTCACCATGCCATAGCGTACGCACACGACTTAATTGTGTAAAGATTAGGTCCAAAGATTGAGGTCATTAATATACTTTTGCAACATGATTTCGACAAAATTAAGCGATATTGCGATGACTGGAAGTTGAAAATCAACTTTCAGAAGTTGGAAATCATTCTGTTTAGAACGCCTTTGTCTGGGGCCTCTAGATATACCAGAAAGAATTTTCGAAAGTTCTCGATCGTGGAACAGCATGGGCATCCACTTGTTTGCGAAATGTAGTCAGATACCTTGGGATCTGGCTAGATCAATATCTGTATTTTATCATACATATAGATGTCATATATAAAGAGATTGTTTCATAACGGCCAACTCGATGCGAGGGTGAAGGTGATCTGCTACATGGCCCTTATCAGGCCTATGCTTGTATTTGGATGTCCCTGTGGTTCAACGTATAAAAACGCAAGTTTATTGGAAAAGATTCGGGTGTTTGAGAGAGCTTGTCTTTGCTTATACAGAACACCAGAGTCTGAGTACATAAAATTGTATCCCTATGAGGTCTTGTACAATAGGGCAAACCTAATAAGGGTGGCCAATTTCGTCATTAATTTGACTCGAAAGCACGTTGCAAGAGCAATGACCTAATCGAACAACCTGATCTCCGGGGCTTACTACCCCAATTATATGTATCACGAGAGAATTCGCTTTGACGGCTTTATTCTTCCAGAAGCGTTCCTCTATCTAGATAGCAAAGGTTTGATCCAGGACAGATTGGCGGTGCCGCTAATCTTCCACGTCGCTCGAACAGCTCCGGACAGGCTACTCAACTACGACAGAGACGTCGCTCATCGCAGTGCGGAGCGTCTCCGATTCAGTAGGGTGGTAGGGAGTCGCGACATGAGGGATGTTCTTCGGCAGCACCAACACTTTTGGTGGCTAGTTGAAGGAGAGGATGCTTCGTCGTCGAATGCCTAAAGTAATAAAGTAATAGATAGCTTCATCTGAGGCAAAGCGGGTCAGCCTAATTTTTTTTTTAGCCATGGCCGGCTTACATAGGTTTAGTTAGGATTAAGTTAGTTTTAGGAAAAAAAAAATATAAAAACAAAAAAAAAATTAATAATGCGTACGTATTAGATGTAAGTAGATTTAATTAGATTAAGATTTATTTTTAGGTAGTCTGTAGGCTTTTAGTTTTAAGTTTTATAAAAAATTAAAAAATGTCCATTTACAAAGTTTTTTATTTATAATTTATTTTCTTAGTTCTAGTATTAAGTAATGTTAAAATAAAAATATAATGTAAGATTCGTCGAAAGACATAGTTGAAGTATTAGGTTTACCTTAGAGTGCCCGCATGGGGCCAGTAAGTTAGAATAAGATTATTTGTAAGTAATTTAAGCTAATTTTTAAGCGTTTTTTGTTTAGCATATAAGAGTGGGTTTGCAACTGAAGGACTTCAACCCTCCGACCGTTCACAATAAGCACTTAGAAGATATTTTACTACCAAAACAACCCCGGCTCTTCACCATCATCGACGAACTCAACGAACTCTACATGACCAGTACGGACGATGACTTCATTGAAGAAACTTACATACGTTTTAAATATGTACTCGTACACGGAACATTTAATTGACTACTCTTAACTAACACCTAATTTACTCACAAACTGACTGACTGGGATGCGCAATGGAATGCAAATTTACCTCCTCGTGGTGCATTCTAGGTCACGCTAAATCATTTGCAGTACCTTACTCACAAAGATGACCCTGTCATCAATATTAATCCTCAAAGTGAGATCACCAATAAAAAAACGTCTTATAAAAAATAAAAAATAATCCTGTAAAAGGATTACAACCGGGATATGAAACCAATGCTCATTCGTAACTTAAGTCAAAGTTCGCTTTATTAAACCAGCGAGAACGTTGTGTTGTCCTGATATTTGATGAAATTAGGATTCGTAAAAACCTCACATATAATATAAAAGATGATTTAATAGATGGTTTTAAAGACCTTGGTGTAGAAAGAAGTAGATTGTTTGCTAATGAAATACGAATGTGTTTTCATGCTAAATGGTTTGTTTGATAGTTGGAAAAGTGTTAAAACACAAACAAACATTTTGTGTCAGCAAACCGTGTAAGTGGGGATAACCTAAGCGAAATTATAAAAAACAATTTGAAAATCTGTCAAGAACTTGGTCTAAAGGTATATGCTATTGTTTGCGACCAAGGGGCCAAAAATAGAAAAGCTTATAAAATGTTAGGTGTTTTTGAAGAAAACCCATTTATAATTTTTAATGATGAAAAAATAATTTGTTTTTATGATTTCCCTCATTTGTTAAAATCACTTTGTAATGTTCTATTGAAATCAGATCTACAAACTCCAGATGGTAAAGTGTCTTTTGATGTTATCAGAGAAATATACAATTTGGAAGTTGACAACGTAGCTAAGACATGTTTAAAATCTAGAAGTTATCATATAGCACCAAATGCCTTCGAAAAAATGCATGTTCACCTTGCAACGCAAATATTTAGCCGGACAACTGCGCCATCGATTCAAAATGCTTTTGAACTTAATTGCTTAAAAGAAAGCTCTAATAAAGCTGTAGCAACGAAAGATTTCGTACTAAAAGTGAACAATGTGTTTGATTCCATGAATAGTGGTTGACATTATGACAAGAACTTTTTAAAGCGGGGAGCTCAGCTAGCGAATCCAGCTTATAATGAGTTGAAACAATTTTTATCTTACTTAAAAGATATACCAAAATCAGTTAACCTTCCGAGAAACTTTTGTTTAAAAGGAATGGAACAAACTATAAACGGGTCTTATTACTTTGTCATGATATAAGCAATGGCCTATATGAGAACGTGGATTACTTACTAACAAAGAGAATTCATTAAGACGTATTAGAAAATTTATTTTCTATTATTCGCATCAAAGGTGGTTAACACAAAAATCCGTCTGTTTACGAATTTAATGTTTTGGTGTCGAAAATTCTCTCGTCAAATCTTATTAATTTTTCTTCTTTCAGTAACTGTGATGATGATGATGTAGAATTTTTAAACGTAGACTTATCCCCAACTCAAACTAATATTCCAAAAACTTCTTCATTGCTTAAGGTTCGTAAGAAAATCGTATGCGATGAAACTCTGTACGAAAAACTCATTTGTGATATGGAAATCGAAACTAAGGCCACATCAGAAACAACAGCAATGCGATATTTTACTGGATATCCTGCTTTTAAAATGCTTTTAAGGAACAAATGTTTAAATTAATTCAAACTATTTTTAAAAACTAATGAAAAAATAACATGTGCTTCGGAATTTTTCATCTTTGCAAAAAATTATTCTCAAAGACGTGACTTTGGAAGTCTGAAGGCACCAACTAATGAATTTTTTAACGTTTGTAAAGTTCACTTTAAAGTATTTAATAGAATTTTCAGAGAACGTCCACAAGAAAGAAATATAAGAGAGACAATGGCCTTGGAATGCATAAGGATAAAAAATACTAGAGATCCGAAATGGTTTGATGAAAAAAGTCCTTGCTATGAGCATCGCAAGGACCTTCTATACTTTGCTCTCCTCGTTCTATTACGGAAGCATTGTTCGTGGAAGATAGAAAAAAACATAGCATCCAAAAATCAAAGAATTAAAATTTCATCTAAAAAAAACGTAAAACAACTATTCAATAAACACAACATTAAAGAGAGCGCAATCTGCTTTGACCTTCCTACGGTTCTCAAATATAATGTTTATTACCAGCCAAATTTGATTTAAAAAAAATACGTTGCGAAAAACGGAAAACTTCTATCCAACAAACAGAACACGCAACTTGATAATACAAAACAGTTAAGAGTAACATCATGTCTGAGTATGATTCACTCTAGTTCGATCGAAATAGGACGTACGGGTACGTCCCATTGAATGGGAAAATGGTTAGATTTTTTCCTTCGGCGTGCAATATCTTTGTAACCTATAGCATCTGTGATAATGTGCATTTTTTACGGACAATATATATTTCATAGAGTCGTTCATATATCTCAGTGGTGATCAGACGTATTTTCGTGTTCGGCTTTATTAGTGGAGTAAAATAATAAGTATAATTTTAGACACCGATGTTTTCAAGTTTTCGATAGTTTGGTAATTTAAATATATTAAAAAAAACACAATTAGTTTGGAAAATAAAGGGTTAAAGCAAAGTTCCATGAGTGGAAGTCCACTATCCAATGATGTCGTCTGACGATCAATCCTTTAAGCCAGTCCACCACTCAAAATCAAAAGCAACAACAACAACAACAACAAAACTAACAGACATAGCCATAAAGAGGACGAGAAAGCTTAAGCCGACACCGATCCGGTAAAGTGAAGGACAGGGCTGTTGATATTGGCAAGCGCAATAAAGCAAAGGAGGAAAGTGTTGGACAATAACGACTGTCCGTATGTATCCGACGAAGGGGAAGGAAAACACATGGGAGCAGATAATAGTTTCGCATCCCTAGCTGCATCGGAGTTAGATGACGAAGAGGACGAGGTCGAAGTCCTCTACTGTAGCATCAAGCAGCTACAGCAAAGAGTGCTAGCTATAAAAGCTAAGCAAGTGGCAAGGAGGGAGATGGAGAAGCAGCATCAACTCCAGACACCTCAGCAGCAACTAAACACAAACGTGGAGATTCCACAAGAACAACAACATAAACAACCTGTGGAAAAACAAAACGTCAAGAAACTTGCACAAGAGCAGAAAAATCAGATGCAAAAACAACAAAATCATATACAAAAATCGCAACCGATTAAGCAGCAACAACAGCAGCAGAAACAGCAACAGCAGAATAAGGAACAACAACAACAGCAACAACAACAACAGCGACAAAAACAACATCAACAAAAGCAACAGCAGCAGAGGCAACAACAACAGCAAGAGCAGGAATCCACCAAACCGGAAGTGCCACCAATTAACACCTGCTGAAAGGGAAGAAGTGCGAAGGTCTCCAATTCGTGGGGTCAAGCCCTTTAACTACAGCCAGAGCCAAAAGGGAGAAGCGGAAACTGCCGATTTTCCTGGTCGAGCTAAATTCCACCAGCATTCTGGATGGTCTAAGGAGTATTAAATCTCTAGACTACCAGGTTGTACATTGGGAAAAATTAAAGCGGAGCGAAACAATGTGTTCGATGCCAAAGGTTCGGGCACGCCGCGTCGAACTGCGAAATGCAGCCTCGATGGAAGAGCTCCAAACGACCTTCGAGTCACTTAGAAGTAAGAAATCAGTGGGAACCGATGAAATACCGAACATTGCGATTCGACATCTCCCTCTAGAAGCGGTGAACATTTATACCACCCTGTTTAATAATGCAATGAATAATGCACATTGTCCAGCGCGTTGGAAAACTGCGGTGGTACATCCCATGCCCAAAAGGGTAAATACACTTCCAATCCAGCGAATCTCCGCTCGATCAGTCTTCTTCCAAACATTAGTAAGGTTTTCGAGAAGGTGAGCAATAGAGTCCTGACTAAGTGGGTTGAGGACAAACATATAGTTCCGGATAATCAATTCGCTTTCAAGGCGGGGCATGATGTCATTTATGCTGCGTCTAAACTGGTTTCTGATATTCAATGGAACAAAGGTTAGAAGGACTCTTTTTCAAGCTGGACAGATTGGGCATTAGTAAACCACTGCTGTATAATGTTTTTGATTTGCTCTCCAGTAGACAGTTCATCGTGAAGAATGGCGATATGACTTCTGCTGGAACATTTAACATTAAACATTCAACATTTACACAAGTAATGTGATAGGTTCACTTCACCATGCCATAGCGTACGCACACGACTTAATTGTGTAAAGATTAGGTCCAAAGATTGAGGTCATTAATATACTTTTGCAACATGATTTCGACAAAATTAAGCGATATTGCGATGACTGGAAGTTGAAAATCAACTTTCAGAAGTTGGAAATCATTCTGTTTAGAACGCCTTTGTCTGGGGCCTCTAGATATACCAGAAAGAATTTTCGAAAGTTCTCGATCGTGGAACAGCATGGGCATCCACTTGTTTGTCGAAATGTAGTCAGATACCTTGGGATCTGGCTAGATCAATATCTGTATTTTATCATACATATAGATGTCATATATAAAGAGATTGTTTCATAACGGCCAACTCGATGCGAGGGTGAAGGTGATCTGCTACATGGCCCTTATCAGGCCTATGCTTGTATTTGGATGTGTCCCTGTGGTTCAACGTATAAAAACGCAAGTTTATTGGAAAAGATTCGGGTGTTTGAGAGAGCTTGTCTTTGCTTATACAGAACACCAGAGTCTGAGTACATAAAATTGTATCCCTATGAGGTCTTGTACAATAGGGCAAACCTAATAAGGGTGGCCAATTTCGTCATTAATTTGACTCGAAAGCACGTTGCAAGAGCAATGACCTAATCGAACAACCTGATCTCCGGGGCTTACTACCCCAATTATATGTATCACGAGAGAATTCGCTTTGACGGCTTTATTCTTCCAGAAGCGTTCCTCTATCTAGATAGCAAAGGTTTGATCCAGGACAGATTGGCGGTGCCGCTAATCTTCCACGTCGCTCGAACAGCTCCGGACAGGCTACTCAACTACGACAGAGACGTCGCTCATCGCAGTGCGGAGCGTCTCCGATTCAGTAGGGTGGTAGGGAGTCGCGACATGAGGGATGTTCTTCGGCAGCACCAACACTTTTGGTGGCTAGTTGAAGGAGAGGATGCTTCGTCGTCGAATGCCTAAAGTAATAAAGTAATAGATAGCTTCATCTGAGGCAAAGCGGGTCAGCCTAATTTTTTTTTTAGCCATGGCCGGCTTACATAGGTTTAGTTAGGATTAAGTTAGTTTTAGGAAAAAAAAATATAAAAACAAAAAAAAAATTAATAATGCGTACGTATTAGATGTAAGTAGATTTAATTAGATTAAGATTTATTTTTAGGTAGTCTGTAGGCTTTTAGTTTTAAGTTTTATAAAAAATTAAAAAATGTCCATTTACAAAGTTTTTTATTTATAATTTATTTTCTTAGTTCTAGTATTAAGTAATGTTAAAATAAAAATATAATGTAAGATTCGTCGAAAGACATAGTTGAAGTATTAGGTTTACCTTAGAGTGCCCGCATGGGGCCAGTAAGTTAGAATAAGATTATTTGTAAGTAATTTAAGCTAATTTTTAAGCGTTTTTTGTTTAGCATATAATAGTAATTTAAGTTAAAAAAATAAAAATGCATAAAAACTGAACTGACAGTCATAGATGTAGCAAAGAACCAAACCATGGGTTCATATATCATTCAACGAAGAACGCATTAATTGCGAACATTCAAGTACGTTCACTGCCGGGGAGAATATTGCAGCCGTTTCACATTATTATTGATATTATTACTTATATTGTTTGAGATTTAAAATAATAAACTGAGCAAATACTCGACATGTAAACAAAAAAAATTTCACTAAAAATGTCAAAGTGAACACAAATTATTTTAATATGTCAATATGTTATATCATGCAATAAATATCACAACCTAAAAACGTCAGATAATTGTGTATAAATAGCAAAACTTTCAAGAATAAAAAAACTCTATTTTATAACGTTGCAAAAGGCAGTTGTTTTAACATATTTTACCCAATTTATTTTACAAAAGACAGTATTTTTTCAACACAGTTTTTAAACAGTTTACTTATTTTAAAAGCAAAATTTAACTTTTCTTAACCGAATTAACGGCTTTACAGACTTTGCGAAGGTACTGCTTGAAGATCTTAACGGCAGCCTCCCATAGCCCTCCGTGATGCCGCGAGGAGGGGGGCGTGAAACACTACTCGACGCGCTTATTCAATAACTTGGCAGCAACGACTTCCTGAAACTCTGACCCTCTCCTAAATAGGCGTCGAAGCACAGCACTAACGCCTCGAAAATTTGTAGCGTTGTCACTGTACAGACAGCAATAGCAGCCTCGTCTGGCAGTAAAATGGGTGAACGCTGCCATAAAAGCCTCGTTGGAAAGTGAAGTTACAACTTCTAAATGAACCGCTCTTGATGCCATGCATACGAAGACTACCACATAACCGTCTCGGGAAGCGTACCTCTTCCTGGTGCTAATCTGAGTTGAAGAAATCCAGCGTAGTCAACTCCTGTTTCTGAAAAAGGTCGCTCCAGGACCTCCCCCGCCTTAGGTAATGTGGCCATTTATTGTGTGTATGGACAAGCTGCGAATACTGCACAGCGTATGCACGAAAGATTTTCTAAACAAACAAGAATGCGTCCACCCAAGATCCATACAAAACTTACCAAGTAGTTCCATGTCAGTGATATCGGGCCGTGCATTGTGATTGCGTGCGCCTTTTGCACCAAGAGAGTTGCCAGCCAAGAGTGCCGAGACAGAAGTATCGGATGTTTCTCTTCGTATGCCAATTAAACGTTATGCAACCCGCCGCCTACTCTCAATATCCCAAATCGATCCAGAAACGGTGCATGGTTGCGCAGTTTACTGCTGTGACCAATGCCTTTGCCAGGGTTCACAGCCTGCATCTCTTCCTGAAAAAACTCCGATTGTGCAGACCGATACAGGACCCGCTACGCTCGCCGTATGTCCTCGAGAATTACCCTCTTGGGTGAGTTTTCGGTACGCTTCGGGCTTAAGCGCTGCCACAGTGTATGCTGTCAGTCAACAGACAAATTGGACTTGGTGTGTGTTGCTGATGAGCAAGAGCCGCGTTGCTTCTGTAAAATGCATAAGTCTACCACGGATGGTAGATGCTCGCCCTGTTGGTAAGTACCCTGCGCTTAGACGTTGGGCACCAACCTACTTGGTTCTTGTGCTGGTCCGATTTTAAGGTAGTGTTGGCCTTAATCTTCCGTTGGCAAAAATATTGTAAGATAAATTGGGTAAAATATGTTAAAACAACTGCCTTTTGCAACGTTATAAAATAGAGTTTTTTTTATTCTTGAAAGTTTTGTTATTTATATACAATTATCTGAGGTTTTTTGGTTGTGATATTTATTGCATGTTGACATATTAAAATAATTTGTGTTCACTTTGACATTTTTAGTGCAAGTTTTTGTTTGTTTACATGTCGAGTATTTGCTCAGTTTATTATTTTAAATCTCAAACAATATAAGTAAAATATTAATAATAATGTGAAACAGCTGCAGTATTCTCCCCAGCCGTGAACGTACATGTATGTTCGCAATTAACTCGTTCTTCGTTGAATGATATATGAACACCCATGGTTTGGTTCTTTGCTACTTCTATGACCGTATATATAGTTATATGCAAAGAGAATTCAATTGTGTATTAATATTACTATATTTGCAAAAAAGGGACGGATAATATAAAGGACATATGGGGACACAAAGTGAAAGTAGTATCCGTATATGCTAACCGCTGAATCTGGAGAGGAATCCCAGATTTGCACAATGTAGTTCTTGTCGTTCTCTTACTCCATCTTCTGCTCACACGCTCTTTCTTGTTTTTCGTTGTTCATTGATCATGTCGGGTTGTATTTGAATATCGCAGCCTGCGATTTGTAAAACTTTTTTTTTTTGGAAGTGTAGTGCGGAGTTATTTATCGATTAATATAAATAAACTTTGAATCAAGATGATGATTTCAGGTGAATTTTGTAATAAGTATAATTATTTAATGGAATATATGTACATTAAATTTCAATGTACATTAAATTTAATTGAATGACATTTTGTGTTGAGCATATGTGGATGTGTTGTTAAGTTACGCATTTTACTAATGTCGTTTGAATTTTTTTTTTTTTTGATATCGTACATTTGTGTTTACTGTTTTGAGTAAGTGATGTCAATCAATTCATGTATAGATTTGTGACAAATTTAAATGAGCTCTTGTGATAAAATATGTGCATATATTTCTTTTGATGCATTATGGTTGTTTTGATAAAACAGTCTTGTTTGGTTTGTATGATTCAAGTATGTGTGAATTAGTGTTATGTGTGTGTGGATCGCGATCATTGTTGCTGCATGCTGATGGATTGTAAATAGTTCGATGTGTGTTTGTATGGTTATTGCCGGTGGATGCTGTTGCATTTAATATTACAATGGGGATATATGATTGGATTTGGGTTGAGTAATTTAGTGTGAAATGTGTGCAACTTGTGGATTCTATATGGAATGAATAAGTATTTGTCTATTTTGTTGTAGACTTTAAGTCTAATGCGTGTGTGGGTGAAATGTTACAAAAGTGAAAATTTCATGAGATTGTGAATTAATCGTTTGTTATTGTTTATTATTTTAAGGCTTTGATTTTAAATGAAATGATGATTTCAGTTTTGAATTAGCGGGTTTGTTATTATTTGAGATGCAGAAATTTGAATGTTTAACTATTTATGGGCTATTGTTTTGTTGTGGATTTCATTCATTTGGTGATATTGATGTGATAGTTTTCAGATAGGTAGACATTAGTGAGATTTGTTACATGACTTATTATGGTCTGTTGTGATGATGATTGAGATATTTGTCTTTAAATTTTGAATTTTATTCCTTATTTAACAAGTTTAGTTTTCTTGAATATTTGCAGATAATAGTGAACGCAGCCGCGGAAACTCATTGGAATTCGGAATTTGGGATATTGGAAGATTGGACGGTTGAACCGGATATTGCCCCAATGAATTTCATGGACCAAGGATTTACATACATATGTACCTATGTACTAAAGTTGACGAGCGGCTAGGGCTGGTAATTTTAAAGCTGGTTTTATTAAAGTGGACTAAATTTCATAGTGAGTGTGTAGGATTCATCTTATAAAATATATATACATACATTGAATTTATAAAAAAAATTTTTATTTTTATTTCCTATTAATTTTTTTTATTGTATTGAATGTGTGGTTTTTTTCTAGTTTAAGTATTATATTATATGGGCCTTTGGTATTACGTGCAAATTTTTATTTATTAAATTTGTTGCCGTTATACTATAGAATATTCTGTGTTGGTCGCGTTACATAGTAGTGGACATATCTTCGTTATCGGCCTTTTGAATCCTCCTGTTTCAGTTTTTAGCGTCACTACTCGGATTAGATGGTCAGCTCCTGGAAAAGTCTCCGTAATACGAGCTAAAACATATTTCGATGGTGGATGCCGTTCGTCCTTTAGCAGGACTAAGTCTCCAACGTTGGGTTGCTTCTCCGTTTTCAAACACTTTGGGCGATTTTGAAGACGAGTTAAATACTTACGGCTCCATTCCTTCCAGAACGATTGTAATGAGGCTTGTAATCGTTTCCATCGGTCGATATATCCAATCTTTTCTGCTGCTAGGTCTGCTTCTGGCACAACGTTGTATGAAGTGCCGGTCAAAAAGTGTGCTGGTGTAAGTGCGATAAAATCGTCGAAGTTGTCGGATAACGGGCAGAGGGGTCTCGAGTTGAGACATGCTTCTATTTGAGATAGAAGCGTGCTGAGCTCCTCGAAAGTTAACGCTTCGTTCCGGGCTACTCGTTTTAAATGGAATTTGACCGATTTCACTCCTGCTTCCCATAGAGGATTGAAATTCCATTTAGTTCCTAATTTGCTAATTGAATCGGCGATCTCATTGTAGTTGTGCTGGGCAGACTTAAGCATTTTCAGTAGCTCCGTATTAACTCCTTTGAAATTGCTAACGCAGTCGCTATGCAGGTTGGAACAAATTACGCGTCGTGCTGTGAATCATCGGAAATAAATATTGCAAAATATCCCTTCAGCATTTTCGGTCCTCTTCCCTTCCAGGCTTTTACTTCCATGGGTCGAGCATAGTCAACACCTGTATGCGTAAATGGTCTCGATATGGTTAGCCTTGAAGTTTGTAGATTTCCCATTAGCTGTTGCATGGGTTTGGGTTTATACCGAAAGCATATGGTGCATTGGTGGATTGGAGATTCTCTTTGCATTAAAAATCAAAAATTGATTTCGCAAGTAAGCGGTCATTTGCTGTAGGCCACCATGAAGCGTTTGTTCACGTGCATTGTTGACGATGAGTCTCGTGAATTGGTGATATGGTTTTAAAATTATGGTTTGCATTTAGTCATAAGTCAGAGCAGAATTCTTTAGTCTGCCTCCTATTCTAATGATTTGCTCTCCATCAATAAACAGGTTGAGAGTTTTGTACACCTTGGTTGACTTATTTTTACGCAACTCATTGAAGAGATCAGGAAACATTTACTGCTGCACCATTCGTACAGCTGTGCGCATTTAGAGTTGATTTCACTTGGTGACAAAACTGATGTTAACCTTAAATTTTCTGTTTTCTGTGTGTTGTTGGTAAATCTTTTCACATAAGCCAAAATTCGTAAACAGTTTTTGAGTTTCGAGAGAGTTTTTAAAATAAATGTTATTTTCATTATTTATAGCGAGAAGAGCTTTGATTTCTTTTTTCTCTTCTTCTGTGTCGAGTTGCGTGGGCTGTGTTGGAATGGAAAATTCCCATCCTTCTTGCAGAAATTCTGGTCCCTTCCACCAGAGTGCGTTATTTTGAAGCATTGAGGGCAATACACCACGCGATACCGCTGGTTTGAATTTGGTGGGGATGTGTCGCCAAATGTTGACATTCATCAGTCTCTGAATTTCAGCTACTCGATTTACGATAAACGTTTTCCATCGAGTCGGTGGTGCAGATGTGTAACAGAGGGTGATTGTGGAGTCAGTCCACGCATATGTTTTGATATTTTGCACTGGGAGAACAGATAGGGTGTAGCTCAGAAGCTATGCCAGGACTACTCCACCACAAAGTTTCAATCTTGGCAGTGAAACCACATTGAGTGGCGCTACTCTGGTTTTGGATATGAGTAAATGTGTATCTGTGATGTTGTTGCAGTCTAAAACTCTGAGATAGACCACAGCTCCATACGCCTTGATGGATGCATCACTGAATTCGTGAAATCGGTATTGGTTCATCCCACGATAGACCATGTAGCCACAATTGCTGCATGATAATTTTCGCCTTAACAATGCAAGGCAAAATCCGTCCTAGGAGACTCGCGATCGTTGATAGGATTGTCCGTTTTGAAACCACTTCCTCGACGGCGAGCTTCTGAAATGAAAAAATATCTGAACTAGGATGCCAATTGATTCCCAACATTTTCGTGTGTTGTGTTGTTCTAAAGCTAAGGGAAACATTTGTATTCCGGTCTTCCTTCGGTATTAAATTCAGGAACTGTTGACTGTTGCTCATCCATTTACTGAGATGAAAGCCAGCTGACAGAAGTAGGTTCGAAATTTGTCCAAATTTTTATTTAGCTGCTTGGATGGAATCTGCACCAGACACGAGATCATCAATGTACATATCTTTCCGTATCATTTCAGCTACTAGTGTTTATGTGTCCTTTTCGTCATCAGAGATGTTCTTCAGCGTACGATTCGCCAGATATGGAGCAGGAGATGTGCGAACCATTAAGACCTTTGTTATGTTTAGTTCCCGACACCGATACGGTGATCTTAAAAAAAAAAGGGCGCCACGTGATTTTTCCACCCGGAATCTCGAAACTTTCACGAAATAAAAAAAGAAGAAAAAAACTTCCCCGAAAAAAGAAATGAACAAAAGAAAAAAAAAGCACGGAAGAAAAAAAAACCAAAAATTCCACCACGTTATAAAGCTCCGTTGGAGCTCGACGATTTATTTTTTTTTGCGTAGCGACACTCGTCGATAGAGTGACCCGCTATTTTTAAAATCCCGTACAAAAAAAAACGTTACCTAACGGGTCGCGCACGAGCGTCCCACCGGAGTCCCACTTCGAAAAGGTAACAAAACGAATTTAAAAAAAAAAAAATTTTTTTTTTAGTTTTTCATTTCCACGGCACTACACTGCACTATACTTATCTTTCTTCCTAGCGGTTTTGTGCCCCTTTCTGGCACAGTGCCTCGCTTCCTCTGTCCCGCTACTCCCGCTACTAAAATCCTCGTTCCTGTCTTTAGCCGTTTTCCCTTTAGTTCTTTTTATTTATTTATTTATTTTTTATATTTTTCTTAGAACTCGTGCTTCTACTCTACAATCAAAAAAAAAAATTTGAATAGCTACTCTACTGAATTGCCTTCTGCAATTCTCAAACTCAAAGAAAAAAAAACTCTGCTTTGCGCAAAACTCGCAAAAAGAAAACTCCGCAATAAAAAAAACTATGCTGATCCTCTCAGTATGCTGGTCGTCACCAAAGTGAGTTTCAGATCTTTTTCGTTCCACAGCTCCCGCCAGGCACACACACACATTCATTCAGCACTAGTGGACCCAACGACGGGATTTCTAGCTACAGCACTAGCAAGCTTTGCTAGTGTGTGCACCCGTGTCCGACTAGGCCTCTCACACATACCATTTTCCACATTCATACTAAACTCCTCAGTCTCGGAGTTCGCTCCCACTTCCAGTAATGACTGGGAACTCCACTGAGCGAGTTTATGGAAGCTGTGGATCCTAACTATGCCTAGCAATTCTCCTCTCTTAGGTTCTACGAATTACGAAAAGCAGAGTTTCATTTCCTTCTGCTAACCGGGTAATTTTCCCCATCGCATTACACTAAAAAAAAATCTTTGTTAAAGTTATAACGAAACGAAGGAGAAAGGAAACGCGATGGAATGTAGCTATAGTGTTGAGACGAAAGGAAAAAAGTGTAGATACAATCCAGAAGGGATTGTATCTCGATCCAAACATCCGTTGGATCGCCGCCCCTCACAAAAGCCAAGTATAGTGCTTGTGAAAATTATAATTTTTATATTTTTTTAATCGCGAATCCCTAACTACTACGGTGGATCGGCGTTCAGATTTGGGGGGTGGGGACTGACCAATACCGTGTCACTCCTTACAATTATTTGTTTATTAATTTTTTTTTGTAATTGGACCCTTCTGCCCTCTGGCCTCTCTGCCAGTTTGTACTTTTTGTACCATCGTTGTTTGTTGTGTGTTTGCAGTTGTTGTCGGTTAGCGTTCTTTGTTGTTGGTTGGTATTCTTGGTTGTTGGTTGTTGTTTGTGTATTATATATTTGTTTGTCTGTTTCCTCGATGGAGGCGGTTTTATTACTTGGCCGTCTGCCTACACGCCTCTGCTGCTCCTTCGGTGCTCCATCGGTGGGGTGCTGGCTGAAAAAGGGGTCGTCATCCCTTCACCCATCGAACCTAACCTTTACAGCTGGTACGTCGTTGGGGTGTGTCCGATTGTACTGGCCGTCCGCCTGCACCTCACTGTTGCTCCTTTCGTCCCATCGTCGTCTCTCCAGCTAGCTGCATCCACATCAGTTGTGGGATGTGATGCCGGTATCCGCACCCACATCGGTAGCAGGATGGGGTGTTCTTTAAGCCTCTTGTTGTTGGCTTTCGTTGGGGTGTTTGTTCCAGGGATCGACTTCACCCACCCGTCATCATCGTGTTGGGGTGTCTGGATTGAAAGGACCGTCCGTCCCCACCCGTAGGCGACTTTCAGACGTCCTGTCTGATGCTGCCCTATGCGAGTCTCCCGTCTATCTATGGGCTCCGACAACGGTGTTCCTGGTGGACCTCCTGTCGTAACATGGGATTCCTCCCGTGAACCTATGTGGGTTGTTTTCCGAGGTCTAAGGTTGGTGGGCCACTGGCTGATGGGACCATGGCTGCCCTCCACCTCCGCCAGAGCTCGGTGTTCCCACTCCAAAGAAAAGCGGGACCGAATCGATTTACACGGGAAAAGAGAGCCAAACTTGTTGCGGGAAAATTTACCGCAACAAACCCCACCCTCACCTCCTAGGAAATGGGCTTGCATTCCTAAGAAACGCAAGCCATTTCCCGAGGCTAAAGGTTTCTTAGGAGCGACATTCCCATCAAAGCCAATACTGCCAGTCTATGCAAAAACAAACTAAAATTCTGACCCAATCGGTCTTTCAAGCTACTCTACTCTACTGGGAGTTAAGACTCTTCTGGCTCAGCTCTATAGGGCTTAAGGTCCTTAGAGTGTCAGGTACCTTTATTTTGACCATTCAAAACCACTAAACTGAGTGTCCACGCTGATACGCGTTTGAGAATCCTGAATGGTCCCACGAATTTCGGCGCACGCTTGGTCACGTAGTAGTTCTCTGCGTCAGACAACACGAAGTTTCGTAGCCATACTAACTCGTTCGGGAGATATTGCACATCCCTCCTTCGGAAGTTGTAGGATTTCGCCAACTTCTTCGCTGCCGCCGCCAATTTCCTACGTATATCCTCCCTCAACATCTCGAATCTCCTACCTAACTCCGGTGTATCTAGTTCCCTGGCTTCCCTACTTTGGATGCCTACGTCCCTACCTATAGTACTCGTACCTGTGGTCTCACTACCTGGTACTGTGTCCCTACTACCTAACCTATTCTCACTACCTATCCTACTCTGGAGATAATCCCTCGAGGCATCAAATTCTGTGCCGCGAGTTACCATCTCCCTCCCGAAATTCGCATAATATGGGGATACCCCCAGCACCTCGTGTTGGGCCGTGCGAATCGCGCACGCTACTTTCGCCAGTTGCGAATCCCAACCTCGGTGGTTTGCCGAGACATACGCTCTGAGCGTTGTCTTAATTATTTGGTTAATCCTCTCCGCCGGATTAGCCTGCGGGTGGTAATGGGCCGTAAACCTAATTTGTGACTCGTAAGACTCAAAGAGAGCTTTAAGCTCCCTTCCCCGAAATTGGGAACCGTTATCACACACGACAACCTTGGGTACGCCGAACAATAAGAACACATTTTCATCTAGTTCCTTGCACACTGCCCTCGCAGTTGCGGAACCTAGGGGAAAGACCAATGGGAATTTAGAAAACTAATCGACCACGGTGAGAATATACTTGTAACCCCGAGTGGATTTGGGAAGTGGGCCTACCAGATCTACACAAACCATTTCCCAACACCTTAACACCATTACCCTCTCAGCTATGCAACCAGCGGGTCGCTCGTTCTCAGGTTTCACCTGTTGGCAAATCGTGCAATTTTTCACGTATCTTGTTACTTCCGACCGCATCTTCGGCGAGTAGTACCTAGCTCCAACTCTCGCAAATGTTTTGCGGACGCCCATGTGACCCGCTAATGGCTTATCATGGCACGCCTGTAAAATCCCTAATCTACCTAGCTTTCGTACTACTAATTTCCAGTCGTTACTGTTATCTTCATAGACTACTACCTGCCTATTCTTCAGAAACTTGAAGAGTTTGCCCCCCTATCTCCACAAGGGGTACTCTAACGTGGTATTTTCTACTGCCGCAATGATTTTCCTAATCCAAGGGTCTTGATCCGCTTCTGATATCCCAGCCAACTCCGGAACTCCTCGCGAAAGCATGTCGGGAACTACATGCTCTTTCCCCTTTCTGTGGACAATCTGAAAATCGAATTGCTGCAGCCTCACTGCCCATCGACCTAGTCTCCCTTGAGGTTCCTTAAGGCTACTCAGCCACGCTAGCGAATTATGATCAGTTACGACCGTAAACCGAACCCCTTCGATGTGTGGTCGCAACTTCTCAATCGCCCAGAGCACAGCCAAGCATTCCTTCTCTGTGGTAGAGTAGTTCCTCTCACTTCTCTGCAGGGACCTACTGAGATAACAGATAACCTTCTATCCATCTTCAAACTCCTGCGATAATACGGCCCCTATTCCATAGTTCGAGGCATTCGTATGAACTACGAACGGCCTATCGAAGTCTGGACATGTTAAAATGGGTGCCGTCACTAGACATTGTTTCGCCTTTCTAAAACTTTCCTCACACTCGTCCGTCCATATAAAATTCCTAGCTTTCTTTAACCAATCTGTTTAAGACCTAACTAAAGCGGCGAAGTTTGGTACAAAACGCCTGTACAAAGAAATTGTCCCTACAAAACTCCTAATTTCCTTCACACTCTTCGGTGCGGGAATCCTAATCATACTATCTGCTTTTTCTGGATCTACATGTAGTCTATTCCTATCTACTCCATAACCTAAATATTTCAAAGATGGCCTACAAAAGTTACATTTTTCCCGACTATCTTTTAACCCTGCCTCACACAATCCCCCAGTATTTTAAGGTGTTGGTCGAATGTATTTATGACGTAATAATATCGTCCAGGTACACAAATACGTGTGGCTCTAGATCAGCACCTAAGATGCTGTCTATAAATCTCTGCCACGTAGCAGGCGCATTGACGTCCCTAAGCTTATCCAATGTCGATGAGATAAATGGCAATGGATAAGCATCCCTATCTGTAACCCTATTGACTTTTCTATAGTCGACGCAGAACCTAAACGACCCATCTTTTTTCTTGATAAGGACTATCGGAGATGCCCACGGACTGTTCGATTTCTCGATAACTCCCGGCTCTAGCATCTCGTTTAGCTCCTTATCAATGTGTTTCTACATCAGAGGCGACACAGGGTATTATCGTTGTTTAATAGGTTCTGCCGACGTACTAATCTTGTGTTCTACCAAATGAGTACACCCCAACCCCTCGGGCATCGACTTAAAAACAGTATTGGGTCTGCTAGCCCAAGCTGTTGCTGGAAAAAGGGGGCCAGGTTCCTCTGAACGATGGCAAGCTTCCGCCGCAACGTTGGCGGTTCCGAAAGCCTGCCAAACATATTTTCCACTACCGCGACGTATAATCCAATAGATTCATTTCTTCCCTCTGTACGATGCCTGATTTCCTCCAGTCATCATAGTTGGGGGGAAGAAAGTCCAGTTTCAGTTCCGCCACCAACTCTTGCCAAGAAGAGACCGACAACCTAATCGCCCTATACCAGATGAGAGCCTTCCCTGAAAAAAGTTCAACAGCTGCCCTAAACAAGTGAGCTTCAAGCACTCCGCGCGCTTGACTGAGCTCTTCCACCCGCTCCAAAAAAGAATTGACCGACACACCACAACGTTCCCCCATGAAATTGACATCCCACTTGGCTAGGTTTTCCCCCTTCGCATACGGCAAGCGCTCGCTGTGGTCACCTGTAGCTGCATAGAGACCGGTCTCTTCCGCAACATCAGGCGTCACCGGTGATCTCACAGCGCGGACTGGTGTTCTGTCCACTGCTTGATGCTGATGGAGGGAAAACCTTTTTTTCATAATTTGCTGCTGCTGTTTATCGTTGTGTACACCCAACGTTGGCTGTGGTGGTCGGTTCTTGGCTCTCCCTCGTCCTCGTAGCCTACGTCGCCCTCATCGTCCGACGCCTCTTCCGAACCTCCGGCTAACTCTCCGGCCAGTACGTTCAACCTATGTTTGAGATTACACTTATCCTCGGTTTGCTCAGGAGAAGTGTCTCTCGCCCTATCCAGCCTACTAAGAGCCCATTCGATTTTTGTAAGAAACTTCAAGTATTCCTTCGACTTAGGATTATGTGGAGGTTCTTCGAAGAGCTCTTCAATCTGTTTTATCTTTGCAAGTATGGCATCTTGGTCCTCTACAAACGTGAATTTCTAGGCAGAGTTTAAATTTAGAGACCCCCTGCGTTTTAGCATATGAGCGGATCTCAACGACTTCCGCACGGCTTCCACGGTGCCAATAGGAAGGCCGCGAGCCTCCATCTCATACGCCATCTCGTCCGCAGCGAGCCTATTTATTTCCATCTCCAAGAATTGTTAAAAAAACGAAAACAAGAAAGAATCGATGTCGCAGAAAAGTTTTGCAAGAGAAAAAAAAGGAAAAGCCACCGAATGAAAACAAAACAAAAGTCAAAAAAGCAAACCCAGCGATGTAACCGATGAAAAAATAAAATGAAAACAGTCAAAAATAAGAAAACGCACACAAATGGTAACACTAAAACTCGCCAAAATGCACCGAATAAGGAGGATGGTCACACGGAAAATCCAGAAACAAAATGAGAAAAAAAAACTCAAGCACACGAGAGAAAAACACAAAAAAAAAAAAAAATTAAAATTATATGCATATATATACGAGTATATACTGTACGAGTATATGTTTGTTATGTAGTATGGCTTATATATGTATAAAGATGTATATATAGTAATATATAAATCAAAATAAAATGATGTACATACGTGAGTATACACGCGTATAGATATATACGAGTATGTATGTATATATTATTAATATATGATTTTTTTTTTGTATATATTTGTATTGTAGGTATATTTTCTGTATAGTAAGTGAGAAAACGAAACCGTAGGTACAATAGTTGTTTGGAAAAAAGGTCTATATACGTAAGCATATGTGTATTTTCGCTTGTATGAAATGTATATATCCACTAGGAAGTGGATTCAAAAAAAGGAAAACAAAAATTCGCGCCAAGAAAAAATTAAAAACAAAGACACCTACTTGGAGACCTGGTACTTGCCCAGGTATAGTGACTCTTTATCCTCGTTGACCTCCTTGCTCCTCAGGCACTTTTTATTCTAATGATTTTTATTTTTGATGCCCTTGATGCACTTGCTGCCCTTTGCACTGTTACGCTGTTGCACTATTGCACTTTCCTAGGAAAAAGCAAAACAGTATCAAAAGATTCTTAAGAAAAAAGACACACAAGCAACTACTCTAACTGCAAAACAAAACTCCGCGGAAAAGAACAAAATTTAACCGGATCGCGGATCAGTAAAAACAATTAAAAAGAAAACCAAAAAGCCGGCGAATGAAATTTAAAAAAATGTCCCACGTTGGGCGCCAATTGGTATGTTTAATTCCCGGCACCGATGCGGCGATGCCCCGAACCAAACGATAACTTTTCTCTCTGGGATCCCGCTATCCCAGCTGTGGGTTCAACCAGGTAGCACTTTGACGGCAGCTAGACCTGGGTGAGCTTAAAAAAACAGGGCGCCACGTGATTTTTCCACCCGGAATCACGAAATCTTCATGAAATGAAAAAAAAAAAGAAAATAACTTCCCCCAAAAAAGAAATGAACAAAAAAAAAAAAAGCACGGAAGAAAAAAAAATAAAAAAACCAAAAATTCCACCACGTTATAAAGCTCCGTTGGAGCTCGACGATTTATTTTTTTTTTTTGCGTAGCGGTACACTCGTCGATAGAGTGACGCGCTATTTTTACAATCCCGTACAAAAAAAACGTTAGCTAACGGGTCGCGTGTCCCGTCTGTTCTCGGGAATTCTGCGCACGCGCGGCCCACCGGAGTCTCACTTCGAAAAGGTAACAAAACGAATTTAAAAAAAAAATTATTTTTTTTTATTTTTTCTTTTCCACGGCACTACACTGCACTATACTTATCTTTCTTCCTAGCGGTGTTGTGCCCCTTTCTGGCACAGTGCCTCGCTCCCTCTGTCCCACTACTCCCGCTACTAAAATCTTCGTTCCTGTCCTTTCTTCTTGTACGTATCCTTTCTCCGTTTTCCCTTTAGTTCTTTTTATTCTTTTTACTCTTTTTTTTATATTTTTCTTAGAACTCGCACTTCTACTCTACAATCAAAAAAAAATCTCAAAAGCTACTCTACTGAATTGCCTTCTGCAATTCTCAAACTCAAAGAAAAAAAAACTCTGCTTTGCGCAAAACTCGCAAAAAGAAAACTCCGCAATAAAAAAAACTATGCTGATCCTCTCAGTATGCTGGTCGTCACCAAAGTGAGTTTCAGATCTTTTTCGTTCCACAGCTCCCGCCAGGCACACACACACATTCACACGCACATTCTCTCACACATTCATTCAGCACTAGTGGACCCAACGACGGGATTTCTAACTACAGCACTAGCAAGCTTTGCTAGTGTGTGCAGCCGTGTCCGACTAGGCCTCTCACACATACCATTTTCCACATTCATACTAAACTCCTCAGTCTCGGAGTTCGCTCCCACTTCCAGACTGGGAACTCCACTGAGCGAGTTTATGGAAGCTGTGGATCCTAACTGTGTCTGGCAATTCTCCTCTCTTAGATTCTACAAACCAGAAATTGCGAAAAGCAGAGTTTCTTTTCCTTCTGCTAACCGGGTAATTTTCCCCATTGCATTACACTACAAAAAAATCTTTGCTAAAGTTATAACGAAACGAAGGAGAAAGGAAACGCGTTGGAATGTAGCTATAGTGTTGGGACGAAAGGAAAAAAGTGTCGATACAATCCAGAAGGGATTGTATCTCGATCCAACAATCCGTTGCATCACCGCCCCTCACAAAAGCCAAGTATAGTGCTTGTGAAAATTATAATTTTTATATTTTTTTAGTCGCGGATCCCTATCTACTCCGGTGGATCGGCGTTCAGATTTGGGGGGTGGGGACTGACCAATACCATGTCACTCCTTACAATTACTTGTTTATTTTTTTTTGTAATTGGGCCCTTCTGCCCTCTGGCCTCTCTGCCAGTTTGTACTTTTTGTACCATCGTTGTTTGTTGTGTGTTTGCAGTTGTTGTCGGTTAGCGTTCTTTGTTGTTGGTTGGTATTCTTGGTTGTTGGTTGTTGTTTGTGTATTGTATATTTGTTTGTCTGTTCCCTCGGTGGAGGCGGTTTTATTACTTAGCCGTCTGCCTACACGCCTCTGCTGCTCCTTCGGTGCTCCATCGGTGGGGTGCTGGCTGAAAAAGGAGTCGTCATCCCTTCACCCATCGAAGCTAACCTTTACAGCTGGTACGTCGTCCGTCCGCCTGCACCTCACTGTTGCTCCTTTCATCCCATCGTCGTCTCTTCAGCTAGCTGCATCCACATCAGTTGTGGGATGTGATGCCGGTATCCGCACCCACATCGGTAGCAGGATGGGGTGTTCTTTAAGCCTCTTGTTGTTGGCTTTCGTTGGGGTGTTTGTTCCAGGGATCGTCTTCCCCCAGCCGTCATCATCGTGTTGGGGTGTCTGGATTGAAAGGACCGTCCGTCCCCGTCCGTAGGCGACTTTCAGACGTTCTGTCTGATGCTGCCCTATGCGAGTCTCCCGTCTATCTATGGGCTCCGACAACTGTGTTCCTGGTGGACCTCCTGTCGCACCATGGGATTCCTCCCGTGAACCTATGTGGGTTGTTTTACGAGGTCTGAGGTTGGTGGGCCACTGGCTGATGGGACCATGGCTGCCCTCCACCTCCGCCAGAGGTCGGTGTTCCCACTCCAAAGAAAAGCGGGGCCGAATCGACTTACACGGGAAAAGAGAGCCAAACTTGTTGCGCGAAAATTTACCGCAACACATTTAGTTTGAAAAGTTTGATTCGAGATGTTGTATCCTCTCGTTAATATAGGAGTTGGTAGTATACATCCTCTGGATGAATCCGGATCTGGCGATACATCTTCTCGATGTCTGCTGTAAAGGTAATTTTGTTTGTTCTGCCGTCTGTGTTTTAGGTCACGTCATCAGATGATCATTTAAAGATCTGCCCTCCGCAGTCTTGAATTCAGCGTTTTAAGACCACTCGCAGTGTAGTGGTTGTGCTCGATTCCTTGAAGACGGCATGATACCGAGTCGATCGCCGACGAGTGCACAGGGAAACAAAAAAAAAATAAATAAAAAATGACGGAGCCAATATACGCGGGCTAAAAAGTTATCATTTTTCTGCTTACGTACACGTCTGCAAATACAGACCAGCTATTTTCGCACTTAGTGAAACACAGGTAGATCCCCGCACACACCCCTCTGATCATTCTAATCTGAAGCTACCTGGCTACGAACTAGTGCCATTATTAGTCTTTCACCGCGGTCTCGCCATTTACGTACGTAGTGATGTAGCTTACCAAATTCCACCACAATGTGATCCATGTTCCAATCCGGAATTCAACTTCATGTGGCTAAGATTCCATCTCCTTAAGCAAATTATTCACTACTGCTTTATTTACAGAAGCCCCAAACTGGACAGCAATTCGACTTTTAACGAGATTGATGCGCTGTCCATTCAAAGAATTGTATCCCTGTATCCTCATACTGAAATCGTTATTACGGGCGATTTGAATATACACAATTCTGGGTGGCTTCGACATTCTGGACAGACAACACCCGAAGGACGGTGTGTTGATATCTTCGCTACGGAAAACAACCTAACGCAGCTTGTAAATGAGCCCACGCGAATACCAGACGTAGATAGACATACCGCCAACACCCTGGACTTGTTTTTAAGTTCTCACCCTGATAAGTACACCATTGATGTGCTCTCGCCTCTAGGACCGTCGGACCATTGTGTCATATCAGCTAATTTCTCGTACACCGACCACACAGTTAGAGAAAAAATTGCTAAAAAAACCGTATGGCAATACGAGAAAGCCAACTGGAGCGGTCTTAGGAATTTTAACAGGTCGTCTTGCTTCCTCGATAACGACATGGATGCCGCTTTTGATATGATTACAGACACCATTCTCTTTGGGATGAGATACATTATTCTCATCGGGTGAACAGTATCAAACCAAAAGAAAAGGCATGGTACGACTCGAGCTGTAAAGAGGCCTTAAGGGTTAGAGAAAAGTTTTTTCGATCCTTCAAGACCAACCCGACAGAGGAAAACCGAAAAAGTTCAAACGAGCCAGGAATGACTTCAACGTCTTTCTTAAGCGTGTGAAATTTCAATACGACCAAAAGTTGAGGCAAAAAATACTACAATGTCCCAAAGTAGTAAAAGCTTTTGGTCGTTTGTCAAAAACATCAGAAATTCTGCCCCATACTCCATCCCAACGCTCATTTACAACGACATTCCAGCTGTTAGCTCTTTAGACAAGGCCAATCCACTTGCTGTACACTCTGCGGCCAGTACACTTCCACATTATGCTTTGTCTCCGCCTACACTTGAGTGCGTCGAATTTTCAATGGGACGAATCCACTTTCGCACTTGTGTAGTAACAAGAGTACTTAAAGATCTCAACATGCATAGATCCGCTGGTCTAGATGGTATATCCCGCCTTCTTCTGAAGAGGTATTCTTCCACGCTGGCAAAACCAATGCGTAAGCTTTTTCATCAATCCTGCTCTTTAGGACTCTTTCCGAGCAGATGGAAAACAGTATTTGCCCAGCCCGTCCCTAAAAAAGGCGAATCTTCTTCCCACAACTCCTACAGACCCATTACACTTACGTCCGTTCTTTCCAAGGTTATGGAAACGCTGATAAACCGTCAGCTAATGAAATATCTCGAAACGCGGAAACTTCTTAATAATCGACAATATGGTTTTCGTAGCAACAGGTCCACTGGTGATTTGATGGCATGTCTCAGCGAAAATTGGAACCAAAGCGTACATCAATCTGGCGAAAGCAAGATATTTGCCCTTGATATTTCTAAGTCATTTGACAGAGTTTGGCATTAGGCTCTTTTGTCGAAAATGCTTGCATTTGGGATCGACGACTCTCTTCTTCAATGGATTAGAAATTACCTTTCGGAACGTTCAATTCATGTTGTCTTGGATGGTTTCAAGTCTGATATTCACAAAATAAATACTGGTGTGGGCCAGGGCTCTGCTCTGACTCCGTCACTATTTTTAATTTTCATTAATGAAAATTAATTCTAATCTAATATATTCATTTGTTAACGAAGCAGAGTGATTGCCTATGCGGATGACGTTGCCATAGCCGTCTCAGGAAAACATCTAAATACCATTAAAGAACTCCTCCAAGTAAATCTTAACAGATTAACCCGCTGCGCAGACCGCTGTGGATTGGGAATAAACCCCCATAAAACTGATCTTGTCGTCTTTTCTAGGAAATATAAAATTCCAATCATAGACCCTCCTTCAATAAACGGTACCAGTTTAGCTTTCTCCGATACAGCAAAATATCTGGGTCTCATTTTTGACAGGAAACTAAACTGGAAACCTAACATTCAAGAAAGAGTCAATAAAGCTACAATAGCTTTATTCTCTTGCAAGAAAGCCATTGGGAACAAATGGGGCCTTCAATCTCGCATAACCCACTGGCTATACATCTCGGTCATAAGACCGATACTTACTTACGGGGTGGTTGTCTGGTGGACGGCCTTGGAAAATGCAGTCAACCGCATTAAATAAGCAGAGTCCAAAGAACAGCATGTCTATGCACAAGCGGAGCCTTGCGGTCTACCCCCTCTGCGGCATTAGATATTCTGCTTCACTTGACACCCCTCGACATTTTTAGCAAGCAAGTAGCTGCGACTGCAGCTATTCGCCTTAAAGCGACTAAACAGTGGACAAATAATTCATTTGGCCACGCCAACATTCTTAATACATTAGGAATCCTCACAGAGAACACCGATTACACCATACCTGAACTTTGGTTTGACAAAAACTTCCATGTAAACTTCCCCTCTAGATCATTCTGGGAGGAGGATGCTTTCATGGAGGACAAGTCAATCCATCTCCACACAGATGGATCTAAAACCGACAGCGGAGTTGGTGGCGGTGTTTTCTCAGATAAGCCAAATCTAAGCCTCTCTTTCCGCCTTCCAAATCACTGTAGCGTGTTCCAGGCGGAAATTTTGGCGATTAAAAAAGCTCTGTCCTGGCTGAAGAAACACGTGATATCTGCAAAGGATATCCGCATATTTTCGGATAGTCAGGCCGCCATCAAGTCCCTGGACTCGGTCTCATTGAGTTCTAAAACTGCCCTTGAATGCCGATCATCTCTCATGGAGATGGCAGAGCAGTTCAACATTCACCTCTGTTGGGTGCCGGGCCACAGAGACATTCCAGAGAACTGCAGTGCCGATGAACTCGCCAAAACCGGACTCTACCTTTCCTACCGGACAAAGGTAGTATAGGTATACCAATCGCTACGTGCAAACTAAAACTAAAGCTAGATGCCAATAAAAGAACGGACCTTAGGTGGACTGCTGGACAAACATGTCTAGAGACCAAACAGATCTGGCCAAGGCTGGATCTGAGTCGATCTAAGTGTCTGATCCTTTTAGATAGGAAACATCTCAGCGCCATAATAGGTGTCATTACCGGACACTGCCTCATAGGCAAGCACGCAAGAAGGCTTGGCGCTTTTACTAACGATTTCTGTAGAAGCTTCATGGACGAGGAAGAGGAGGAGACAATCCCCCACCTACTCTGCACATGCCCAGCTCTCTCTCAGAGAAGGAAGCTTCATCTAGGAGCTTTCTCCTACAACTACCTAAACGATCTAGAAAAAATAGACGTTAACAGTCTCCTACGCTTTATTATAAGCTCAAACTGGTTCCAGTAGTAAGAAGATCATAGATCCACGTGGCATCACAATGGGCCAATAGACCTAAGTGGGTTGGTATTTCCAACAGCCACTCTTACCTAACCTAACCTAACCTATTCATTTGCTGATGACAGTACTCTCTGCTTTTCATATTCGTTCCCGGACTCACGGCCCTGCTCTTCGGCTGTAGAACGAGAACGGCAGCGTATGCTAATCTCATTAAATTCCGATATTAACAGCATAACCAATTGGAGAACTATCAACAGAGCGGAATTTAATGCTTCCAAAACACAATGCTGTCTGCTGTCGTTAAACCGAAATTTAAACACCCAGTCATTATTAATGAATGGCACTTGCATCGTCGAAACCGAAAAACTTTCCATTCTCGGTATGTATGTCAATGACAACTTATGTTGGAATAACCACATAACATATTTGAAGTCGCAAAAAATGCTGCGAAATATCTAGGTTTCCTCAAGCAATATAGGAAATATTTTACCTCCTCTGATCTGACCTCAATATATAAGGCATTCATCCGCCAAAATTTGGAGTACAATACCTCGTCAGATGCTCCTAAAACATCTCTGCACCCGCTAGATAGGATTTAAAACCGGGCGATAAAACTTTTTGATGATACTAATATCAGCCACCCTCGAACACCGACGTAATATCTCCTGTCTCACTTTGTGTTATCGCTATCGCTGTGTTTAATCACTTTAAGGGTACACAAACCCGTTGAGCGCGCGCTCATTATAAAAAAAAATGTGGCACAACATAATGGAAAGGCGATTTAAGTGTGGGGTTATGGGTGATGTTCACTTCTTCCATCTGGTTGAGCTGTAAGTATTCCGTATACATTTATTGTAGTCCTTGTAAAGTGTTGGGTTGGTAAGCAGTCTTTTTTCCTGCCTATAGAACATACTTAGGCTATTCTTTTGGGTTGAAATGAGTGCTGGACGCTGACCTCCTTTGAAAGGGAGTGCAACTTCAAAACGCCCTCTCGGCAACCGCTTGACATTTTGTAAAAAATTCTTCAGTTAGGGCCTTTTCGAATGGTGATTTCTTAATTTCCCAAAATTTCCTTAATTGTGTGTCTATGTTGGACTGGGTGAACACCTGAATTGAGGGTGGTGTTTCGAGGGGAACTTTACCTCATATTACCCAGCCGAACTGGGTTTTTTGGGCGATCAGTGTAATTAACTCTTCTCCTCTTATGATATCAAGTAAACCCACCTCACAAAATATTTCATTTCCCAATAGTAAGTCGATACTGGTTAATTTCAGACCTTGTGGGTATGTCCATCTATTTAGGTACACATCATGACTCGGCAAAACCCCTGTTAAGGTTTTATAAACGTAACCTCTTGTCGAAGTTCTAAATTCTGAATATTTGGAACCCAGGTTGAGTTCAACAAAGCTTTGACAGGAACCATTTTTAACTTGTCCTAAAACTTGGACATCAAAGAACGTTTTATGTTTTTTCAACCTTAAAAGTTGTACCGCCGATTCGGTGATAAAAGTTGTTTGTGATCCGGGATTAAGCAAAGCTCGCAAGCTAATATAGTCGCCATTAGCAGATTTCACCTTGACGATAGCTGTTTCCAATAAAATATGTATGGTCGTTTGTGTGGAAGCAGTTTGCCGATGACTGCTGTTCATCAGAAGGATGAAATGAAGCTGCATTTGGATTGATTTGAGTTGATATATGGTGTGTTTAATATTGGTATTTATTCAGTGTGTTTGGGTTTTGGGGCATAAATGTTTTGTTATTATTATTTGGGTAGATATGAGTGGATGGTTGCGACGATGCATGAGCAGGTGGGAATTGGTTAGTGTTGTGTATTTAATTAGAGTGAGAAAATGATTGTTATGTGTTGTAATTTGGTTGTAACTAATTAGAAGGGAAGGTTGATTGTGGGTGAGACTTATACAGATTTGAATTATTGTTGGTGTCAAAATGAAGCATGGAATTGTGTCGCTTTTTGCAAAAATGGCAGGATTTATTGCTTGGACAACCATTTGTTTTGTGGCTATAAGCCAAACAATTGAAACAATTACCTAATTGTTTAACAACACGCTGCCTGGTTCTTACATCCATATTTGAAAATTTGAAATACCTTCGTGGCAAACCTTGCAGCTGAAATTTTCCTTTGCTGCCGTATTGGCATGGAAGACGTTCTTGTGAGACCTTTTTTGTGTTGCGGGCTTTGAGTTTTGTTGCTGATCCACTATCTCTAGTGTTCGAAATTTTGTTTCTAAAGACCCCGAAAATTCTTTGAAAGTAGGAATTTCCTTGTTTGTCCCCAGAGAAGACTCCCACGATGACTGAGTTGATTTCGGAAGTTTCTTTAACAGCAATAAAATGATAACTAGTTCCAAATGCTGCACTGGCAAGTCAAGATTCTTCAGTGAATGTAAAATTTTCGTCGAGTTGTCCAAAAGTTCATGGATTCCGATAATTTTTCGTACGGCGAGTATGGCTTACGTTCTTTTTAAAATTTTTAAAGTCTTTTGAGACTTAGATGCAGGTTTTTACAAATACTTTTGATACACCCATTTATTTTAATAAATTTAGTAAATATTATTGTATATGTTGTATGTGTATATGCATATAAGTAACGGGCAAATTGTACTCACTTTGATTTTTATCTTCTAAATTATTGTAATTTCCTGGATATCCCTCCTTAAAAGCTCTGCTTTAGAATCCTTTTGTTGAGTCCCGCTCCGAGAATTTTTTCCTTTCCAGCTCTGATTCCTCTGATTCCTCACAGCAATTTATATTTTTTAATTTATTTTTTTTTAGTTAAGGGGCCACGCACTGATTTAATTATTTAATTTTAAAATTTTTAATGGTTTTTATAAATTTAACACCACAAATTGTTTGCTGATTAATTCCTTCTATGGCTCAGAAGGCCAAAATGTAAGCCGTTAATTCGGTTCAGAAAAGTTAGATTTTGATTTTAAGTTTAAAAAACTGTTGAAAAAAATACTATCTATTGTAAAATATAGTATAAACTGGGTAGAATAAAATAACTGCCTTTTGCAACGTTATAAAATAGAGTTTTTTTATTCTTGAATGTTTTGCTATTTATACACAATTATGTGACGTTTTTTTGTTGTGATATTTATTGCATGATATAACATATTGGCATATTCCAATAATTTGTGTTTACTTTGACATTTTTAGTACAAGTTTTTGTTTGTTTACATGTCGAGTATTTGCTCAAGAATTTGCTACCGTTGCTGCTAGTATCGAGCAGTGCATGAACACGAGACCTCTTTGTGCATTGAGCAGCGTCCCTAACGATTTAAATGCGCTGACGCCTGGGCATCTGGTGGACTTAGCGTTTTGCCCGACCTTAACTATATCGACACTGAGAGCCCATGAAACCTAGAACGCGATGGGAAATGCTTCAATAAATCCACACCGGAGCAATGGTTATGCTGACTGACGATCGATTACCACCGGGCCGTTGGCCTCTCGCTAGAATCATTCAAATACATCCAGGATCTGATGGCATGATGAGAGTAGTGACAGTTCGTACCTCCAAGGGTCAATACATTCGACCAATTAACAAGGTTGCCTTGTTGCCAAACTCAGCTTCATCCACCCCTCCTGAAGGCGAGTCATCTGCTCAAACGGCGGGCGGCGCCGAAAATTGAAAATCAGTCTCTATTGAAGGATCCAACATCATCAGGACCAGAGTCAACAAATTCAGCGCTATCCGTATAATTTTGTTCTGGCAAATTGTGAAATACGTTACTATTTATATTTAACCTTTTTTATTTTTTCGCTGCACAGGTGTATATATCTGTTTCTAAGTTCGACTGCATGGATTGTATCAGGGATATAGATTTTTTTTTTGTGTTTTGGAAAAAACCTTTTGAAATTCGAATTTAACATATTTATTTTATATTTTTTCCTTTAATGAACTGAATTTTGTTATTATTTTCTACTCTACGTAATTTTTAAATTTGATTTACAGCCTTCGGCAATCAATTATTCATGCATTTAAAACTTCTAGTAACTTTTATACGAACCTTATGAATTTTATACGTGTTCAATTGAAGTACTGAATTTCTCATTAAGATCAATCACATTTACGAGTATGAACTCTTTTGATTTCTAGCATGCTGCACCAGTACAAAGTTTTGATTAATTATGGAAAGAAACTTTGACATTGTTTTTCATGAACTATTTTTTCTTAAGGATTGTTTAAATATTGTATAGCCCTTCATTTTGTATTACGGCACTAGCCAACAACTTTCTTTTTTGAGACAAAACTTGTGTCACTTTGAAATTAATGTTTGAATTTAATATTTTATTTGTATACTTAAGTTCAACCCCTAATTAGATTTACTGCTTTTGTAAAATACCGTACGCCGCGTAGCAACTTAGTTATTTAAAGTTCTAAGATTAAATTGTTAAAATTTTGATTCGTCCTTTTGGAGTAAAATAACGAGGCGGGCGGTATGTAGGTAACTCATATTTTTATGCAGCAAAGTTATACTCGCACATATTGTGTAGCACAGTGTAGTCTCTTTGTCGTTATGTATGTATGCAACCAGGGCCGGACCTTGCATTTGAGCAAGTGGAGTACCCGCACCGGATGCAAGATTATATAGATTCGTTAAATAGTGCTTTGCAAATATCGTGTTTAAATACATTTCAAAACTAACAGAAAATATTTTTCTCATATCGCAACGCGGCAACACTTCATAGTTTACATTCTCATAATAATAATACATACACCAAATGTACACTGATACCTAACATCAGCTTACAGCCTTTTCCAGTGCCTGTGCCTGTGCTCTATACGCAACTTTAACAGCATAGTTACGCAGTTGCAGTTCATCCAAAAAATAGCCCTGTTCGTGAACAAAATACGTAAATTATTATACATGTATTTTAATTTAAATAATTAGTTCATTTGAATATTAAAAATTGTAATCTTTGTTAAATCTAAGTTAAATTAATTGGAAACTTAATCTAATGTAACAAGGAAAGCGTAACGTAACGAATTGGAAATATATTATTTAGTACATTTATATTCTGTATGACAGTTTGTAAGTTGAATATGGAAGTAATTTCCGGAAACTAATAAAAAAAACTCTCTTTTGCTGTAACCCTGAATCCGAAAAGACTAATAAACTTCTCTTTGCTGTAACCCTTTGAGGAAGACAAACGTGTTTTATTTCAAAACGCATTTTCTACCTATTTTCTTTAACCCCACACATAGTTAAAAGTATTAAGAAGTAAAACCCTACACACACCAACCAACGCGCTGTTAGCAGAAACTGAGTACATAAAATTCTATCCTAATGAGGTCTTATACAATAGGGCGAACCTAATAGGAGTAGACAATTTCGTCATTAAGTTGACTCGAAGGCACGTTGCAAGAGCAATGACCTCATCGAACAACCTGATCTCCGGGGCTTACTACCCCAATTATATGTATCACGAGAGAGTTCGCTTTGATGGCTTTATTCGTCCAGAAGCCTTCCTCTATTCAGATAGCAAAGGTCTTCCACGTCGCTCGAACAGCTGCGGACAGGCGACTCAACTACGACAAAGACGTCGCACATGGCAGTGCGGAGCGTCTCCGCTTCAGTAGGGCGGTAGGGATGTTGCTCGGCAGCTCCAACACTTTTGGTGGCTAGTTGAAGGAGAGGATGCTTCGTCGTCGAATGCCTAAAGTAATAAAGTAATAGATAGCTTCATCTGAGGCAAAGCGGGTCAGTCTAATTTTTTTTTTTTAGCCATGGCCGGCTTACATAGTTTTAGGTAGGAATAGTTTAAAAGTTTAAAAAAAATATATATAAAGAAACAAAAAAAATATATATATAAATATATATACATATATATACATGTATTTATATATTATGTATATACATATTTTATTTACATATTTATTTATGTACGTCTATTTTTGTGTGAGATGTAAGTAGGTAAAATTAGATTAAGATTTATTTTTAGGTAGTTTGTAGTTTTATACAAAATTAAAAAATGTCCATATACTAAGTTTTTGTATAAAATTTACTTTCCTAGTTTTAGTATTAATAATTGTAAAAATAGAAATAAAATTACACTGTAAGATTCGTCGAAAGACATGGTTTAAGTGTTAGGTTTAACTTAAAGTGCCCGTATGGGGCCAGTAAGTTAGAATAAGATTATTTGTAAGTAATTTAAGATAATTTTTAAGCGTTTTTTGTTTAGCATATAAGAGTAATTTAAGTTAAAAAAATAAAAAGGCATAAAAACTGACAACGCGTTGTTAGCTTCAATCGCATTGAGTTGTATATTATATGTATGTATATTTCACAGTAGGTACGCGCATTTGTATGTTAAGATTGTATTGTGTATGTTTTGTATGTCAGAGCATGTTTTTTTGCACAGATTTGTTTTTCGATAATTTTAGAATTGTGCTTTAATTTTGAGATTTTTAACTCAGTCAGAGTTAAAATAATATTTATTTCTAAACTGTAGAAAAGAGTTCCTGTATACTACTGAGTTAAGTAGGTTAAAATATATTTTCAAAAAAAGTGTTGCCTTGTGGTCGGGACTCAGAAATGTATTAAGGAAAGAAAAAACTATTAGGTTGTGAGTGTACTAGCAAACGGAAGGCGATCGAGGTAGACAATACAAAACAGGCGCTGCAGTTCAGGAAATACCTTGATGGGTGTTCTTCAATATCAGTAAGTTTAAGTTGCAATAATTTATTGCCTACAGAAAATATTGCAGAGTCAGTTCGGGCAGAATCACCCTTACATGTGTTAGATGATGTTGAAGAAAGTAGTGTAATTAATGTTTTACCAGCATTTGAAGATCTTAAATTATGGCCAAATTGAAGTGATAAAGTTATTCAATTACTAGCGGGTCAGGGTCTTGTTCAAGTAGAAAATTTTGATTTTCCGGTAATTAAAAGCGGGAAGTTTAGCACCCGTTTTTACCAAAGTGATTTAAAAAAATGATGAGAAAACATCGAGGGAGTTGTTAGTTCTAAATCTTCGGACTCTGTATTGGTTCTGCTGTCTCTTATTTCCGCTAGCGAAAAGAAGTGTCGCTTTGTCCAGCACAAGGTATAGTGACTGGAGTCACTTGCCAAGGGCTATTCAAGGACATGAGACAAGTCCCTTACATATGTCATCTTTTCGGGCTAGGAGAGATTTAGATTTAGGTTTGCAAAAAGGCAAAACAATAGACTCTGGAAAGCAAAACCAGATGACCAAGGAAACTGAGCATTGGAGAAATGTCCTGAAACTATAATCTCGTGCAATACCTTGCTACACAGTCTTCAGCATTTAGAGAAAGTTCTGATGTTTTACTCGTGCAAACTGTAAGCTTTGTTCGTCCCATTCTCCTCGCATTCGCTGAATTTAGTCATTCTTGATGCTGTTCAATGTTCTTTTGACGCTGCGGCATTTTTTGACACGGTTGAGAGTTTATATGTTTTTTTCTCTAGCTCTGTAAACAGATGAACGGTTCTGAAAAAAACATCTTATAAGTTTGACACTAAGACCCCTATGTATGACCAGAATGGAGAGCAGAATAGATGCAATCAGCCCATTATACCTATACTTCGGAGAAGTTTATGAAGCCCATGTTGAGCTATCACAAACGGACGACCCTAAATCAAAAAATATGGCCAAGTCGCTTGGCGACAAGGTGACCTAGTTTAGATTTATTTGCTGCGCTGTAATTTGGCACACAATTTCAGATAGTATTCATATTGCTAGAAAATTACTTCAACAAAGGAATATATACCTCATGCTGGCAGTTGAGATTTTGTGTTCAACAAAACAATTTCTCACAGTACCGAGAAATGATGAAAATTTCTCCTTGTTTTTAGAGGAAGCTAGGATCGTAGCTGTTGATTTAGAAAGTTCCGTGCACTTTTCTAGTTATCGCAGTCCTGCGGTCCCGAAAAAGGGTTTTCCTACTAAGGAAGAGATGAGCCCATTATAGAACCGCACGAAGGATTTAAGGTAGAATTTTATTTTAAAGTTTTAGATCAAGCCATTTCATCAATTTCTGAAAAATTTGAGCAGATAAAAGTGCACAATGAATT